>JASPKZ010001228.1:1470000-1855841 GCA_030220185.1 Diploptera punctata
CAATAACGTTTATAGATTTTAGAGTGTTGTGACTCAGGTTAGAAGTGAAAAACGATATCATATATCTTGCATTAGAATTCATGTTATGTTGCCGCCGGAATCAGTTTCCCCCAAAGTAGAAAAGCTTTTGAAAAAAAAAAAAAATGGTCACATTCCAACACAGCCAGGATTCATTCATAGTTTTGTGACTCAGAGTGAAGTTTACGATGTCTGCGTGTACAAAATCACTAAGTTCTCTGATGAAATATAAGAAATTCTCGGACTGTGACAATGACAAAGACGATAACAATGACAATCACGAGCTACAATCAACTGACACTTATACCTGTGAGACACCTTACTTACGGGTAGGGTCTTGGGTTCGTGAAACTAGAATTGACAGTTAAGAAAACCGTTCCCTTCCCCCTGACATGCAGAATCAGAAATGTACCTTTTTCTTGGCCTAATTATTGTAATGGGATATGACGTGTTGTGGGATAATAAGTCCTAAGAGAAAAGGGATGCCAAATAATCTAAGAATAATAATAATTCCATGGTGCGACAAGTCGAGTCCCCCAGCCGTTATAGCTGGTTTTCTCAACCAAGAAATTATTTTTTCATTTGTTAGACTTAACCATTCTAAACAGTTTTCTTCTTCTGACTTCACTGGTGCCAAAACAACACATAGAGACTTCAGACTTAGACTTGTCAGAGACTTTTTGGAACAGGCTCGTAAAACACCCGGTAGATGACTCCCTGGTTGGTAGATCTAGTATATTGAATACAGACATTTCGTGACTTGAAGTTAACTTTAGTCAACATTGACCGGTAGCTTTACAAAGACTAATTTGTCATGTGTGTTCAGCACGGGGAATCAGAAAACGTGTGGAAGTGAAGTGTAAAAAGTGTGACATCGGTTTGTGTATTGGTGATTATTTTGAGACTTATCACACAAAAACAAACCTTTAATAAAGAAATGTTATCTTCCCATCACGTTGCCAAGCATCTGATAACCCTGAAAAAACGGTATGTAACGAAAGTAGTATTATCCAGTATAATTTCAAGCAACCAAACAGCTCTGCCTGCTCAGAACCCATACGCTGGGTCTGCGGGCAGACTGGACGTACAATTTAAAACCCAGCATATGGGCATTTAAAGGTTAATAACTATAGTTCCCGAGATATTATAACTTTATTTTCAACTTCAAAACATGCTATTGCAGAAGATGTATTGCATGTTATACAATAAGAGTGTTCAGATGAAGAAAATATATTATGAATTTACTACAAAATTAAAATAGATAAGTCTGCATATTAATGTGATTAAGAAAGATATAGGCGATGGGAGAAATCTAGCAATGACACATCTGCCATTAAAAGTAATCCATTCACTGGTACCCATTTTTTGTGCACACTCTCAAATATTCTATATGTGCAAACCATCCTATTCAGTCTCACTAAATGGAATTTCACTAATTTTTCTTTTTGCCTAATGCCACCAGGTTGTCTTTTATGACATTTCTGGCTTTCTCTCCTGACATTGATGAAATTGCAATCCATTTCTTAGGTTGGGGCCAGTAATGCTGCCCATTAGGTTGGTCATAAAATATTTTATAGAAATAGAAATATTCTATCTAAAACAAGCATGGAAGCAGCATATGAGAGTCTCGGATATAAACAAATCAAAAAACAAAAGAGATTACGAACTTGGAATCCTGAATTAAAAGAAAATATTGAACAAAAGAAAAAAGCCTATAAAGTGTATTTACAAACCAAACAAGAGGAACATTATACAGAATATAAAAAAACTCAGAGCTAATATAGAAGGGATGATTGGGATAAATTGTAAAATCCTTAGAACGTGATATTACAGGAGCACAAAGACAGGGATTTAAAATATTCAAAAAATTACAGATGGAAACAAAAGACTAAATTAATGTTAATCTGATACCAAAACAAGATTGGATTACTTACTACAAAAATCTTTGGTCAGAACCGAACACTCACACTGAAAAAATTACTTTGAATTTGACTTGTGAAAATGAAAAAGAAAAACCAGACATAACAATGGACGAACTAGAAGAAGTTTTTAAAGAAGGTCAAGAACAGGAAAAGTCCAGGTTTAGATGATTTAAATTTAGAGCTTTTTAAGTATGGAGGAACTGCCTTGAAAGAGAAACTATTAGAACTTTTAAACAATATTTGGCATAATTATATTTGAAAAGAAAAATATACGCCCAGACTGGGGTTTGAATTTTTCTTTTCAAATATAATTTGTCCATCATTAAGGTGTTTAAAAACGAATAATATTAATATTTGGCATGTTGTTGTTGTTTTCAAATGCTCGGCCTTGGCACCGAAGCCATTAGCGTTCTTGCTCTCCAATATTTCTCTATGGTGGATCCAACAGGTAATACTTCACAGGTTTGTAGGTGTTCTTCATTCATTTCTTCATCTTTATTGCATAGAGGACAATTTGGATTCGTGTAGATTCCTATTTTATATAAATGTTTGGCCAAATAGTCATGTTCTGTAAGCAGTCTAAATTTTGCTACTGTAGTTTTACGTGGAATTTCTGCAATAATATCTGGCTTCTTTACTAAAATATTCCATTTTTTGTCTTTGGCTTTATTACTTACGTCTTGGTTTTGTTTGGTTTTATATTTGTTTTTAATTATTCTTTTTATGGATGTGAAAGGTAAGCTTTTAGTAGTATTCTGAATTAAATTGGAGCCTTTTTTGGCAAGAAAATCAGCAGTGTCATTTCCAGCAATTCCACAATGTGCAGGTATCCATTGCAATTGAATTCTTTTCTGTAGTTTTTGGAGTTGTTGAATCATTTTGTAGCACTCTTTAATTTGTATTGACTTCATTTTGTGTGAATTTATTGCATATATTGCTGCCTTAGAATCAGAGAGTATGACAGCATTTTGAAATGTATTTATTCTGTATAGTAATTGTTGGAGTGAAATATGAATAGCCGTTACTTCCGCATCAAAAATTTGTTGTGTGGTATCCTGCTGGTTGATAAAATGAAAATAATGCACATGTAATTCCTGATCCTGAGTTGTTATCAATAGTAGATCCATCTGTGTAGACATGTAACCATTCTTCTGGTGGATATCTCTTATTCACAGCTTCTAATGCTAGAGCTTAGTACAGGCAAGGGAGTTTCAGATTTTGTAACTGGTTCTTCTAGATTTAGCTGAATGTTAATTGGTTCAAAAGTAAGAGGGTTTTCTCTTTCTGATCAAATATATTTTCTTTAGATTTAGGAAGATTCAAATCTGTTTTTATTTCCGTTACTTTGGACAAGAAACTTGTTTGTGTTTTTTCAACTTGGTTGGTTGTAACTGTCTTTTTTCCCATTTTGTTGTTGTTAATCGTAACATTTTCTCATGTTGTGTTATTGCCTGTTCCTCTAAAGTTAGACATATTGGAGGGTTCTGAGTTACTGCTTGCATTGCTGCGATTGGAGTTGATTTAGCTGCGCCGGTTATAAGCCGTAAAGCCTGATTTTTGGCATACTTCTAGGCGATTCAAGTTCGAGTTATTTGCTGTGATTATTACCTCCCCATTGTATAGTAGTATTGGCTTGATGAATGTTTTGTATGTGGTGTTCAGAGTCTGGCGATTACTACCCCACTTTGCTCCGGCTAATCTTTTTTAAGATTGAGAATCTTTTCGTTGCTTTGTTTACTACTGCTTCAATATGTTTTCTTCATGATAATTTTGAATAAAAAATTGTCCCTAGATATTTTGTTTCATTTGTTTGTCTCAGATTTGTTTTCTTGAACTGTAGATTTAATTTTGGGGATTTTTTTCTTCAAGCTAAATATTTGAAACATTGTTTTGTCTGTATTAATGGCCATTAAACTGTTGTGGGTCCACTTTTCTAGTAGGTTAAGAGCCTTTTCCATAGATTTTTCTATTTGTGAGGAAGATGTCCACATAATCATGTCATCTGCAAGAGCTGTCTTTTTCTTTTCTGTTGTTTGATACAGCTGGTGGTAGATCGTTGATGTAGATGTTGAACAGGGTTGTACTTAGTACTGCACCTTGAGGGAGGCCCATTTTTATTTGTCAGAATTTGGAAGTACTGTCATTGTATTTTGTAGCACAGAGATGTGAAAGGAACTGGGTGATCCAGTTTAACATATTGTTTTGAATGCCTAGTTTTGTGAGTTTTTCAAATAATTTATATCTCCATACTGAGTCATATGCTTTTTCAAAATCAATGAAAACTGTTAGCGTATCTTGATTTTGTTGAAAGATTCTTTGGCATCTTGAGAAAGTTGAATTGTCTTAATATTCCAACGGATTGGGAAACGGGTCTAGTAATTAATATACATAAAAAAGGTCAGAAAAACAAATGTGATAACTACCGAGGCATTACCTTACTTCCAACTGCATCTAAATTATATGCCAACATAATTAAAAATAAATTATCAGTAAGTAGTGAAACATTTTTGGAAGAACAATAATGTGGATTTAGAAAAGGGAGGAGCACTATAGATGCAATATTTACCCTGCAACAAATTATGGAAAAAAGGAGAGAATTTAATCTCCCACTATACATACTATTTATAGATTATGAAAAGGCATATGATAATATAAACCGATATAAACGTTGGCAGATACTGCATGAAGAACATATACACTCACATGTAATACGAGCCATACAAAGCTTATATCAAAATTCTAAAATCAAATTTAAATTACCAGATGGAGAAATAACAGAACACATAAACACAAGCAAAGGTGTTCGACAAGGATGTGGACTATCTCCACTCTTATTTAATATATATATATAACAGAATAGTGCAAGAATGGAAACAAACAGTAAATCGTGGAATTTCAATAACTAGGAATAAAACAATTCAAACAATATTATATGCTGATGATCAAATAATATTATCAGATTCCGAAGATAGCTTGCAAATAGCAGCGTATCAATTATTCAAAATTGCCAGCAAATATAATATGAAAATTTCCACTTCAAAATCCAAAACAATGGCAATGTGTGGAAAAAACATACAACGGGTGAAAATTGAGATTGATGGAAAAATGATAGAACAAGTGTCAGATTTCTCTTACTTAGGAAGTGTATTTGCAGTGTATAAGAGTGACATTGATTCAAAATTACAAAAATATAATAGAATGAATGGGGTAATACGAAGACATTTAGGTAAACAGATGAGGACAGAGACAAAACTAAGATTACATAATATCACATCAAAAGCTGCTCTAAAATACGGAAGTGAAATTTGGATTTTAAATAAAAGAAACTTATAAACTTCAAGTAAGCCAAATGCGCTTCTTATGATCATGTTGTTGTTTTCAAATGCTGGGCCTTGGCAATGAAGCCATTAGCGTTCTTGCTCTCCAATATTTCTCTATGGTGGATCCAACAGGTAATACTTCACAGGTATGTAGATGTTCTTCGTTCATTTCTTCGTCCTTGTTGCATAGAGGACAATTTGGATTCGTGTAAATTCCTATTTTATATAAATGTTTGGCCAAATAGTCATGTTCTGTAAGCAGTCTAAATTTTGCTACTGTGGTTTTACATGGAATTTCTGGAATAATATCTGGCTTCTTTACTAAAATATTCCATTTTTTGTCTTTGGCTTTATTACATATGTCTTGGTTTTGTTTGGTTTTATATTTGTTTTTAATTATTCTTTTTATGGATGTGAAAGGTAAGCTTTTAGTAGTATTCTGAATTAGATTGGAGCCTTTTTTGGCAAGAAAATCAGCAGTGTCATTTCCAGCAATTCCACAATGTGCAGGTATCCATTGCAATTGAATTATTTTCTGTAGTTTTTGGAGTTGTTGAATCATTTTGTAGCACTCTTTAATTTGTATTGACTTCATTTTGTGTGAATTTATTGCATATATTGCTGCCTTAGAATCAGAGAGTATGACAGCATTTTGAAATTTATTTATTCTGTATAGTAATTGTTGGAGTGAAATATGAATAGCCGTTACTTCCGCATCAAAATTTGTTGTGTGGTATCCTGCTGGTTGATAAAATGAAAATAATGCACATGTAATTCCTGATCCTGAGTTGTTATCAATAGTAGATCCATCTGTGTAGACATGTAACCATTCTTCTGGTGGATATCTCTTATTCACAGCTTCTAAAGCTAGAGCTTTTAGTACAGGTGTGGGAGTTTTAGATTTTGTAACTGGTTCTTCTAGATTTAGCTGAATGTTAATTGGTTCAAAAGCAAGAGGGTTTTCTCTGATCAAAATATTTTCTTTAGATTTAGGAAGATTCAAATCTGTTTTTATTTCTGTTACTTTGGACAAGAAACTTGTTTGTGTTTTCAACTTGGTTGGTTGTAACTGTCTTTTTTCCCATTTTGATGTTGTTAACCGTAACATTTTTTCATGTTGTGTTATTGCCTGTTCCTCTAAAGTTAGACATATTGGAGGGTTCTGAGTTAGTGCTTGCATTGCTGTGATCGGGGTTGATTTAGCTGTGCCAGTTATAAGCCGTAAAGCCTGATTTTGGCATACTTCTAGGCGATTCAGGTTAGAGTTATTTGCTGTGATTATTACCTCTCCGTTGTATAGAAGTATTGGCTTGATGAATGTTTTATACGTGGTGTTCAGAGTCTGGTGATTACTACCCCACTTTGCTCCAGCTAATCTTTTTAAGATTGAAAATCTTTTCGTTGCTTTGTTTACTACTGCTTCAATATGTTTTCTCCAAGATAATTTTGAATAAAAAATTGTCCCTAGATATTTTGTTTCATTTGTTTGTCTCAGATTTGTTTTCTTGAACTGTAGATTTAGTTTTGGGACTTTTTTCTTCAAGCTAAATATTTGAAATGTTGTTTTGTCTGTATTAATGGCCATTAAATTGTTGTGGGTCCACTTTTCTAATTGGTTAAGAGCCTTTTCCATAGAAAATTTAGATTTTTCTATTTGTGAGGAAGATGTCCACATAATCATGTCATCTGCAAAAAGAGTTGTCTTTATTTCTGTGTTTGATATAGCTAGTGGGAGATCGTTGACGTAGATGTTGAACAGGGTTGTACTTAGTACTGCACCTTGAGGGAGGCCATTTTTATTTGTCAGAATTTGGAAGTGTTGTCATTGTATTTTGTAGCACAGAAACATTGTGAAAGGAACTGGGTGATCCAGTTTAACATATTGTTCTGAATGCCTAGTTTTGTGAGTTTTTCAAGTAATTTGTATCTCCATACTGAGTCGTATGCTTTTTCAAAATCAATGAAAACTGTTAGCGTATCTTGATTTTTGTTGAAAGATTCTTTAAACCTTGAGAAAGTTGAATTGTATTTTCTTTTGTAGATAGATGTTGTCTGAATCCTGTTTGTGCTGCTGTTAGTATGTTTTTACTTTCTAAGAACCAATTTAGTCTCGCTGAAATCATACGTTCTGCTGTTTTTGCAATGACACTTGTTAAAGAGATCGGTCTGTAATTATTTATATCATCAGCTGTCTTGTCTTTTTTTAAAATAGGGATAATTACTGCTTTTTTCCACTCTGTGGGTACAGTAGAGCTCCATGATAGGTTAAATAATTTCAGTAGTGTATTCCTTCCCTTTTGGCCAAGATGTTTAAAAAATTCAACATGTATTTTATCTGGACCAGGAGATTTGTTGTCTTGTAACTCATGTATTGCAGAATTTAGTTCCCATATGGTGAATTCTTTGCTGAATATATCATTTGTTTGTTCTTGATGTTTCTTAAAAGTCTTGAGATCTTTTTTTAATATGCCTTTGTTTCTTTTTAGCTTTAGGAGGGAGTTAATAGACTGGATCACCAAAGGAACACTATTATCAGAGGAAAACTTGGAGTAACAAGTTTAAATGAGGATATACAAAGATACCAACAAGAATGGAAAAATCATCTGAGGAGAATGGCAAGAAATAGACTTCCAAAATTGGCATTCCAATATACCCCAACTGGACATTGGGACCAAGGAAGACCAAAACATTGGTGGAAACATCAAGACCATCTTCGCTAGGTTTACCGCACAGGCCACATGGTCTAAAACGAATTTGTTCATGATGATGATGAGAAATTTCTAATTTTTGAATTTCTTTATTTTCTTTCTAATCACACTACAGTCCTTTCAGTTTGACCTTGGCTTCCTTTAAGACAAATGTCCATTTTTGTCTATCCATTGCCTTATTTCTCCTCCACCTCTTAACTTCCATCAATCTCAAGTCCTCCTCCACATCATCCATCCACTGTAATCTCTCTTTATCATTCATGAAAATGAAGTTTTACTATTAGTAAAGAGATGTTATAAATTGGGGTTTTATAATATACATTTTGTTCAGTAAAATTTATAGATAATTTATCTTGAATAACAGACTTTCTGGTAACCTATTTTCCTCTACCAATATTCACTTACCACAAGCAGAATGTTTGATATGACCTGCAGCAATTTTATCAATATTGCTAAGAACTGGACCTTCCATAGCATTCTCTATGCGATCAGCTACATGTTTTACTCTAGGCAATATAAACACCTTTATCACCTCGGTTCCTAATTCTGACAAACCTGTAAAAAATACCATTGTTATTAATATATATATTATCCATCATAATAAATTTTATACTTTACCTATATTTTTCATCTCTTATGCATTGTGAATGCAGGTTTTAAACAATTATGAAATTTAAAAAAAAAACTTATTTTCTTAATAAATCACATAAGCTGTAAGTAATAAGGCGAATCTGGTTTTATCTTACCTCATAAATTGTTGTGTTTGATTTGAACATGTTTTGATATCCTATGCATATCATCATCACCGTGTCCAGATTGTTGAAGTTATGCTGTCGACCTGGATGTCAACTTTACTCCATCTTTTGGTTGACCGAAGAACTTGCAAATCAAACCCTTTCCTCCAGGAATTAAAAAATTCACAATACTATTTTTGTGTTTGTGGATGTAGATCTTCTCCTAAATGGTGAGTTCTTTTGTATCTTCCAACTGTTTTAATAACTTTGGTTTACATAGATTTTATGTTTCTCTGACCAGATGTGAGCAGCAACAGCAGATTTTTATAATTCTCCATTTTTTTACATTTCCAATGTGTTTTTTTCGGTCTAATGATCAAGTTGTTTTTCATATGTATATCTCATCACAATCAGCTCATTTTATCAGGTATATTCCTGATTTTTCCCCCCATCATACATTTTTTCATTTTCGTTAGTTTGATTAATTTATTAAGGTTGTAATCATGTTTTGTGCTAATTTGATAATAAATTTGTCAAAACCTTTTGGAATTTATAATGTGCTCATGGATGATATGTGAATTTCCTGATTTTTTTTTTTAATCTGAAGAGTGCTTTCATTAATCAAATTTTGTTTTTTGAACTTATCTATTATCTTTGTGTATAATTTTTTCTTCAAAACCATGTTCCTTCACTACTTTAATTATGTGTTCTTTTCTCTAATCCAAAATTTTCTTTGCTTGAAGGTATTTACCAATCTATGTGTTAAGCTGTTAAAGACGAAGTACAAAGGTTGATTGATGTACCACTTTTACCAGGTTGTAGATTCCTTTTGTATATAGTCCTTGGTTACCATGGCTATAATTAACTCTGTCTCAGGGGAACAAAAGGAGTACTATAATGATAAACACTTAGAATAACAACACTAAATGATTTTTTTAAATAAAATATGGTCACTGTTTATTTCAAAATATTGTTATTTAGTTTTATATGAAACTTGTATTAATCCTATTCACTTTTGGAATTAAATTCATCCATTAACATGCGACTTTCAAATATAGGCTAAAGAAGTTTGCTCAAACTATTTTATTTAAGAGCACTAAAATTCTGTCAATAGTAATTATGTTTATTCTTATTTAACATTCTTTATTTCACTCACTAATTTATTCACTTGTGTACATTAAAATAAAAATTATTTACATTATATAAAAAATGCTAATAAGCAATGGCGATTCAATCAGATATCATAATTATTTTGAATCAGAATTTGTTGCACTTATATTTCATATTATTATGTTGTCAAATGATGCACTTTCTTCCTTATCATCAATAAATTATTCTGAATATTTAATAAAATGTATGGGACCATTAGTACATCGACCGGTCATCATGACTGCTTGAAGTGCAATGCTGGTATCATGGAGGAATTTCCCTCCTAGAATTCAACATTCTTTCATATCAATTCAAATGTGATTAGTTAATGAACCTGGCCATGAGTACTATTGGTTAACTCACATCCAAATTACCCAATCATTTTAAATATTTCAAAGTCTTTAGTAACTTGTGGTTTCCCGTCTAATACTACCCAATTGCTCTAAATTTATCTTGTTTGGCTCGTGTAACCATTTCATTTTTGCTAGCTTTCTTTTCTTTACAATGTAAAACAATCCCGTATTATTACTATTAAGATTATTATTATTATTAAAATATGGGTAAATATCCAGCTTTAAAGACCGCCAATTTGTGTGCAATATGTTTTAATCCTGATGATTTGATATAATTATTCGTATGTGTATCTTTTCTGTGAATACCAAATTATATTTTCCTTTTTTTCTTAATTTCTATATAATTTGTATCCAAAAAACAGTAAATTTTGTTTCTACAGTGAATTTAATTGTTTTACTCTGTATGTTCAAGAGTTATAAAGCATCTTCTATATGTTTTTGTTTTACTTATTTACTTACTTACTCACTGGCACTATCGAACCCGTAGGTTCATTGCCACGTGGACATAAGCTCTCCATATATCCCTATCCTGAGCTAATGCTATCCAATCATTCCCTGTATAAACCACCTCCCTCAAATCATAGTTAATGTTATTCTCCCACCTCATTCTTGGTCTACCAACTGGGTGTTTTCCCTCTGGCTTTCCTACAAGAAGCTTCCATGCATATCTTTCATTTCCCATACGTGCAATACGTCCTGACCATCGCAGTCTATGAGACTTAACTGTTCTTATTATATCTGGCTTCCTATAAAGACCATGTAGTTCATTGTTATGTAGTCTTCTCCATTCACCTGTCTGTTCATCTCTCTTTGGTCCAAAAATTTTCCTAAGTACTTTATTCTCAAATACTTGTAATCTCCTTTCCTCCCTTAAAGTAAGAGTCCATGTTTCGCATCCATATAATATAACTGGTAGAATAATAGTTTTAATATATTTTCAGTTTAACGTTTTTTGAAAGGAGTTGGGACATCAAGAGTCTCTGCAATGCATAATAGCATGCATTTCCAGAATTGAGCCTATGTTTAATTTCTTTGTGCATCTCATTCCTATTTGTGATTATTGTTCCTAGGTACTATAGAAATTATGTCGTCCACATATCTGCACCAAAATTCAATTATCAAAGGATGTGCTTTATTATTTGGCATTCGAAATTACACATAAATTTGTCAAAAAAAGAGATAATGGGTTACCCATTGAAAGTCCTGACTTTTGACTGTAGAAATTCCCATTATAAATAAAAATCATTTGATTAATGCATAGTTCAGTTAATTTTAGATATTCTTCTCTGCTCTCTTTGTCAATCTTATTTTTGATTACCCAGTTGTTTAAAATGTCCAATGTTTTTTTTTGGGGGGGGGGACATTGGTGAATAATAATCTGACAATAAATGAAACTAATCTATCTGTGGGTTCAATTTTTATCTTTCCCAATTTTTCCACTAGTTGGAGAGAATTCTTAATTGCCAGATTTATTCCTTTGAATTCCCTACTTAGCCTCCTGGAAATTTGGTAAGAAGGGGATCCTATCATGTTGATTACTGGCCTCATTTTATTGCCTAATCTGTGACTTTTGGGGAGACTGGATATTAGGGTTTCTAGGACATCACTTTTAATTTAATTTTAGGTTAAAATTTTCTTGATGGGCTTCAAGCTATTTAAACTTCTCTAAGTATTTTGGAAGGGTATCAGACTTTTTTTTTTTCATATTCTTCTTCTTTTAAAAGCTCCTCCATTCTACTGTAATAATATTCTTTGTCTAATGTTACTATTTGGTTCTCTTTGTCAGATTTTATGTAAACAACATTTTTATTTAAATTAATATCGGGAAGTAAACATTATGAGGTTATATCATTAATAGTGAGTGGAGAACATATTTTAATCGACTCACCTCATACATTTTCAAACTTCTTTGATACCGACGGTTTCAGACAAAATCATGTCCTTCTTCAGTCATGGCTTGAGTGGAAGCCATGACTGAAGAAGGACATGATTTTGTCTGAAACCATCGGTATCAAAGAAGTTTGAAAATGTATGAGGTGAGTCGATTAAAATATGTTCTCCACTCACTATTAACATTTTTATTGTTTAAGGTCCTATGTGTTTTCAAATCTTTCTGGCACATTCGTTGTGTTTTTAATTGATCTTTCCATATTCTTTTCTCACAACTATTTGGTCATCTATTTCTAACCCTTGGATGAAAATTTCTATGTCAGCTACATAATCTTCTATTTTGTTTGAATAATTAATGACTTAATTTGAGTAATATAATCAAAAATTATTACAGCCTAAATAAACTAATAAAAACCAACACAAGAAGAAAAGATTGATGATGGCAAAAAAAAAAAAAAAAAAAAAAAAAGGGAATATATCAAATAAAGCATGCTCATTATGATAAGATTTACATAGGGAAAACAGAGAAATTTAGCCATTAGAAGTAAGGAACACACAAGAAATGTATGTTATGAGATGTAGAAAAATCTGCAGTAGCTGCTCACATTTGGTCAGAAAAAACATAAAATTGATGTAAACACAAAATTATTAAAATAGTTAGAAAACACAAATGAACTCAACACTTGGGAGAAGATCTACATCCAGAAGAACAAGGAGAAAATCATGAATTTCAAAATTCCCAGGCAGAGAGATTTGATATGCAAATTCTTTGGACTACAAAAAAGAGGGAGTAGGAGTCAATATTCATGGCTGACAACATAGATATCATCAGTATGGACAAGCTGAAGATAGAACTGAGATGTTTTGAAAAGTGTTCTAAAAGAAATCAAAGAATATGATGTAAGATGATAACAGACTCAACCTATTTATTAACAAGAACCTCATAATGTTACTTCCTGTTGTAATTTCACAATTAAGAGCTGTTATTAGGCCCTTTTCTAAGAAATGAGTTTCTTTGTGGTTAAATGTTCCAGTTGACAAATTTTTAATATCGTTTCCTGTTAAATCCTCTCTCATCTCATTTTTAGATTTAGTATGTTTATTTTTGAGTGGATTTTTTAAATTCTTCCCTTTCCTTGGCTTGATTTTTTTTTTCTCAATATTCTACCCATGGTTCCACTGAGTTTGATAAAAATGAGTTTGAAAATCTGGCAAATGAGAATTCTCTCCAACTGGTGGAAAAATTAGAGAATATAGAAATTGAACCCATAGATAGATCAGTTTCTTTCAATGTTAGATCATTGATCACCAATGTCACAAAAGAAAAAAATATATTGAAAATTTTAAACAACTGGCTAATCAAAAATAAGATTGACAAAGAGAGCAGAGAAGAATATTTAAAATTAACTGAACTATGCATTAATAAAATGATTTTTACCTATAATGGGAATTTCTACAGACAAAAGTCTGACCTTTTTGACAAATTTCTTTATGAGTGAATTTGAATGTCAAATAATAAAAGCACATCCTTTGATAATTAAATTTTGGTGCAGATATGTGGACGACGTAATTTCTATAGTAAAACAAAAACATACATAAGATGCTTTAAAACTCTTGAACATACAGAATAAAACAATTAAATTAATTTTTTTCTTTTTAGGATTTCACCACCATGAGGTGTTATTTATTTAGGTAAACTTTTATCAGGTGAGTGATAAAAGTTTACCTAAATAATTAAATTCACTTTAAACTGACCCAAACCCTCTGGCGGCACTATGGCCCTGGGGTCGACTCAGCCTCTAATGAAAATGAGTACCAGACGCTTGTTCTGGGGGTAAAGGCGGCCGTCACGCAGGGCTGACATAAAGTGCCGATTGTCTAGAAAAAGTGGGAGCCTTAACCTCCTACTACCCCAAGGGCCTCCGGGCCTGTTGTGGGATCACTTTACTTTACTTAATTAAATTCACTTTATAAACAAATTTTACCATTTTTGGACTCAGATTGAATAGAAATTAAGAAAAAGGAATATATAAATCAGTATTCACAGAAAAGAAACACATACGAATAATTATATCAAATCAACAGGATTCAAACATATTGCACACAAATTGGCAATCTTTAACAGCTTAACACACAGACTGTTAAACATACCTTCGAGCAAAGAAAATTTTGAATTAGAGAAAAAGCATGTAATTAAAGTATCAAAGGAAAATGGTTTTGAAGAAAAAATTATACACAAAGTTAACAGATAAAAAAAAAGATTAATGAAAGCACTCTTCAGATAGAAAAATAAACTTAAAAAATACAGAAAATTCACGTATAATCCATGGGCACATAATAAATCCGAAAAGTTTTTTTGACAAATTTAATATCAAACTAGCACCAGAAAATTATTATAGCTAATCACACTAACAAAAATGAAAATATTGATGATGGATAGAAAATCAGGAATATACTAGATAAAAGGTGCTGATTGTGATAAGATATCATCCTCTTATTGTGTCCTTCTTTTGGAAGGTTGATTCCAAATATGCCTCCAACCATTTCTATCTTCCCATGCATTTTAGTTCTTCCCAGTTGTATCCTCTTTCTTGTAAACTTTTCTTCACCTGGTTGATCCATCTTTCTCATGGTCTACCTCGTTGTCATTTTCCTTGTATCTTGAGATTAACAGTCTTTGTGGTAGTCTTTCCTTTTCCATTCTTTTTAAATGACCAAACTATTTTATTCTATTTTTTCTATGTCTGATGTTCATTTTTCTACATTTAATGTCTCACTGATTTTGTCATTCCTTATTATATCTCTCCTTGTTTTATGTACTATTCCACTTAAGAGTTTAATTTCTGTAGCTTGGATTCTGCTTAATTCCTTCTCTGTATATGTCCAAGTCCCAGCTGCATATGTCAGAACTGGTTTAAAATAAGTTTCATACATTGCCTTTTACTCTTGATGGGTGTATCTTTATTCCAGATTAATTGTTTAGTTAAATTATACACTTTTAAACTTTTCTGTGATAAGATGTACATAGGAAAAACAACTTGACCATTAGAACAAAAAAACACATTAAAAATGTTAAAAATGGAGAAGTAGAAAAATCTGCTCATGTCTGGTCAGAGAAACATAAAACTGATGTGAATACAAATTTATTTAAACAGTTGGAAAAATACAAAATAACTCATCGCTTAGGAGAATATCTACATCCACAAGAACAAAAATAGGATTAGAATTTTGAAATTCCTGGAGGAAAAGGAAAGGATTTGATTTGAAAGTTATTCAGTCAACTAAAAGTTGACATCAAAGGCCTAAAACATAAAAATCAACATGCTGGACAAGCTGAAGATGATACACATAGCATATTGAAACATATTCAAATAGAACATGATTTAAGAGGTAAGATGAAACTAGATTCAAACTTATTTATTACTTATTTTTCTCACATAAATTAACATTTATATCCTGAAATCCAAACTGCAATTCAGATCATCATCTGGTCAGGGTGAAAATCAGACAACGGCTATCGCTTATGAGAGGAACAAACGCTAAAGATGATTATTTAAGAAAAAAAATCAGGGCTCTCAATGGCAAACCCATTATCACCTTTCTTAGCAAATTTATTTATGAGCGATTTTGAATGTAAAATCACTAAAGCACATCCCACAATGTTTAAATTTTGGAGCAGATATGTAGATGATATAATTTGTATCGTTAAAGAAAAACATGTAGAAGATTCCCTAAAACTGTTAAATTTACAGAGTACAAAAATCAAATTTACCAAAGAAATAGAAGAAAATAAACAAATACGTTTTTTGGATCTTAAATTGGTCAGAACGAAGAAAGAAGAAAAAAGAAAAATTGAATTTGGGATTCATAGAAAAGAAACTCATATGGAAAATTTTATAAAATCAACAGGGCTCAATCCAATTGGACATAAATTAGCAGCCTTTAATAGTTTAACTCATAGATTGGTAAACTTACCCTTAAACGAAGAAGATTTTAAACATGAGATAAAACACATAATCAAAGTAGCAAGAGAAAACGGGTTTGACGAAAAAATGGTACATAAAAGTATATATCATCATCATCATCATAGTACATTCACGAATTTAGGCCATTTGTTGACCTGTTTCGGCCTCAAGAGAAACACCATCCAGAAGTCTTTTGAGTGGACGTCCTGGTCTTCTTCTTCCTGCAGGTTGATATCTTAACATTAGTTTGGGTATTCTGTGATCTGTGACCGAGTCACGGCGGTATAACCGTTCCATCAGGTACTGAGTAAATGCGGTATCCTAATGTCTGTCCAGAGACTAAAAGGTAGCAGCCCTACCACTGGACTACTTAGCGTCGGGCCAGTAACCTGTCCTAAGGAACTTCAAAACTACTTTCAAGTCTCAACACGAAAAAAGCCAGAAGGAATTGAAATATGACGACCCACAGCAAAGAAATAAAAGTATATAAAAAATGATAAACAGAAGTACTCTTGAAAAAATACAGGAAATTCACAGATCACCCTTAGGTATACTCAATAAATTCCAAAAGATATTTGAGAAGTTCAATATTAAATTAGCACCGAAAAATAACTACCGTTTAAATAAACTAATAAAAACCAACAAAAATGAAAAAAACTGATAAAAATAAAAAATCAGGAATATATCAAATTGAATGCATGGGTTGTGAAAAGATATATATATATATATATAGGAAAAACAAAAAGAAACCTAAAAATTAGAACCAAAGAACACATAAGAAATAATAAAAATAGGGAAATAGAAAAATCTGCAGTTGTTGCTCACAATTGGTCTGAAAAACATAATATAAATTCGGACACTAAACTATTAAAAGAGTTAGAAAATACAAAAGAGCTGACTATTTGGGAAAAAATCTATATTCAGAAGAACAAAAACAGAGTTATGAATTTTGAAATACCGACTGAGCAGGACCTTGTTTAGAGGTTCTTTGGCCAACCACAGAATGGAGCTGACATCAACATCCAGGGTGTGCAACATAAATCTAACAAGTCTGGACAAGCTAATGATAAAACAGAATTGTTTTGAAACATGTTCAAAAACAAATCAACATTAATATTGAGGTAAGATGAACAGACTGTAAATAAATAAATTAATAGTACAATAATCTTGAAATCTCCACAGACTAATATAGATGGTTTTCGTAACAAAAACTTTACATTTTCATGTGTCTCCTTTAAAAAAAAAAAGAATGGGCCACAGGAAAGGAAGGATGAATGTTTCCGGGACATTCCATACGAAATCGGCAAAAAAAAAGTGAAAATTGAACTCACATCTTTAAAAGTTTACATTTTTTTACAGTGAAACTTTATGATATACTGAATATCTGAACCGAATTTCAAGTCTTCGCTTGGTGTAATTAAAGAGTAATAGAGCTGTCAATTTATCGTATTGTTTTAAATAGTCTCTTTTACAAAATAAATTTCTCGAAGTATAACTACTCCCTCAACTTGAAAAGATAGTCACATTATAGATGATTTTATGCTCGCTCGCTTGAAAATTAGTATGTTAATATTTACGTTTTCTGAAGGGCGTAAATGCAATTAACATGCAATTGACCTTTCTCACCAAACATTTTATAAAATCAAAAAGTGCCACATTATTACCTGAACACCAGTTATTTTTTTTGTAACTAGTATTAAAGTGGATTTTTGTAAGGAAACTGCCAAAAATAATTATTTTCCCTAAAATCTCCTATGTGTAGACTGCCCGTGTAGACATTTCGCGTGAGTGAAGATCGCTCGCTCATACAAACAATCACGGAGCTACTTGGTAATAATCCTTTGCGCACTTACAAATATTTTTGTTGTTATTATCATTATTACATTATTTTTATTATCATTATTACAATTATTACATTATCATCATCATCATCGTGGACCAGTGGTTACTCTGCATGCCCCCGATTCTGAGGTTCGCGGGTTCAAACTCGATAGGAATCAATGGAATTTTAAAGGCGTAACAATTCTGAATGTAGTTTTCTCCAGAAGGAAGGAAATCTGTGAGTCCCGTGTCGTAAATTTATGGTACGTAGGAGAACCTCGCGCTTGAAATAAATTGCTACATAATAAACGTCATTAAATATAACAATCTTTATTGATATCTTCAGTAGGCGGTTAATTTTGTGCTTTTTTGGCTAATGTATAGTTTAATTTAAATTAGTAAGCACCTACGAATTCAAGCTGGTAGGCCTATTAAAAAAATATTTTCTAGAGAGTAGTTTTGTAATGTGTTGTAATATTTTGTACTTGTACCCTACACCAATGTCTGATGTTGAATATTGCAAGTAATGTTAAGCTATCGATAATAATTTATAACAATTTTGATGCTGTTACAAGTGATATTTAAGAGGTATAAATAAATATATTTTATTGGCTTGGTATCACTTACTGATCTTGCATCCCCTACTCATGACATATCTAAGATGATATTAAAATGCACGATAATATTAACTTATATTATAAGCTAAATTATTGCTATAGTGTTTAATTTAATGTCTAAACTTCCCATTATTCTCCTTTTATAAAACAAAATGTATACCTCTACGATTATTCTCTCATTCCAGAAACATTTAAGAAATATTGTAAAATTATATATTAACACATAATATTGTTAATAACTATTGTACACTAATATAAGCATAATTAAAATTATATTTAACTTCTAACTCACCATTTAGTCTTTGTACATCTGCAAACTTATTAGTTAAAACAATAAGATATTTTAAATTTGACTGTGACACTTAAAATGACGAGATACACGAAACACACGCACTGATGTAAATCAACTGCCTAGTATGTAATCTGAACTTGAGAATTGTTGATGGAAAAGCAGATGTTTATGGAAGACTTTGCTGACCCTGCATTATTATCGTTTGGTAGGAAGTGGTGTGAGTATTAAAACATTCGATTTTATTTGGAAGTGATATCTTATAACAATACTATTTTGTCAAAGTTTTCAGAGTACAATACAGTACACTGAATAAAAAGTAATTTTAAGACTGAAATTAGTAATTATAACATAATAAAAATGTATACCAGTTTATTCAATTAATGATGTAAGAGTTATTATATAATATTACATTTAAACTGTAATGAAACATTTGTAACAAAGTAAATAATTTGTTTTAAAAAAGGACAGAAGATTACGAGTATTTGAGAATAAAGCTCTTAGGATTTATTTTGGATCGAAAAGAGATGAACAGACAGGTGAATGGAGAAAACTACATAATAGTCAGCTACATGATATGTATAGGAAGCCAGATATAACAGGAACAGTTAAGTCTCGTAGGCTGCAATGGGCAGGAAATGTGGCACGTATGGGGGATGAAAGAGGAGCTTGGAAACTTCTGGTAGGAAAACCGGAGGGAAAACGCCCAGTTGGAAGACTAAGAATGAGGTGGGGGAATAACATTATACAAAATTTGAGGGAAGTAGATTATACATGGGATAATTGGAAAACGTTGGCTCGGGATGGGATGTATGGAGAGCTTATGTCCGTGCTGCCATGAACCTACAGGTTCCACAGAGCCAGTGAGTGAGTTAGTTAGTTATAAATAATTTTTTTAATAATTCACAGTAAACGTAAGTAACAGAGCTCTTTACTTCTCGCTTCAGCAATAAAATTTGATAAATAAATATCTACTGCGTAAGAATTAAAATATCGCCACTTTTATAAATTTACGGTACTGTTCCATTAAGCAGAACATATAATAATCTATTCGATTTAATAGTAGTTGAAAAAGTCACCGATGAAGTCAGGTCAGCTCTTTCAATTAACTATGCGCGCGACCTTGGTCGTGAAATGAATCAGCTATGCCGTGGATCCGCCAGTTTTTTTTACGAAAATAGAATAAAAAACATTAAATTGTCTGAACTATTCAACTCTCTAAAAAGGTAATTGCTGGAAATTAATCCTTATTACGTGAGTAGTATCCTGTATTTTTTTATTTTTTGATATGTACTGCAGTAAACCGCCATAAAATAGAAAATTGACACCGAAAATAAAAATATCCTAATTATAAAAATAACACCATTAAACTACATGATATCACCTATATAAATACGTTTGAAACAAATTTTTGCTGTTTACTGTTTCAGAAATATTAGTAAACGTTTTAGTTGATCATATTTACGATAGTTTTAGTTCATCATAACCACGAACCTATAGATGATAAAAATTAAATTTCGATATTAATACGTTTATAAATGTATTCACTATATTTAGGGATACATAAAATTAAAAAAATAAATTGCAAGATTTTTTATGTCCGATATGATATGGATTGTCCCTTCCATGAACGAAGAACATCTACAAACCTGTGAAGTATTACCTGTTGGATCCACCGTAGAGAAATAGTGGAGAGCAAGAATGCTAATGGCTTCGTTGCCAAGGCCCAGTATTTGAAAACAACAACACGTTTCCATTATGAAGCAAAATACCTTTAAGACTTTTTTGAGAAGAATCTATGAAGAACCTGCACTCTTCGGGATTATAGTTTATGCTATAAAATTTTAAGACAGCAGGGATGTCTTGGCAATACACTAAATTTTCTTCTTCAGCAAAAAAAGGGACAAGTTCCTTCTCACGATGTATGTAACATCAAAAATATGTAACCTAAGCCAATACTTTATTTTCTTTTAGCCTTGAGCGTAACAGTACTGCTGATTGTTTGGGAAAATTTAAATCCCTCACTAAATCATTAAGCTCACTTTGATTAAAACATCTATAATGATCAGAATTATATGGTTCATCATTCACAGGAGATTCAGTTTCAGTGCTACTGGATGCAGATGGCAATGTATTGATTTAGGGTGTAAGGGAACCAGAATATCAGGACCATGAGGTACGAGCTGAATGGCAGAGGAAATGTTACGATATACAATATCTTTCTTGTTTTTAGCATTATACCCTGCTACCTTAACTGTGCAAAAATAACAATCGTCTCATGAAATGTAGGTTCCCTCCAAATCATAGGGATACCAAAGGGCAATGACTTCATTTTTCCAACTCCTCAACACAACGATACACTTTGTGAGGGTACCACGATTTATCCTGATCTCCTAACTTAATGCCAAAATATTGAAAGTAAGTTTTTCTAAGAAACAAAACTCTTGTGTTGTACTCTCGCAGAAAAATGAGAACTCACACACTTCACATTTACACGACAACGAACAGCACAAGACTGATTTCCAATTTGGAAACAACTTTTAAAATGGGATAGGTCTATTATCTCAGAAAGGTTTTCTTTAACCTGATAAGCTGGATTGCACTTTGATATATACAGGGAACCTCCATCAGTTCTCTAATGTATTGTTTGTTTTAATAACAATCTTTAAGAGTAAATATTTCCTTCAATAAATTTTTATGGCCTGAGACAATAAATATTTCAACTTCTTGTTTATAGATAAAATTAATGCAGAGAGATAAACATCTCCAACAATAATAACGGATATCTTAACCCCCATTCATTTGAAGGGGAAGACAAATTTTTGTACAGACCTAGGGCGGATATAGTTAGTAGATTTTAATAAATATAAAGGTAATGTAAAATATAAACGTAATAATAGTTATTTTCAGTCTGATCATCTTACCTCAATATTAATGATGATTTGTTCTTGGACATGTTTCAAAACAATTCTGTTTTATCGTCAGCTTGTCCCTCTTTGTCACTCAGCAATGTTTGTATTGAAAAGAAGCAAAGAATTTTTCTACAAGCCTTAGAGCTGGAGCATAATACAATGGGACATAGCATAGGGCTGTTTCGCTTAACGGGAATATATGAGGTGAAAAATATATTTACCTAACAGAACTGCATTGAGAAGGAAACCATCTGCCTGCTAGGTTATTGGGTTATTGCCACCCTTATCCTAAAATATTCTAAGGGAATTTATAAATAGAACACTTGAAAACTTCTATGAAATGATTTGTGACATGAAGTTTGTCCATTTCAATTGATTTCATTGAAATATTGAGTTAATTTTGAGAAAAATTTGCAAATAGGCATTTATAGGCATTATAAGCTGAAATAGGCATTTATAGGCAATATAAACTTCATGGAATTTAACTCTAGGGTCGTTGGTATGAACTTATATGGTCACTTTTAGAATATCTATAATAAATAACTGTAGGCATTTTCCCTAACATCCGGTCTCTACTAATAACAAATCACTGGCATTATCAAACACAGATATTTATGGCTGCATGGGCATAATCTCTCCATATATCCCTATTCTGAACCAATGGTTATCAATCATTCCTTGTATAAATCACCTCTCTCAAATCATGGTTATTGTTACATTAAGTTTCCATGCCCCTATTTTATTCCCCATGTCGTGCACATCGCAGTTTATAAAACTTAACCATTCTCATTACATTTGGTTTCCCATAAAGATCATGTGTAGCTCTCTGCTATGTAAATCTTCTCCATTCACCTGTCTGTTCATCTCTTTTCGATTTAAAATTTTTCCTAAGAACTTTATTATCAGATCACCTAATATTAATGCATCATCAATATATACCAACAATGTATTAATACCATTTTAATTTATATTATTTTTGGTCTGGACATCTTACCTCAATATTAATGTTGATTTGTTCTTGGACATGTTTCAAAACAATTCTCTGTTTTATCTTCAGCTTTCCCAGACTGGTTTTATTTATGTTGCATTATGTTGCACCACCTGGATGTCGATGTCAGCTCCATCCTGTGGTTGGCCAAAGAACCTCCAAACAAGGTCACCCTCCATCGGAATATCAAAATTCATAACTCTGTTTCTGTTCTTCTGAATATAAATTTTTTCCCAAATAGTCAGCTCGTTTGTATTTTCTAACTGTTTTAATAATTTAGTGTCTGAATTAATATTATGTTTTTCAGACCAAACATGAGCAGCAACTGCAGATTTTTCAATTTCTCCATTTTTAATATTTCTTATGTGTTCTTTGGTTCTAATTTTTAGGTTTCTTTTTGTTTTCCCTATATATATCTTTTCACAACCCATGCATTCAATTTGATATATTCCTGACTTTTTATTTTTATCAGTTTTTTCATTTTTGTTGGTTTTTATTAGTTTATTTAAACTGTAGTTATTTTTTGGTGCTAATTTAATATTAAACTTCTCAAATATATTTTGAAATTTATTATGTACCCAGGGGTGATATGTGAATTTCCTATATTTTTTCATAGGTGGTTCTTCTTTTTCAAGATTACTTCTGTTTATCATTTTTGTTTTTTATACTTTCTATCCTTTTATGTACCATTTTTTCATCAAACCCATTTTCTCTTGCTACTTTGATTATGTGTTTTTTCTCATGTTTGAAATCTTCTTCGTTTAAGGGTAAGTTTACCAATCTATGAGTTAAACTATTAAATGCTGCTAATTTATGTCCAATTGGATTGAACCCTGTTGATTTTATAAAATTTTCCGTATGAGTTTCTTTTCTATGAATCCTGAATTCAATTTTCTTTTTTCTTCGTTTCTGACCAATTTAAGATCCAAAAAAGGTATTTGTTTATTGTCTTCTATTTCTTTGGTGAATTTAATGTTTGTACTCTGTAAATTTAATAGTTTTAGGGAATCTTCTACATGTTTTTCTTTACATGTAGAAGATTCCCTAAAACTATTAAATTTACAGAGTACAAACATTAAATTCACCAAAGAAATAGAAGACAATAAACAATACCTTTTTTGGATCTTAAATTGGTCAGAAACGAAGAAAAAAGAAAAATGAAAAATGAATTCAGAATTCATAGAAAAGAAACTCATACGGAAAATTTTATAAAATCAACAGGGTTCAATCCAATTGGACATAAATTAGCAGCATTTAATAGTTTAACTCATAGATTGGTAAACTTACCCTTAAACGAAGAAGATTTCAAACATGAGAAAAAACACATAATCAAAGTAGCAAGAGAAAATGGGTTTGATGAAAAAATGGTACATAAAAGGATAGAAAAGTATAAAAAACAAAAAATGATAAACAGAAGTAATCTTGAAAAAGAAGAACCACCTATGAAAAAATATAGGAAATTCACATATCACCCCTGGGTACATAATAAATTTCAAAATATATTTGAGAAGTTTAATATTAAATTAGCACCAAAAAATAACTACAGTTTAAATAAACTAATAAAAACCAACAAAAATGAAAAAAAACTGATAAAAATAAAAAGTCAGGAATATTATCAAATTGAATGCATGGGTGTGAAAAGATATATATAGGGAAAAAAAAAAGAAACCTAAAAATTAGAACCAAAGAACACATAAGAAATATTAAAAATGGAGAAATTGAAAAATCTGCAGTTGCTGCTCATGTTTGGTCTGAAAAACATAATATTAATTCAGACACTAAATTATTAAAACAGTTAGAAAATACAAACGAGCTGACTATTTGGGAAAAAATTTATATTCAGAAGAACAGAAACAGAGTTATGAATTTTGATATTCCGATGGAGGGTGACCTTGTTTGGAGGTTCTTTGGCCAACCACAGGATGGAGCTGACATCGACATCCAGGTGGTGCAACATAATGCAACATAAATAAAACCAGTCTGGGAAAGCTGAAGATAAAACAGAGAATTGTTTTGAAACATGTCCAAGAACAAATCAACATTAATATTGAGGTAAGATGTCCAGACCAAAAATAATATAATTAAAATAACCTCAAAATATAACTTCCTAAAATTAAATACCATTTTAATTATTATTATACACAATTATGTGCTCTAGTACAAAAAATGAATAGCAGGGGAAACTCAGCATTGGCTTGCCTTAAACCATTAGATAAAGAGTTTCTTCTTCTTCTTCCTTTCATAGGACGGCCCAGAGATCTTTGTCCTCTTGGTATATAATTATAAACAGCTTTGGGGATCCAATTTGAACTCATTCTTTCAAGATGGTGTTTCCAATGTAGTTGGTACTGTTTAATATATTCCAAAATTGGCGTAGTCTTCAATTCTTTTAAGATATCGGTGTTCCTTTTCCAATCCCATCTGGTGTAACCCGCTGTTCTGTGCATGAATCTCATTTCACAAGCCGTTATTCTGCTTTCATGTTGTCTTTTTAGTGTCCATGCTTCACTACCATAGGTCAACACTGGTCTAGCCAAAGTGTTATATAAACGTAATCTGGTGTTTTTTTTGTACAAGGGATGGTTTCATAACTTGATTAATAATTCTCAAACTTTTATTATAACTAGTAATTTTTTCAGGGATATCCTTTTCAACCCAGATAGAGAGGTAATATCCAAGATATTTAAATTGATTAGATCTTTCTAAAATTTTATTCTGGAGATAGATTTTACTTTGTATGGGGTCCTTCCCATGAAATGTCATAATTTTAGTTTTGTTAATTGATACTTCCATATTAAATTTGGCAGCTATTTTTTGTAAATTATAAATTGATCGTTGCAAATAATTTTCGGAAAGTGCCAGAAGCGCTAAATCATCTGCAAAAAGAATAGCATCGAGTTTGAGGTTCCTATTGATGGGTATATATCCCCGTTGTGTTTTCCTCCATTTGTTTATTATTCCAGTTTCTATTTGTTATTTTTTAAATATAAAATATAGTTATAACAATACTAGAATCTACTACATTTTTGCCTAGATTCACAAATGGATGTTAGAATTTAATAAATTGTTTATTACAGTTGTATCTAATGGTTTATTTTAGGATGTAATATTTTGAGGTTCTTTTAATCAAGTTTGTTCAAGAATAAGTCAACATTACTTCGAGGTAAGATGATTCCAGTCTCAAACAAACTTGTTTATTACAGATTTATTAAATACAGATGTTTATTATAGAATTTAAAAAAATGCTTTTGTTTTATGACAAATGCTTTTTTTAACAATGAGATTTACTGAGTGGTAAATTATCATCCTCTTTCCTTCATGCAAATGTTATGAATTTGAAAATGATGTATCTGAAGCGGATTTGCTCTGTTTGTATAATTATGCTGTAGTTAACAAAGGTGTAATGTGGCACACTGCATATTAGTAGCACTGTTTAATTCTATATATTTGTATTAACCAAATACTCGTATGTTATTTTAACTTTTACAGGAATTAATCACCATGAGGTTTAATTAATGGTAAAATTAAATGTTTCTTACCTCTCCTCATTTGCATGTTAGGTCAGATGGTAATACACCTGTCTGTTGATCTGCAGATTTGAGTTTAAAACCTGATGGGATAGTTTTTTTTTTTTGAGCTATTAAAAGTGCATATAAGAAGTATAATGACAAGATTAAGTGGGTAGATATGTGTATTAATAAATTAATGAGTCATTTTTAACATCTTACCTCAATGACTCATTAATTTATTAATTAAGAACCTCATAATGTGTTTCCCAATTTTAACTTTGAATTAGATATGTGTATAACCAAGCAGTCTAACACATGATGCCTTGGTGCATGTTCGAATCCCGATGAGAGCAGACATTTTTCAATTATCTTTTGGCCAATATGGGACCGTTCCCACCCAGCATCGTTGGAATTTGGGTAGCTACAACAAGTAGCAGTTTCAGGTTGAGAAAACTAGCTATAATGACTGGGGACCTGATATGCTGACTACATGTCACCCTAATACTGACTAGATGATTGTCCATCTCAGTGATTTACACATGTGGATGTGAAGGCAGCAGGTAGCTCAAGGACCTTCTAGACCTCTCATGCCATGGAATTAGAGATTAAGTAGATACCACATATCTGGATTAATTGTATGAGCAAATATACTGTACTGTTGTTTGATAGGGTTATTAACCCATTTGTGCCTAGTGTTACATAAATGAAATATTTTCAAATATTTTTATGTCTGCTGAAAAAAAATCACACAGAGTCTATCTACTAATTTTGTAAATTTTTAAAAATATCTGATTGCAATATTTGACAGAGTTATAATGCAATGGAAAATATAATAACAAAGATTAGACTATTTTATACTGGGATATGTACACACATATACATAGTATGAGATAGATATTCAAAGTTAAAATTGGGAAACACATTATGAGGTTCTTAATTAATAAATTAATGAGTCATTTTAACATCTTACCTCATATTTCATGTTTTATCAAACACGGTAACTATAGTTTTCAAATGATCTTGTCATTCATTTTCAACCGCCATTATGACTACTGGATATTCGTTGGAATCTCCCTCTCTAACATTGCCATCTGGTGTTGATTTGACGAACTTCGAGATATCGTTGCCATCTGGTGTTGATTCGATGAACTTCGAGATGAGGTCACGTTCATCCGGAATGTCGAAATTCATAGATTTAAATTTGTTCTTCTGTATAAATATTTTCTCCCAAACTGTCAAATCCAAAGGTTTTTCCAAATGTTTTAGAAGTTTAGCTTCTTTTTCAATTCTATGACCTTCCAACAAACTATGTGCTGCAATAGCTGATTTTTCAATTTCACCATTTTTAATATTTCTAAAGTGTTCCTTTGTGCGAGTGTCCAAATTTCTTTTTGTTTTTCCTATGTATACTTTATTGCAATCTCGACAATCAATTTGATAAATTCCAGATTTTTTACTATCTGGGGTGTTCATTTTCTTATTGGTTATTAATAAGTTACCAAGGCTAAATTTATTTATCGGTGCCAATGTAATATTGAATTTCTTGAAAATTTTTTGAAATTTGTTATGTATTCCAGGATGATAAGTGATTTTCTTAAATTGTTTTCCTTTCTTTGAATCAGATTGCAGGGTAGTGTATTCTTTTAATCTTTTTTGTTGTCTGAATTTCTTCAATTTAGTTATAATTATTTCCTTTCCAAAACCATTTAAATTAGCTATGTCCAAAATGTGATTGTATTCTTTCTTAAAATCCTCTTCATTTAGTGGAACATTCAATAATCTATATATCAAACTGTTGAAAATTGCATGCTTATGCGCAATATGATTGAAACCTGAAGACTTTATGTAATTGTCAATATGAGTATCTTTTCTGTATATATTGAATTCAATTCTTTGTTGTTGTTCATTCCTTCTTATGTAGAGGTCCAAAAATGGGATTTGGTTATTATTTTCTAATTCCATAGTAAATTTCACAGATTCATCCTGGAGGTTGTAGTAATTTTAATGCATCTTCAATATATTTAGAATTTATCACAGAGAAAATATCATCCACATATCTATACCAACATTTGAACATCCAGGGATAAGCATTGGTGATATGACATTCTAAATAACCCATAAATAAATTTGCCAAAAATGGTGAAAGTGGGTTTCCCATAGCCAGACCTGAGATTTGTTTATAAATTTTTCATTGAAGGTGAAAAAATTGTTGTCGATACAAAGTTTTGTAAGATTCAAATATTCATTAATTATTTGTCTTTGTAGTTTCAAGGAAATAAGCCATTTTTCTAAAATATTTAACATCTTCCCAATTGGGACGCTCGGAAATAAAGAAATGACATCAAAAGAAACCAATCTATCATTACAATCCAAAGTGATATTATTCAGTTCATTAACTAATTCAATTGAATTTTCAATACTTTTGTGTCGAAACTTGGTAGTTCATTAATTTGTAACAAGGTGAGCCAATATTATTAATAATGGGTAACTTATTAATAACCAATAAGAAAATGAACACCCTAGATAGTAAAAAATCTGGAATTTATCAAATTGATTGTCGAGATTGCAATAAAATATACATAGGAAAAACAAAAAGAAATTTGGACACTCGCACAAAGGAACACTTTAGAAATATTAAAAATGGTGAAATTGAAAAATCAGCTATTGCAGCACATAGTTTGTTGGAAGGTCATAGAATTGAAAAAGAAGCTAAACTTCTTAAACATTTGGAAAAACCTTTGGAATTGACAGTTTGGGAGAAAAATATTTATATAGAAGAACAAATTTAAATCTATGAATTTCGACATTCCGGATGAACGTGACCTCATCTCGAAGTTCATCGAATCAACACCAGATGGCAACGATATCTCGAAGTTCGTCAAATCAACACCAGATGGCAACGTTAGAGAGGGAGATTCCAACGAATATCCGGTATTCATAATGGCGGTTGAAAATGAATGACAAGATCATTTGAAAACTATAGTTACCGTGTTTGATAAAACATGAAATATGAGGTAAGATGTTAAAATGACTCATTAATTTATTAATGAGATAGATATTTTAGTAATGTTGTGATTATTTTATACTGAGATATAATGAAATACCCCTATCAAGCATCAACCCATGACTGGCAATTCTTTAGCAAAATTAATTGCCATAGACCATTTTGGCAAAAAGTACACACATATACATAGTATGAAAGCCTCTAAAAAATTGATTAATTTCTTGTTAAATTTGTTAGATAAGTTACATTTAACATCACAGAGTATCATCCTCATTATAAATAATCTTTGTTATCATGATGAGTAAAATTGTTAGTTTAGACTACTGTTTTGTACCTATTTATTTTAATAAAAATATATTAAATATTCGTATTATCACTCCATTAAAATCTAAGTAAAAGTGATGTTATGTACTTCATTATTAATTATTTAAACAAACAAAAGTGCTAATATAGCCTAAACTCATTTATACCTAACTATAATTACATATGAAATAAAGCAAAATCATTAAAATTGTGGCATCAGAACATCAGCACATAAAGCTGAAGGTTTGGGATTTGATTTCCAGTTCAGGCATAATGTTTTCTCTTTACCACTGATTATAATAACATAGTCGTGTACATTAAATCACTTAGTTCAATTATAGTAATATCTTTAGCTTCTTTAATAATAACTTAGTGGAATACTTGTTGGGATGAAGTACAATGGGTCATAGTCCCTGGCACCTCCTAAGGTAGTTGTGAAAACTCAGCAAGATTTTGAAAGAATAGCAAATAGTGACAACAGTGAAGCTATGACAGTGGGACAGTGGAGGTGAATTTCAAAAGGATAAGAAGATTACAGATAATACAAAATTATGATTTATATCTCACCTTCAATTGCACCATAAAGAGAAGCTAATTGCATCTTTTCATCTCTCAGTGCTTGACTAAACATCCTTGTCACTCGTGTTTGAACATTATTTGTGGATGTGTTAAAATTTTTGCAGATCTGAGCCATCAGACGTGATGCAAAATCACGAAGTGCCCAATGGTTATCCATTTCTGGTCTCATACATAGTTGTTTGCTAACAATACATGTGGCGACTGATGGAATTAGTTCATGTAACTGTAAACATAAATATGGAACATAACAAGCTGAGTTGAAAATATGCACCTAATAAAATAATTCTGCTTACCAACATAATTCAGAGAACTTTATCCCCATTCTCAGTGGAATGTAATAATAATCTCTCTAGTATTTACACAGAAAAATATTACTTTAAATTCCTGAAATACTGCACTAGAGTTGCTGAGCTGTGTGAATAAGTTTCCTTCCAAATTTTGATGTTTTTTTTTTTAATTTAACAGATTCCAATCCTGGACAATTTCATTTTTTGAAAAGAAAAATTAACGGTAAAATCAAATGATTCCTACTTCTCCTCACATAAATCTTCTAAGTAGATCGCGATTTCGAGACCATAACAGTCTCATCTTCAGTACTATTTTGGCGACTGAAGATGAGACTGTAATGGTCTCAAAATCGCGATCTACTTAGAAGATTTATATGAGGAGAGGTAGAAAACATTTGATTTTACCATAAATTAAACCTCATAGTGATTCCTGTAAAAGTTAAATAAAAGAAAAATTAACACTTAAACTGAGACTCAAATCCCGGACCTCTGACTCTGTATGTCAATATCCTGTCCGTTACACTATTCAAGACCCGATACAACCGTCAACTTTTCTTTCCTCTTATACAATTCTTTACATCCAAAGGCAAATAGCCAGTGCTATTAACAATGTCATTTGATGAATTCTATTCAAAACAAGTCATTAGATGGCATTAACCAAATGCCTCATCATCTAATTAGTGAAGCTGCATGAATGGATTAATGACATTTTCTCTGTCCCTATCAACTATCCTATTTAAGAAAGAATTTATGTACTTTATGCACTAGATTTCTCATGCTTGCTTACCCCAAACTTCTTGCTGAAGCTTCAGTTTTTCCCTTTCATGTAGGATTACATTAGCAAAATATTAAAAAAAAATTAAATACTAAATTAAAATATAACATGGTGAAGCATCTATATGAACAAGCTTTAGGTAAAAACTGATTTTCATTGCTAGAAGATGATGTCATTTCTTTTGCTACTGCGCATCCACCTTTTGTGGCAACTACTCATATTTGTACATCTTTCTAACTAAGGCGATAGCATGCCTGCCTCCTACCACTAACTGATTTCATAGTTAAAAATAGCAACCCCTCAGGGTATCAAACCTGGACTTAGAAGTAAGGATTCTATCACCTATACTGTTCCAGCAAGTATAGTAGTTGAGCTAAGAAGTTAAGCATGTCATTACAGGAATATATCTACAAAATTATATTTTACAGAATGTAAAATTGCAAACAAATAATGAACAATTTATTTGTTTTATTCTTGGGAAATTTTGTTACACATTTTTATTTCTGGAATATTATCCTAACCAGAAATATGTTAGAAATGTATTCCATATTGAATGATAACGTTTATATACGCGTCGTAAATATATTTATTGAAATCAAATTAGCAATTAAGATCAGACCGAAAATTACATTAGGTACTACTGAAAAAAAAGTTATTGATATGCAATACTACATTATAATCTTATGCTAGGAACTAATGGGTTAATGTAATATGGTTTCAGTTGTACACGGATCTTAGAGATATGTTAATTTTAATCCTTTAATTGGGACATCAACGTTCATGGACATGTTTAATGATCATATTAAGTTATTTGACAAATTTTAAAATCTTATATATTTTCAACTTAAATTTTGATATAATTCTATCTAACCTGAACAATATTGGGTGCTGTGATTTTGTCCAGGTCTTGACTTTCGTCTATATAAGGAAACACAGTGTAGGAATGAAGTTGGGTTTGGTTTCGTATATCTATAACCTAAAGGGAACATATGAACTAGATCACAGGAATGATCAAATAACTATAATATTTCAGTCAGTCAATACTCACAATTATCCATATTTTTGCAAATTTTTAATTAAAGTAATACACACTCTAAGATTTAATATCAACCTTATATCTCATATTAGCAAAGAAAACACAAGGATTTTAACTTATTTGAACAGAAAAATACTTACATATTTTTCTAAATACAAAGACTGATTGTCAAGGAGAGCCTTCACCATCCTCATAAGATATATGAGTAGGGCTAAATTATTTTGTACAACATTGACTTTAACACCTTCAGCTATAAATGTACACATACGAGGCAACATTTCATGTAGACCAGGATCTGATGCTAAGCTCTGCAATGCTTCCTGTAAAAAAAAAAAAATAATTCCAAAAAATATTCTATAATATTCATAGCCTAAATGTGATCTCTAAAATCAATAATGAAATTTTTCTAACACAATCTGAATAGCTACAAATATATCTATTGCTAGTGTTGATCACACCAAACACAGCTAATTTTGCAGATGTTGACTATTTAACTCAAATGGGAGTCAATGACCAATCATATTTCAATGAACTTTATTTTACAACCAATCACAGCCATGTTTCACCCAATATTTATCAATTAAGTTTATCATATTAAAGAAACCTCTTCCTTTTTAATATTCTGAATAGGTCAGAGCATTATTTTCCAGTGATTGACTCTCTAAGAAATACGTTGAATATAGTGATTTATTTATTTAACTTTTGCAGAGAAAAAAAAGCACTATGAGGTTTAATTTATGAATTAAATTAATGATGTTTTTATTATTGATTTAACATTTCTCAATGAAAGATAAATTAAATTTGAAGAGAAAAATGTTTGCCTAGACCGGGACTCGAACCCGGGACCCTTGGCTTTCCAGGCCAAGTGCTCTACCAACTGAGCTACCGAGGCGAGTTACGATCTAGATGCAAATTTTTCTCTTATATACGTTGTAATTCCCTATCGCCAAATGCTTTTGAAACCATTGCTTCTATCTTTGCAAATGGCGGCTTCTTAGTTAAGAAGACATTTATTGGGAATTTAACATTACTTTATAAAGCTAGTAAGGCTTCTAATGATGTTTTTATTATTGATTTAACATTTCTCAATGAAAGATAAATTAAATTTGAAGAGAAAAATTTTTCGAGTCCCGGTCTAGGCAAAAATTTTTCTCTTCAAATTTAATTTATCTTTCATTGAGAAATGTTAAATCAATAATAAAAACATCATTAGAAGCCTTACTAGCTTTATAAAGTAATGTTAAATTCCCAATAAATGTCTTCTTAACTAAGAAGCCGCCATTTGCAAAGATAGAAGCTATGGTTTCAAAAGCATTTGGCGATAGGGAATTACAACGTATATAAGAGAAAATTTGCATCTAGATCGTAACTCGCCTCGGTAGCTCAGTTGGTAGAGCACTTGGCCCGGAAAGCCAAGGGTCCCGGGTTCGAGTCCCGGTCTAGGCAAAAATTTTTCTCTTCAAATTTAATTAAATTAATGTTTTTATTACTTCACCTCATATCCTTTTTCTTCTAGACTGCAGTTTTGGAGCTTATCTCCATCATCAGTAGCCTCTCGTCGGCCAGCGTTATGTCATTTCTTGGCAGTTTTCTTCTTCCTTCTATCGGTGGACCAATGAACCTCTGGATCAAGTCAAAATTTGCAGGAGTTTTGAAATTCATGAGTTTATATTTCTTATTTTTTTCTGTGTGTTTGATTAGGCTAGCTTTTGTTTTGATTAAATGTTTTTCAGACCAAGCATGGGCTGCTACAGCTGACTTGTCCACTTCACCCTTCTTGACATTTCTAAGGTGTTCTTTCAATCTAGTTTTTAAATTTCTTTTTGTTTTTCCTATATAGATTTTGTCACAATCCTTACATTTGATCTGATATCTTCCTGATTTGTTTTCTTCTTCAATTTTTTCATTTTTGTTGGTTTTAATTATCTTATTTAGGCTATATTCATTCTTCAGAGCCAATCGTATCTTGAACTTTTTAAAAATTTTCTGGAATTTTCGACAGGTTAGTATCATTTGATGTAGTTTTATTGTTTCCCAGGGTCCCAAGAGAAACCACTATTGAAATTTTGGAAAAATGGTTATTGAATAATAATTTAGAAAAGGAAAATATAGAATAATATATAATTTTGACCAAATTGTGCATCGAACAAATGTTTTTCACATATAATGGGAAATACTATAAACAAAATTTTGGATTTTATATGGGAAACCCTCTATCACCCTTTCTGGCCAATTTATTCATGGGTAGTTCTGAACAAAAAATAACAAGTGGACATCCTTTAATTTTCAAATTTTGGCACAGATATGTTGACAATATAATAGCTATTGTAAATCATAAACAAATAGAAGATGTCTTAAATCTCCTGAACATTCAGAGCAAAACTGTAAAATTGACTATGAAATTGAACCTGAGAGACAAATTTCATTTCTGGATCTAAACCTAACAAGAAACAAAGAAAACAAGATAGAATTTGGAATACACAGAAATAACACACATAAAGATTACTACATTAAGTGATCAGGATTCAACCATTTTGCTCACAAAGAAGCCGTATTCAATAGTTTAACACACAGATTGGTGAATGTACCCCTGAGCAGAGAAAAATATGAAGAAGAAAAAGAATACATAATTAAAGTAGCAATAGACAATGGTTATGAAGAAAACATGGTACACAAGAAAATAAACAAGTTTAAAAGGCAAAAATTAATCAATGAAAGCACACTTAAAAAACAAACAGAAGAGAACATCAAATTAAAAAAATTCACTTACCATCCTTTAAAAACCCCTAAGTTCCAGAAAATTTTTAAAAAGTTCAAGATACGATTGGCTCTGAAGAATGAATATAGCCTAAATAAGATAATTAAAACCAACAAAAATGAAAAAAAATGAAGAAGAAAACAAATCAGGAATATATCAGATCAAATGTAAGGATTGTGACAAAATCTATATAGGAAAAACAAAAAGAAATTTAAAAACTAGATTGAAAGAACATCTTAGAAATGTCAAGAAGGGTGAAGTGGACAAGTCAGCTGTAGCAGCCCATGCTTGGTCTGAAAAACATTTAATCAATACAAAAGCTAGCCTAATCAAACACACAGATAAACAGAAAGAACTCACAGTCTGGGAAAAAATCCACATAAAAAAAACAAGAAAGATAAACTCATGAATTTTGAAACTCCCGCAAATTTTGACTTGATCCAGAGGTTCATCAGTCCACCGATAGAAGGAGGAAGAAAACCACCAAGAAACAACATAACACTGGTCGATGAGAGGCTACTGATGATGGAGATAAGCTCCGAAACTGCAGTCTAGAAGAAAAAGGATATGAAGTGAGGTAATAAAAACATTAATTAAATGTTTATAGCAATTTATATTTAAGGTGTAAGAATCCTAGAATGCAAGTGGCTCCGAGATTGTATAAATAGTGCACAAATGTAACCAGATACTACTTGCGGGATATAATAGAAAAAAATTTGTAGCAATTGATTATGCCACAATAAAAAGAAATCATTGTTTGCACTTTCTTAAACATATTATTTCCCAGGTATTTACGTTCCAGAAAAATATAATTAACATATTTACATTAAAGGACATCAGAAATTAATAAATAACCTATATTGTTGGTTATAAACAGCTTGATGTGTTTCATTTTTTCTCCACTAGGGTGCATTTTTACAATATTGCGATCCTATTTGCCAATAAATAATATGATCTGGTAGTGATGAACAAATGAAACATAATAAATGTTTCGCATTTGTTTTCAAACATCGCCGTTTACATAAAACATATAAATATTTTATAATATAATCAATTGAGTTGGTGTTTACTTGATGAAAATCCATATTTATTAATTAAATAAAAATAAAACATAGTTTTATATGATTTTCATATTTATTATATAATTCAGTGACAGCTGTTTCGGTACACTGTACCTTCTTCAGACATGTTAACAAATTATGAATTGTGTTCCAACTGATCTAAGCAACAATACAACAATATTTATTTAAATTTTTAAATTTAACAAAGGGGATTCATTCAAATCAAGTTGAGAATTTAACAGTTTTTTACTACTTTTAAACTTATTAATTTCTACAGCCTCCAAAAGATCTAACTTCTTACCCTTATCACAAATATGTAAAATTTCAAAATTTGGATCGAAACAATGATTAAATTGGAATAGGTGGTTAGCATAGTTTGAATTTTCTAAATTTCTGTTATATGCTCTCATGTGTTCCTTTATCCGAGATATAAAAGGTCTACCAGTTTGTCCTATATAGACATTGTCACATGTGCCACACTTCAATTTATATACACCTGATAATTTTTCTTTTTTTGTTTTGGTTTTATTGTTATTTATTATATTTTGTAGAGTTTTATTAGTTTTAAATGCCACATTAATGTTCAACTTTTTGAAGTGTTTAATATTTTATTTGAAAGTGGGCCTATGTATGACATTACGACATATTTCTTATTGTTTTCTTTGGGTACAGGAAAAACTTTGTTAATTGCTTTTTTGTAATTAATCTTCTTAATTAAACATTCTATAATTTCAGGGTCGTATCCATTATTAACAGCCAATTGTTTAATAATATTCAATTCATTATTATATTCAAAGGGTGAAAGAGGGATATTTAAAAGGTATGTTTAAATAATCAATTGAGTTGGTGATTTTATTATTAATTTAACACTTCTCATTGAAGGATAAATTATATTTGAAGAGGTCTAGGCGAAAATTTTTCTCTTCAAATATAATTGAGTTGGTGTTTACTTGATGAAAATCCATATTTATTAATTAAATAGTCCACCGCTATGGTCACGAGGTAGTGAGCTGCCTTGTCACGAACGGGCCCAGGTTTGATTCCCAGTCGGGACAGGCTCCTGGGTGAGGGTCTTTTTGGGGTTTTTTGTCACCTATAAGACAAATGTCAGGAAGCTTAGGGCCCAACAGTCCCCGAAATCATCCGGCCATCATCATCATCCTTATAATTATCATCACCACCCTTCACTGGTGTGGAAAAAAACGCGAAGCTACCACATCTATAATTTCCTAGTAAAGCTGCAAAGCATAGCATGAATTACCATGGATGGATATTTAAATAATGATTTGTGAGTAAACACAGCTTAATTTTATTCGTTAAATAGTCCTAACAAATGCCACTCTTCATTTCCTAATTATCTAGATAAATTGGAAATCACTCGTGTCATTACTTATGATAACATTAGTAATCACCTGACCTTTAATTTTGCCGCCAATATTGGCCAGGATTCCACAAATTTTATATCTCTTGAGATTAATCATGATACATTAATAATTTAAAATTGTTATATATTTTATAATAATAATAATAATAATAATAGCTTTATTTTACCTGGCAGAGTTAAGGCCTTAAGGCCTTGTCTACCACTCAACCAGGTTTAAAAAAAATACAAAAGAAAAGTCTTAAATCTAAATTACAATATATATAAACGATTACAAGTTATGAATACAATACAATTAATATTTATAATGTATTTTGATTTACTCTAAATTTAACGAATTAAATATATAATATGTACAAGATATATAAAAAAAGAGGAAAAGATTAATGACATAGTATAAAATTAAATAAATAGAGAAAAATTAATTATTAGACAACAGGTAACTGTATAAGTGTGACTTAAAGGTGCCAAGTGTGCGGCAACCCCTGATATCTTGAGGAAGGAGATTCCAGGAGCGGGCGGAGGCTACTGTGAAGGAAGTAGAATAGGAGGAAGTGCTATGAAGAGGAATTGTTAGCAGACTGCTATCTTGTGACCTAGTGTCAATATTGTGGTAGGAGGATAACTTCTCAAATCTGGACGCCAGGTAAGTAGGAATGTAGGAATTCAGAAGCTTGAAAAGTAGCGAAAGAGAGTGCAATTTACGTCTGTCAGTAAGACGGAGCCAAGAGAGGTTATTAAAGTGTTCGGAAATATGGTCATAACGGCGGATATTGAAAATGAATCGAATGCAAGCATTATGAACATGCTGCAGTCTCTGCGACAAGGCATAGATCATTATATATAATGTCACAATAATCGAAGTGTGGTAACACAAGATTCTGCACTAGGATTTGTTTTAACGAAACTGGGAGAAAATTATTAGTAGCAAAGTACTAAAATTAGGTATTATATAGAATAAAAATTCTATACAACAATGAGTAATATGTAATATGTGTATTCTAATGCCACACACTGCAATTTTCATACTTTGGGTTCTGCACCAAATGGATAGATGGTGTTAATGTGGTATATTTTCAATATATGTACCACTTCTGCAGACCACTTTGCACAGATGATGTAGTCTTGTATAGTATATAGAGAGGAGTACAGGATGAGTATATGTTTATGTAACATAAAGCGTGATGAAGAAGAGAAGAGTGAGAATTGGTGCCAGAATGTAGCCTACTTCTGTCGAAAAGCACCAAGGAGACTGCTAGGCTTAACATCCCAAACTGAAGAACAAAAAATTAAAAATAAGTTGTATATCACCACCCCTCCCGGCCCAGAAATCGAAAAATTTACAATTAAAATTTTCAACCCTGCAAGATATCGAATCAGAGTCTTTCGTAAAGCATAACATTTTGTAGTTTTTAAAATGTGTTTTACACTTTTCACAGGGATTGTAAACATAATTGTGTTCATGGCAGTATATTAAAATTAATTTAAAAAATCAGAACCTAAGTAAATAAATTTTAACACAAAACAGTAAATAATTTAAGGAATTAGCACTATGAGGTACGTTTTAAATTTAAAATAAATTCTTTATCACCTCATCTCATAATCTGTCTTCTATTTAGACCGATTTTGGATCAAACTTGTTCCATCTTCAGTCTATACACGACCATTGTTCCTTCTCCAGGAATTAAAAAATTTTTCAATTTCTCCTCTTTTTTTTTTTTTTAATGTGGATATTTCCCCAAACTGTTAGCTCTTTTGGTTTTCCAATGTTTTTTTATTAATGTAACCTTTCTTCTGGTTCTATGTTTTTCTGACCAAGCATGAGCTGCTGCTGCAGACTTTTGCACTTCCCCAATTTTTTACATTCCTAAGATATTCCTTCACGTTGGTTTTAAAATTTATTTTTGTTTTCACTATGTAAATTTTATCATAATCTTCGCATTTTATCTGATAAAATCCTGATCTGTTTTCTTCATCCATTTTCTCATCTTTCTTGGTTTTAATTATCCTATATTGAGGCTAATATAATTTTTGGTGCCAATTTTATGTTGAGCTTTTTAAAAATTTTTTGAAACTTGGGGTCCTTCAATGGATGATATATACATTTCTTGGATTTTATGTTTTATTCCTTTTCTTTTAGAAGTGTACTTTCATTGATTAATCTTTGTATTTTTTAACTTACAGCAAACTCCTGATTATCTGTGTTAATTGGGACCAAGATGTGCATGGAAAATAAAAAAAACACGGATAATCCAATTAAGTTATTCGGCGCCGTGGAAGTTGATCAGAAATGTATTATTTACCCACTTTAACACTACTTAAATGCAACAAATATTCACAAAATGTTAAATTAAATGTATTTAGGTATGAGTCGTAATTATCATTATTTTATTTTACTCGTAAATATGAAAAAAAGTGGGACTATTTCATGTCATGATGACTCTGGTTACAACAGTTATTCAAAATGACCATCATAATCAGCGACAACTACACTAGAAACCACCAATGTCCACACTTATAACCAGCGATGACAAATAATAATCAGCAATGACCACACTAGTAACCACCCGATGACCACATTACTAACCAGCGATAAACTCACTGCCACAGCATATCCATGGTTTCAAACTTGCAACAACAATCTTTCAGTGATTCACACAATAGAAATTTCTGAAATTGTATTGTATTTTCAGAATGTTGGGTTGTACTGTTAAATGTGAGTGAAGATTACTAATTTGTAAGCGCAGTTCACATTAGCATGCTTAAAATGAAGAATCTTTTCAAAAACAGAATATCTTTTCATAACAATACAGAATACAGTATTTTTAAAAATACAGTAAAAAGAGTCATGCATGGATAATATGCACACAGATAACCGGGAGTTTGCTGTATTTATTTTCCTGTGTACCATGCTTTCTTCAAACCGATTATTTACTGCTACATTAATTATGTATTATTTTTCTTTTTCAGAATTATCTTTGTTAATGATTCTAGGAAGACCATGAATGGTTGGAGTTTCCATCATTTGCTATTTTTAATTTTTTAATTTTTCTTTTTTTCAAATTAAAAGTAACAAATCCTAGAAACCCCAACATTTATGGTCTTCCTAAAATTCATAACGAAGGAAAGAAAATGAGGCCAATTATAAATAATATCAGTTCACCTACTTATCGGATATCAAAATGGCTACGTAATAAATTCAAAGAAAAGGACAAGTTTGAAAATTCTTACCAATTGATAGAAAAATTAGAAAATATACAAATTGAACTTTTCAAAAGATCAGTCTCACTGTTTACAAACATTCCAACAGATAAAACAATAGACATTTTGTGGAATGCAGGCTTTCACGGCCAATAATCATAATATTCTGGTCTATGTGGCCGTGGTCTATAACTGGTGTTTTCTTCCAGACGTTTCAACTGCAGAGGGCATCTTTAGCAGTGAATGCTTCTAGGTGGTGTTGCCTTGTACTAGACTCAACTGTGAATGAGCAGCAGAATGTTGGACGCTGTTATTCATACTTGTGCTGACCCCTGGATAGTTGGGCAGAGTCATAGCTGACTTACTTGACATCATTAAACTGGCTTCTGATTGGTTCGGAATTGTCTCCTTGTTATTGATTAGTTTTAACCGCCTAGTGTCTAATGTGTGATACCAGGCTTTAGCCAGTTTTATTCCTTCATCTTTTGTATTGAAATTGTCCTTGTGGCTAAAACCTGTGTTTCATCATACATAATCTGATATCCGTTTTCCGAAATAATGTGTTCTGCTACGGCCAATTTTTCTATTTGTCCTTGAAACTGTAGACTAGGACAAATAGAAAAATCGGCCGACTTCCAAATCTGGTCAGAATTTAATTTTTCTTTCTAAAATTAAAATCACACATTTTAAGATTAAATTAAAATGTTCCATACCTCATCTCATATCCAGTCTTTTAACTAGACTGGTTTTGAAGCCTGGGCAGCTTCAACTTCAGCAATTTCTCGTCGACTGATGTTATGTCGATCAGAAGAACTGCTTCTTCCTCTACTTAGAAGATTAGTATGAGGAGAGGTAGAAAACATTTGATTGTATCATAAATTAAACCTCATAGTGATTTATTCCTACAAAAGTTCAATAGAGCCATGAATTTTGAAATTCCAGATGAGCAAAATTTGATCTCCAAGTTCACAAAATCGACACCAGATGGCAGTTTGGAAAATGGTGTTAACAGCAAAATTTTGACAGTTGGAGTTTGACTGAAGATGAAGGTGAATGACCTTTGAAATTGGTATCGTGACAAAACACAATTCTATGAGGTGGGATATAAAAACATTTTCTCCAACTCATTTTAAACTAAAAATGTTATCTATTATATCTAACAAATCCCAAAATGTACCTTGTTTTTCTCTTCATTCCTTGTGGGGAAAAAAGAAGAGGAGCATAAGATAGAATTTGAAATATAGAGAAAGAAGGCAGACACAGATAATTATATTAAAGCTTCAGGATTTAATCTCTGGTCTTTATTGGAAGAAGGAATCCAAATAAAGCAAGTGAAATAAACTAAATATTTGGGAATAATTATGGATAACATTGAAGGTATAGGCAAAGAGAACATAAAACATAGAATTGAATTGAGTAGCAAAATAATATCATCGTTAAACTCCATATGGTGTGATAAGCATATTTGGAAAGACACAAAAAAAAATATATTGATAAAACATTGGTGGAATCTGTTGCAATGTATGGAAGTGAGGTATGGACAATCAATAAGTTCTACAATGATAGACTAATAGCTCTAGAAATGGATTATTTAGAAGTGCCAGAAAGTTTAAATTAGAACATGTCACAAATAAGGAAATTAGAAACATAATGGAAGCAGAAGAAAGCATAATTGAAAGAATTGAGGAGAAGGAATTAAAGTGGTTAGGACATGTTTTAAGAATGGAAGATGAGTGATGGCCGAAGCAAACTATATGAATGGCATCCAAACAGAAAGAAGAAAAGAGGAAGACCAAAGTTAACATGAAAGGAAAACATGAAGACAGTAATGCAAGCTAGAGGGCTAAGCATCGAAGATGCCCAAGACCGTAGGCTTTGGAAATTTGGCACGGGAAGATGACAGCAGCTGTAAAAACCCGAAGATAGATAGAGAGGATTTAATCTCACACAAGAGGCAGTATTCAATAGTCTAACATACAGATTAGTAAACATACCCACATACAGAGAGAATTATATTAAAGAAAAAATAATATATAATAAACAAAAAATAAATTTGAAGAAAGCATGATACACAGAAAGTAAGTTCAGAAGACAAAAAAAATATTAAATGAAAGTACACCTGAAAATGAAAAAAGGAGAAAATATAAAATTCAAGAAGTTCACTTATCCTATGAAGCACCATAATTCAAAAAAATAATTAAAAAGGTTGCCACCAAAATTGATTTTTGCCTCAATAGAATAATAATATCCAACAAACAACAAAATTAAAAAATTGAAGAAGAAAATAAATCAGGCATTTATCAGATAAATGTGGAGTTTGTGATAAAATCTACATAGGGAAAACAAAAAAAAAAAAAAAAAAGAGATTGATGATAGTAAACAAAAATTTAAAAAATGGAAGAAGAAAATAAATTAGGCATTTATCAGATAAAATGTGGAGATTGTGATAAAATCTACATAAAGAAAACAGAAAAAAAAACAGTGAAAGAACATCTTAGGAATGTTAAAAATAGGGAAGTAGAAAATTGTACAGTATAGTCACTCAAGATTGGTCAGAAAAATAGAAAATTGAAAGAAAGACAACATTAAGTAAACAAACAGAAAAATCTAAAGACCTCACATTTGGGAAAATATATATATTCAAAAAAATAAGAAAGAGCAATTAATAAATTTTGAAATTCCCAGGAAATGTGATTTGATTTGGATGTACACTTAGCAACAAAAATAATGAGCCGCTTCAAAAAGCAGAGTCCCTGTTATGCCCACAGCGCATACTTGAAAAGCTAAAGCTATGGTTCACAAGGTAATGCATTGTTAAATGTTTTAAATACTCTCTATTTAGTTTTGATCGTCTTAAATAGTTAAAGAACAGTGAAGGAGACATGTTTCTAGATATTTATGAGTGTTCGACAAATGTAATATTACTCAAATTGCGACAATTTAAATTAAGTTCAACTCTCGTTCATAGAGTAAAAGTAAACAAGAGAATTAGTTATTAAATTAATATTAAGAAGCTAAAGCAGTTTTAAATACTCTCTATTTAGTTTTGATCGTCTTAAATAGTTAAAGAACAGTGAAGGAGACATGTTTCTAGATATTTATGAGTGTTCGACAAATATAATATTACTCAAATTGCGACATTTTAAATTAAGTTCAACTCTCGTTCATAGAGTAAAAGTAAACAAGAGAATTAGTTATTAAATTAATATTAACACATTGGTGACCGACAGCTCTGCGTTGCACCCACCGCTGCTGGACCGGACATTTCTGTCAGTAGGGTGGACTTTTAAATTTTAAACCGCGCTAGCACAGTGTGGCTTTTACATCATATATTTACAATCAATAACAATAATGCATAAGTAAATCTTTATTACTGTTCTCACCAGACTTTCTACTAGAAATTGAGGTTTGATAGCGTTGGAAACATTTCCCTTTATGTAAAGGCAAAGTGCAAAAGAGCATACGTAGCGAGTTTCTTTTCTTGTGTTCACTAAAATCGAGGAAAAGTTTTGAGGGTATTTTTTTTCTTTCCAATCACAGTTGGTGTTAATGTATTTTTCTTAATGTCTTAGCCTCCCTGGTGGGTCGTGAGGTGGTCTCCTAGAAGTGGTTTCTTTTCTCTCTGTCTTTACTCGTCTTCTCTGTCATCTGTTCCTAATTTCACGATTGCCAAACAAGAGGCTGTTTCAAGCAAAAAACTTCTGTTTGACATTTTGCTGTTAGGATTTTGAAATTTATAGACCCTGAAAGCATTAAGGAGTGTACAATTCTGAAGCCACAATACAACTTTCTAGCACCATTTCACTATTTTTCTAAGGATGGAGTAATATGATAGGTACTGGTCAGCCCTGTCTACACCCTTCACATACTTGTTATATTGAAGTATTCAATAGGGCATTTTTACAACTTTAATCCTCCCACTCTCGTCTTGCCTGATGCAATGTGCTAACCATTCTTACGTCTCTTTTATCTTTCCATGTTTGTAGCAAAAGGTCCCCCTTACTACGAAAACACTTTCTCCTGGTTTGAGTTTATTTCCTGCTTCCACAAATGATTTTGGAAGCCCTCTGTCAATCTTTATTGCTTCAGAAGCTCTCGTCTTTCTTTTGAGCAAATTTTCAGCTATAGCCACACTATTATAATAATTATCCTGGTGGACATGATGCCACAGATATAAATTCGGCTCCAGAACGCAAAATAGAGTTTCTTTTAATTTTTCCGCTCTGCAAAATATATTTACAGGTTACATATGTATCCCGTAATCACCTAACTACCCGCACTAAAATTCCATATTTCACCAGCCGTCTGTCATAAAATTGTAAACAATTCTGTAAAGTTGGCAATTTCATAAAAGAGAAGAGAGGGGTACAAATACAACTAAAATTTATTTCACAATAAGAAGAAACAAAATTGAATGCCTCATTCAAAAGCGAAGATGCAGGGAAGCCATAGAAAACGTAAAAACGGAAATCTCCGTGACCGGTCGTCTAGCGCTGGCCATTTAAACACGGAGATCTCCATGGCCCGTCACCAATGTGTTAAGAAGCTAAAGCTGTTACTATGATTGAAATAAGTATATTAAAGTACACAACTAAATTATTGTAATCAAATGGTAAAGAGAAAAATTTATGCCTGAACCGGGAATCGAACCCCGAACCTTCAGCTTTCCATGCTGATGCTCTTAACCATTTTTTTATTTTTTGAAGCCTGGATTAGCTCAATGGTTAAGAGCATCAGCACGGAAAGCTGAAGGTTCGGGTTCGATTCCCGGTTCAGGCAAAAATTTTTCTCTTTACAATTTGATTACAAAGAGAATTAGTATCCGACATTTGAGTAGCATAGATCGTTAAACCACTTACAAATAGATGGAATATATGTGAGAGCCAGGGTTTGAATCCTTCAACAATTTAAAAAAAAATTTATTTGTATTTTTGCAAAATACATCCTATAATATTTAATTCCTGCCATGTAATCGACGTCCACTTTACACTACAGGGTGGACCGCTCGAATGGACCTAATTTCAATTGCTTGTTACTGGCAAACGGTTGAAGATAGAAACTTAAAACAACGTTCATAGTACAGAAAAACTCACCAAGTTTCGAATCCTGTCGGTAGATGGCACAAAGATACGTTTCTCGTTCTTAGATTTAATTGTTTGTGAAAATGGCGACTCCGCAGATGAAAGCGCAAGCTGTTTTGTGGTATGCGGAGTTTAAATCAATCATTAGAGTTCAAAGGGAGTTCCGGCGTGAGTTTAACCGTGATGCTCCAACTGCTAGAAGCATAAAGAAGTGGCGTGATACATTATTAGCTACAGGATCTGTGTTGAAGAAGCATGGTGGTGGTCGCAGAGCATCCGATGAAATGGTAGCAAATGTTCAAGCCGCATTTGAGCGAAGCCCCCGGAAGTCATTAAGAAGAGCTTCGCGGGAACTTCAAATACCAAAATCGACATTACAACGGATTGTCCACAAACGCCTCAAACTGCACGCATATAAAGTGCAGTTAGTGCAACGTCTGGAGCCGAATGACATGCCGAAACGAGTGGAATTCGCCAATACGATGCTGGACCGTCTCGGCGCTGATCCTGACTTCATGACCAAGATTTTCTTCTCGGACGAAGCCACTTTCCATTTGTCAGGCAAGGTAAACCGGCATAATGTGCGGATCTGGGGATCGGAGAATCCTCACGCTATTCAAGAGCATGTTCGTGATAGTCCGAAGATGAATGTTTGGTGCAGTTTGTCACATAATGTCATTGGACCGTTTTTCTTCGCCGAGAAAACTGTTCGTGGTACCACATATCTTGATATGCTGGAGCAGTTCTTCTTTCCACAAATTGAACAACTGCAGCCTAACATCGTTTTCCAGCAAGATGGTGCTCCTCCCCACTGGTCCAATGAAGTTCGTACGACTTTGGACAACATTTTCCCTGGCCGTTGGATTGGTAGGGGAGGACCAATCGCGTGGCCCCCGAGATCTCCCGATTTAACACCACTGGATTTCTTTCTCTGGGGCTATGTCAAAGATAAAGTTTACACCACCCCAGTCAAAGACCTTCGTGATCTTCGTGAGCGCATCATAGAGGCTATTGAGAACATTCCAGAAGACATACTCCAACGTACTTGGCAAGAAATTGTTCATCGCTTTGATATCGTCACAGTGACTGCTGGGGCTCATATAGAGATGTGGTGATCTGGATATCAAAACTTGGTGAGTTTTTCTGTAATATGAACGTTGTTTTAAGTTTCTATCTTCAACCGTTTGCCAGTAACAAGCAATTGAAATTAGGTCCATTCGAGCGGTCCACCCTGTATATTAAGTAATATTCCTGCCTTCCTAAACTCTATAACACTATTTAGCTACCGGTATAAATTTAATTGTGTGTGCAGTAACACATTTAAATAATAATGCTATAAATTTATGTAATAAAATATAATATAGCTTAAGAATCTTACCTCATACTTCTATGTTTTTTAAACACAGCACCGCAGATCGGCGACCATCGTCACCATCATCAGCTGTTTTCACAACTGTCAACTTTTTCTTTTGCCAGTAATTATCCAAACTGCATCTGGTGTTTTTTTGAAGGAATCATTTTCTAAACTACCATCTGTTGTATTTTTGAAGAACTTTGTAATCAAGCTTGGTTCATCTGGAATCTTGAAGTTCATGGTTCTAGTATGGTTTTTTTGAATATTTATCTTTTCCCAAACTGTTAAATCCAAAGGTTTGGATATATGCTTCAAAAGTTTTGCTTCTTTTTCAATTCTATGATTCTCTAATAAACTATGTGCTGCTATAGCTGATTTTTCAATTTCTCCATTCTTTATCTTTCTGAAGTGTTCTTTTTTACGAGTTTCCAAGTTCCTTTTTGTTTTTCCTATAGGAACATGTCTGAAGAAGGTACAGTGTACCGAAACAGCTGTCACTGAATTATATAATAAATATGAAAATCAAATAAAACTACGTTTTATTTTTATTTAATTAATATATATGGATTTTCATCAAGCAAACACCAATTCAATTGATTAAACTTCATAATGTAACTTCCTAATGATTTTAAAATAAAACTTCCAAATAGATATGTTTTTTTCTTTAAGAATGGACATACAGAGTAAAATATAAAGCATTTTAACAATTAAAAAAATTAACCTCACTGGGAATTGAACCTGTGACCTCTTGCATTGGAATCAAGCCACTAAGCACTGAGCTAAGCATTTGCTGCCTTGTTTGTGTTTAAAAAGAATGCTCTTCAAAGGAGGAAGAGAAACGTATTATAGCTCATGTTAATCGCATGTTAGAACTTAAAATATTTGAGATCAAGAGTCGGCCCATTTTTTTTTTGTTGATAGACATTGGTCTAACAACAGATGGAGGAGGAAATACTGAACAACAGTATAATACAAACTGACAATGGAGAATTATTATTTCCAAAACCGGTTTAAAAAGACAACAAAATATGAGGTGAAGTGTAATTTAACAATAAATATCCTTAACATGTGTGTTATGATACATAAAGTCGTTATATATATATTTAATTGTGTTTTATAGATTATTTTAATTATTCAAGCAAAGTCTGTTGGAATAGAGTTTAGAAGTTATATAGTTCAGAAAAGTTCCTTGGCCTAACTGTAAATCTCTACTTTTAGAGTGAAGGACTACTGTTAGGGCAGTGGTATGTGAGTACAGTTAGTCAGTGGAAAAGTTTAGTCAAGTCGAGTATATAACCCTGGGGTAGTGAGGGTCTTGGTCTGTTGGTGTGTGACAACCAGAGGTGTTGATGGGTGAGTAAGCTAACATTTTTCTTAATATGTGTCCGGGACTTTTTGAAAGGGAATCAATTACCTTAACTATTTTTATACATGCTTTTCAAGGGATAGTACAATTCTAAACAATGTAGACTGTTTTAATACTATATTTTCATGGGATAATCAAATTCTAAACAATGTAGATTAGGGTAGATTTATTATCCCACATCTCCCGTTCTCAAACTCCAAGGAAGTTAGGTATAAGGTTTCACACTACAAACCCTTTTGGAACGCAGACTTATCCAAGTTAAAAGAAGAAAGGGACACAGCAAGAAGAAAAGCAGAATTGTCCAACAACCCAATAGATACACAACAATGGCGAAGAAAGGCAGCAAAGTTTAAAAAAGAAATCTATGCAGCAAAGAAAAATGCATTCAGTGAATTTATTGAAAAAGCTGATTACAGAAAAGACTCAAAAAAAGTATATAGATATATAAGTAAAATCACAAGTCAGAGAGATACAAAGAAAGAACCACTCAAATTTAATGGGAAAACACTTACTTCCAACAACTCTATTGCTGAAGCTTTTAATAAGCACTATAGCTCTCAACACAAACTCCCTCCTAAAGCTAAAAAGAAGCAAAGGCAAATTAAAAACGATCTCAAGACTTTTAAGAAGCATCAAGAACAAAATAATGATATATTCGGCAAAGAATTTACCATATGGGAACTAAATTCTGCAATACACGAGTTACAAGACAACAAATCTCCTGGTCCAGATAAAATACATGTTGAATTTTTTAAACATCTTGTCCAAAAGGGAAGGAATACACTACTGAAATTATTTAACCTATCATGGACCTCTACTGTACCTACAGAGTGGAAAAAAGCAATAATTATTCCTATTTTAAAAAAAAGACAAGACAGCTGATGATATAAATAATTACAGACCAATCTCTTTAACAAGTGTCATTGCTAAAACAGCAGAACGTATGATTTCAGCGAGACTAAATTGGTTCTTACAAAATAAAAATGTACTAACAACAGCACAAACAGGATTCAGGCAACATCTATCTACAAAAGAAAATACAATTCAACTTTCTCAAGATGCCAAAGAATCTTTCAACAAAAATCAAGATACCCTAACAGTTTTCATTGATTTTGAAAAAGCATATGACTCAGTATGGAGATATAAATTACTTGAAAAACTCACAAAACTAGGCATTCAAAACAATACGTTAAACTGGATCACCCAGTTCCTTTCACAATGTTTCTGTGCTACAAAATACAATGACAGTACTTCCAAATTCCAACAAATAAAAATGGCCTCCCTCAAGGTGCAGTACTAAGTACAACCCTGCTCAACATCTACATCAACGATCTGCCACCAGCTGTATCAAACACAGAAATAAAGACAACTCTTTTTGCAGATGACATGATTATGTGGAAATCTTCTTCACAAATAGAAAAATCTAAATCATCTATGGAAAAGGCTCTTAACTTACTAGAAAAGTGGACCCACAACAATTTAATGGCCATTAATACAGACAAAACAACGTTTCAAATATTTAGCTTGAAGAAAAAAAATCCCAAAACTAAATCTACAGTTCAAGAAAACAAATCTGAGACAAACAAATGAAACAAAATATCTAGGGACAATTTTTGATTCAAAATTATCATGGAGAAAACATATTGAAGCAGTAGTAAACAAAGCAACGAAAAGATTCTCAATCTTAAAAAGATTAGCCGGAGCAAAGTGGGGTAGTAATCGCCAGACTCTGAACACCACATACAAAACATTCATCAAGCCAATACTACTATACAATGGGGAGGTAATAATCACAGCAAATAACTCGAACCTGAATCGCCTAGAAGTATGCCAAAATCAGGCTTTACAACTTATAACCGGCGCAGCAAAATCAACTTCAATTGCAGCAATGCAAGCACTAACTCAGAACCCTCCAATATGTCTAACTTTAGAGGAACAGGCAATAACACAACATGAGAAAATGTTACGATTAACAACAACAAAATGGGAAAAAAGACAGTTACAACCAACCAACCAAGTTGAAAACACAAACAAGTTTCTTGTCCAAAGTAACGGAAATAAAAACAGATTTGAATCTTCCTAAATCTAAAGAAAATATTTTGATCAGAGAAAACCCTCTTACTTTTGAACCAATTAACATTCAGCTAAATCTAGAAGAACCAGTTACAAAATCTGAAACTCCCTTGCCTGTACTAAGCTCTAGCATTAGAAGCTGTGAATAAGAGATATCCACCAGAAGAATGGTTACATGTCTACACAGATGGATCTACTATTGATAACAACTCAGGATCAGGAATTACATGTGCATTATTTTCATTTTATCAACCAGCAGGATACCACACAACAAATTTTGATGCGGAAGTAACGGCTATTCATATTTCACTCCAACAATTACTATACAGAATAAATACATTTCAAAATGCTGTCATACTCTCTGATTCTAAGGCAGCAATATATGCAATAAATTCACACAAAATGAAGTCAATACAAATTAAAGAGTGCTACAAAATGATTCAACAACTCCAAAAACTACAGAAAAGAATTCAATTGCAATGGATACCTGCACATTGTGGAATTGCTGGAAATGACACTGCTGATTTTCTTGCCAAAAAAGGCTCCAATTTAATTCAGAATACTACTAAAAGCTTACCTTTCACATCCATAAAAAGAATAATTAAAAACAAATATAAAACCAAACAAAACCAAGACGTAAGTAATAAAGCCAAAGACAAAAAATGGAATATTTTAGTAAAGAAGCCAGATATTATTGCAGAAATTCCACGTAAAACTACAGTAGCAAAATTTAGACTGCTTACAGAACATGACTATTTGGCCAAACATTTATATAAAATAGGAATCTACACGAATCCAAATTGTCCTCTATGCAATAAAGATGAAGAAATGAATGAAGAACACCTACAAACCTGTGAAGTATTACCTGTTGGATCCACCATAGAGAAATATTGGAGAGCAAGAACGCTAATGGCTTCGGTGCCAAGGCCCAGCATTTGAAAACAACAACAACAACAACAACAACAACAGGTTTCATATATAAGCTTAGAGTAGTTATTTAGGGCTAGAACACTTAGGGATTGTAATTATTATACTTTAGTAATAAAATAGCTTATAATAAGAATCCATTGTTTATTTCAAAACGTATCATGATTTACTGTTCTTCCTCACACTAATGCTCGGCTAGATAAACACGCTACCAGATTTTCCAAGTCCTGAAAGTCCTTTAAGCCTAAGAAAACCAGAGTATCATAACAATGTGTCCAACTCAAGGTTAGGTCAAGGGATGAGATGAAGTCCCTATATTTAAAGATGTCTGTGAAAGACAAGGGTATTGGCCATGCCTGAGCACCACCACTGGAGCGGAAGAATGAAATGGATGAGATGATTATGGAGAAATAGTGGAATGAAATTTGTGGCAGGGAAAAATGGGAGAAACCGTGCCCAAGCAACATTTCATACACCACGAAACCCACATTGGAGTGACTGAGTCCCTAGCAGTGAGATGGGAGAGTCTAACTGTTTACGCCACAGAGCTGCTGTAATTCAATAATAACATTTAACTCTTGTTGGCCGCAGTGGATTAGTGGTTATTCTCCTTGCCTCTGGTCCCGAGGGTTGTTGGTTCAAACCCAGCCGTGGTCCATGGATTTTTTAGGATGGAAAAATCTAAGGAGCAAGTCCTCCGGGAGGGAATTTAAGCCGTGGGTCCCGATTCTGAAGATTTTCAGGCTTGTAAAAAATCCTTAAGCCTGAATGAAAAGGCCTCTAAGCAAAATTTACCGAATTTTCCTGTCCTAGTACTACCTTGGTTTCCTAGATGTCAGTATGAGGCGGAACGCTGACCACGTACCACTCAAAATGACATCTATATGAAAACAAGTGTAACTAAATTAGTATGGTTCAAATTCTTCCCTGTAGGAGGAGAGCGCCTAAATCTCTGTAAAGGGAAAACATGGGCTTACAATACAAAAATATACATTTAACTCTTAAACCTCATAGTGTTACTTCCAACAAATTATAAATATCATTTAATGTTTGATTCCAGTGTAGCATGCACTTTCATCTAACTCAATCTACTTTTAATTGTTGTGGTTCACAAGCAGTTAATTTTATAAGCTCCCAAACTCCAGTCTTAATCAGTAGACCACATGTCTTTTATCCCCTGACCTCAAGACGAATCATTGCATTCTTGGTAATATCTTTGAATTTAACAAATATACTGGGCTTGTAATTCAATGCTATATGCTGATTAAGTTTTCATATGAAAACAGTCTGTTGACTTGATTTTTTTTTTTAAATTTGCTATGGGATCCTTTGAAGCACCTTATAACAGGTTTTACAATATTGAAAATTACTTAAATTGTTACATGTAAATATACTCACTGCTCTTCGAGCTTCATCAGAACCAACACAAGCTTCTGTGATCTCTTTGTAGTAAAGTTGTTGTTCCACTGATAACTCGTGTGTTGCTAGCTGCTTTACATGGACTGTCTCCACATTCCGTAATTTATGCATCTTCCTGTAATTCAAGAAATTCAACCAAATATTTTAGACTTCCTCATATTAAGATTTATAACCTCTCAATGTTACCAATTCTGATTAGATAACAAAAAAGTTGGCAGATAAAAAAAATCCTGAATGCAATGAACACAGAATGTTACAGTAAATAATTTATTTATATTATTTTTGGTCTGCACATCATATAATATAATTAAAATAACCTCAAAATATAACTTCCTAATATTAAATATTAAATAATTTATTAATAAAATAAATAAGGTGAGTCTGTTACATTTTACCTTATAAAAGTTGAGTTCTTTTAGGGCATGTTTCAGCTTGTCCAGACTGTTGATTTTATGTTGTTGGCTCTCTTGAAAATACAGTCATCACCATCATCATTCATGCAAGTTATAGGCCATGTGGCCTATTATGGTCTCAAAGAGGAATTTTCTTCCAGTGATTTTTTTGGACATCCCAGCAATCATTTGCCTTGAGGACAGTAATGAAGCATAGCTTTTGGAATTCTGTGAGATGGGCTTTCCAGTTGTTCTGGTAGTTTTGTATATAATGCAGAATGGGTTCTACACCCAACTCTTTCATAATTTCAATCTTTTTATGGTACCACTTTGTATAGCCAGCTGTATGGCACATAAATCATATCTCATTGACTGTTATTCAGCATTAATCTCTTCTTTGTATTGTCCTTGTTTTACTATAAGCCATACACTTTATATTGGGTGGAGCTAGTGCATTTCGTCTAGCCTATCATATTGGAACGGTGTTGTACAGTTAGCGCTAGGCGACTCCTAGCTATAAATCTACGTTCTGCATTTTTCATTGCGTTCGAAAAAAATATTGATCAGATCTCAATTTGAAGTGCACCACTGAATAGGGCATGAAATTATGAATCTGACTGTACAAAGACCATTTTCGTACGTCTTATGTAGCTAGAGTTATGAGCATCTGTTGACACAAGTGCTGGAATCAGCTAAACAATACATTTCCATCTGTTTTCGTTTCATTCTTAATCTGTTTACTCTGCTTTTTTAGGCCTACATAATACAAATCAGTCTTCGTTATGAATTTTTTTTGTGATCAGACGTACTGTGTGCGAACGAGAATTTTCCTCTTAAGTGTTTAAGTGATAGTTCTATGCGGTTATCGAAAACGTTCACCTTTCTAGGAAACTATATATTTATTTTATTTTTATGCTATAGTGTTCCATAGTGTAAATAATGTATCTTTATAAACCAAGTACCAGTGTCGTAGGTAACAGGCCTAAAGGAAAAAATATACACTCGCAGGAACGAGCCATGATTTTTAATGTGTACACTTATTTTAAACAACTGTCGTCGGAAGAAGTGGGTGCTAAGACAGAATTTTCTAAATGTCAAGAACTTACAGCTAGGGCATGTAATGTAAGTGTGAGTACTGTGTCACGTATTTTGAAACAGAGCAAACAGTCAAATATAGAAATTGGTGTACTTATATTCAAATCCCCCGGTAAACACTCTAGGAAACAAAAACAAATTACGTGTTTAGATGATTTTGAGAAAGACGTCCTTCGCCGTACAATCTTTGAAATAAATGAGAGAGGCGAATATCTCACAATTAAGAAACTGGTTTATATTATATCAGAGAAAATTACAATATGAGGGATAGCACTATGAGGGTCTATGTCTATGGGACTGATATTACAAAACCTTGGTTTTAAATATAAAAGAACGACAATGGTAGAAAATTTCTGTTATTATAGAAAGAAGTGACTAATAGTTGGTTCAAGAATAAGATTTTTGCGAACTATGCATGACCTTAGGGCATCTGGTGACACTCGCCCCATATTTTATCTTGATGAGACGTGGGTGAATCAAATTCATTCAAGGAAAGATATCTGGCAGGCCTCTACCGGCAGAGGTGGCCTCAAAATCCCTATAGGTAAAGGAAATAGGCTCATTATTTGTCATGCAAGTTCTGCAAAAACTGGATTCGTACAAGAGAGTAGATGGGCCTTTCGTTCCCAACCGCAAAACAAAAATTTGGATTACAATTCAGAAATGAACGTTGATAGTTTTAAATATTGGTTCCTTAATAGATTTTTAAATTTATTAGAAGAGGGATCAATCATTATAATGGATAATGCTTGCTATCATTCGAAAGTCATTAACAAACTTCCTTCTACAAATTCTCGAAAACAGGCAATTCAATGGTTACAGAGTAATAATATATCATACCAACCCTATGAAACAAAACCAGAATTAGGACCTACTGCTCAAAATAAATCAGTTCAGAACCCATGAAAAAATACATGGATTAGATGAAATTGCTATAGAAAGGGGGCATACAGTAATCCGTTTGCCGCCATAATACTGTCAATATAACCCAACTGAATTTATTTGGGCCAAAGTTAAAGCTGAGGTCACGGATCACAATAATACATTTCGGCTTGCTGATGTTGAGAGGCTAATGAACCAATCCCTTGATAACGTAAGGGTATGATTTTTCATATTTATTCATAGAATTAATGACACATTAAATAAATATTTTTAGATATACTATATGTTTAGTTAATTAAATAATTAACACAATATATAAACAAACGTATGAGATGAGGAGAATTAGACAGAAGTGTATTTTTTTTATTGGGTCGTTCCATCTCAAGTGGTCTAGTGCCCCACGCTCAACATTTTCAATTTCGCTAAAACTTGGTGTAGGTATGGAACCTCTTTAGAAATGAACCTCTGCAAAATTTCACATCATAATATCAAGTGTTTGGGAAACTATGGCCTCTCATATGGAGGCCTGTTTGATGAATCCATCAAGAAACCGAGTAACATTGAATTTTACTGCAAGGCAAATACAAGTAGGGACCTCTTATTTCTATGTCTTGAACAACTTTTTTATCCTAAATCCAAAAAACATAGTCCGACGAATGGAAGTCCACTTTAGGAGTCAACAGCATGGATCAAAGTGCCTAACAATATCTGTCATCAAATTTTAGTCCATCTTTAGGGCCAAATATCTCACGAACAAAAAACAAATGGAGACTAACATTTAGGAAATTTGTTAATGGTGGTTGAGACAGTGCACTTCCCAAATATCTTTATTCATAGCCACTTATCTAGGATTATACTAGATCATAAACATATGCAATTGTTAAAAGTGAGCTATGTTCAAGCTCAAATAACGTGAATTACGTCATCTCAAATGTTGTTTTCTTTAGTACCATTAGAAAGAGCACACCTTCTTCCACTAGAATCAACTTATTTCATTTTTGAGCCCATTCAATTATGTGATGAGAAGTAAGGTACCAAATATGCAATTGTTAAAACTGAGCTAGGTTCAAGCTCAAATAATGTGAATTACGTCATCTCAAATGTTGTTTACTAAAGAAAACAACATTTTCTTTAGTACCATTAGAAAGAGCACATCTTCTTCCACTAGAATCAACTTATTTCATTTTTGAGTCCATTCAATTATGGGATGAAAAGTAAGCTTGAACTTAATGAGAAATTGCTTGTTGTCCACCACACTGTCATATAATGCGACTTACTCAAGTGGTGTTTTAATTTTTTCACTGCTACCACTCACAATGGCAATGACAGAACATTACATCAGGGAGTTCCTCACAAGTCCGAACCAAAACTATGTAGCTTGTGGAGGTGTAGAATGGCTTTATTTGTTGACTGTTGCAAGGTATTGTGAAACATCTTTTTTCAGTTTTCAATAGTTTACTATTATGTGTTGTTGGAGTTCAACTAGTTAAATTTCATATTATACAGTGTTTGGAATTCATGATGTCAGTTAGGAAAAACAGCGTGTTCTAAGATAATCTATCGATTTCCATTTAATTGAAAACATTTCTGATTATGAAATTAATGACAGTGATGCAAGTTTTTTTTTTATGGGGAATGAAAGACGTGCATGGAACCTTATTGTAGGAAAACCAGGGGAAAACGCCCAGACCAAGAATGAGGTGGGAGGATAACCAACCATGATTTAAAGGAAATAGATTACACAGGGCCCTCCATGGTATCTTTACCTTGTCGTGGTGCTTAAATGATCCTGAGAGCTATGCCGGCGGTAGCATTGCTGCCGATAGGGTTACCCATGCCGGACTGGTCGAAGGTGATAAGCCAGACGAAAAAAGTACCTTGGGCGAAAGAGTGACGATCTTTCACCGTAAAAATACAACCGTCAAGAAATGCGGACATGGGTTCAACTGGGGTAAAATTTTCCGGAGGTCAAATAGTCCCCCATTCGGTTCTCCGGGCGGGGACTACTTCAGGGAACCCATGCCAAAGGCTCAAACACAGGGACATGTTCCTAGGAACATGGAATGTTAGGACTTTATACAATAGCGGGGCACTAGAGATATTAACGCGGGAATTAGATAAATCACCCTTGGATATAGTCGCTTTACAGGAAGTTAGGTGGCCAGGAGAAGGTAGTCAGGAATCAGGAAGCTTTGCATTATACTACGGGGGTGCAGAAAGACCTGCATTTGGAACGGGTTTTTTAGTCAGAAGGAGGATCCTATCCGCTATCCGAGATATTAAGTTTGTTAGTGATAGGGTATCATACATAATTCTAAAGGGTAAACAAACATGATTTTATAATTGTAAATGTACATGCCCCCACAGAAGATAAAGATGACAAGATCAAGGATGAGTTCTATGAAGAATTAGAATGCTTATTTGATAGCCTTTCACGATATCATATGAAAATTGTCTTAGGAGATTTTAATGCAAAAGTGGGGCGGGAAGATATATTCAAACCAACAATAGGCAAATTCAGTCTTCATGAAGATAGTAACGACAACGGGGTTAGATTAGTCACATTTGCCACATCAAAGAATCTCATTGTTAAGAGCACAACATTTCAGCATAAGGATATTCATAAATACACCTGGACGTCCCCAGATGGAGAAACTCGGAACCAGATAGATCATGTATTAGTGGATAAACGCTGGCACAGTAGCATCATCGATGTTAGATCAGTTAGAGGGACAGACTGCAATTCGGATCATCATCTGGTCAGAGTGAAAATCAGACAACGGCTATCGCTTATGAGAGGAACAAACGCTAAAGATGATTCTGTAAAATTTGAATTAAAAAACTTGAAAAATGATGAAATGCAGCAAGAATACCAAATCAAAATTGCTAATAGATTTGAAGTACTGGAATCTTCCGATGACAATGTGGCAAACGAAGAAAGAAACTGATATAAATAAAGAATGGGAGGCTATAAGAGATACTATTAAATTGTCAGCATCAGAAAGCATTGGTTGTTTAAAAAAGAGGCAAAACAAGAAATGGTTTGATGAGGAATGTGCCGACATTATAAAGAAAAGAAAGCTAGCAAAAATGAAATGGTTACACGAGCCAAATGAGGTAAATTTAGAGCAATTGGGTAGTATTAGACGGGAAACCACCAAGTTACTAAAGAGTAAAAAGAGGGAATATTTGAGAGAGAAGATTAATGATCTTGAAATGAATGCAAAAAATAGGAACATTAGAGAATTATATCAGGGAATTAGTATAGAGAAGAAAGGGTTTCAGGCTAGAACAAACATAATTCGGAATGAAAATGGGGATATGATTGCAGATTCCAGGAGTATATTAAATAGATGGAAAAGTTACTTTAATCAGCTATTAAATGTACATACAGAACAGGACATTGAGGAGGATAATTTACAGACAGCAGAAATGCTAGTCGCAGAGCCAAGTGCATTAGAGGTTGAAATGGCAATTGAAAAATTGAAGATGTATAAAGCATCAGGTTCAGATGAGATCCCAGCAGAACTGATAAAATCAGGGGGAGAAAAATTGATGGACAAGATACGCTGGTTGCTTAGTATGATTTGGGAAAAAGAAGCTCTTCCAGATGAATGGAAGGAATCAATTATCGTACCAATTTATAAGAAAGGAGATAAAACTGATTGCAACAACTACAGGGGCATCTCATTACTTTCAACTTCGTACAAAATTCTAACAAATATATTAGTAAGCAGACTTACTCCCTATATTGATGACATTCTAGGAGATCATCAATGTGCATTTAGAAGAAACAGGTCTACAACAGATCAGATTTTTAGTATAAGACAGATTTTAGAAAAGAAATGGGAATATAATGGTACTGTACATCAACTATATGTAGACTTCAAAAAAGCATATGATTCAATTAAGAGGGAAAAGTTATATAGTATCCTGCTGGAGTTCGGAATTCCTAAAAAGTTAGTTAGACATATTCAAATGTATCTAAATGGCACAAAGACTAGGGTGCGTGTAGGCAAACAGTTTTCTGACACTTTTGAAATCCAGAATGGGTTGAAGCAAGGAGATGCACTATCTCCTCTACTATTTAATTTTGTACTACAGCATGCCATTAAATCTTTAGAGAATGAGGAAGGCTTACAACTCAATGGTATTAATAAGCTGTTAGTTTATGCTGATGATGTAGTATTGTTGGCCGATAGCGAGGAGATACTAAAGGATAACACGCACACACTAATGAGTAACACTAAGAAATTAGGACTGGAAGTAAATATCAATAAAACTAAATATATGGTCACACGTAGAAATTCATTATATAATGGAAATGGACAGCTAATGACAAATGAGGGAAATTTTGAGGAAGTGGCTGAATTCAAATACCTAGGAACAATAATCACAAATAGGAATGAGATGCACAAAGAAATTAAACATAGGCTCAATTCTGGAAATGCATGCTATTATGCATTGCAGAGACTCTTGATGTCCCAACTCCTTTCAAAAAACGTTAAACTGAAAATATATATAACTATTATTCTACCAGTTATATTATATGGGTGCGAAACATGGACTCTTACTTTAAGGGAGGAAAGGAGATTACAAGTATTTGAGAATAAAGTTCTTAGGAAAATTTTTGGACCAAAGAGAGATGAACAGACAGGTGAATGGAGAAGACTACATAACAATGAACTACATGGTCTTTATAGGAAGCCAGATATAATAAGAACAGTCAAGTCTCGTAGACTGCGATGGGCAGGACATGTTGCACTATGGGGAATGGGAGACTTGCATGGAAGCTTCTTGTAGGAAAGCCAGAGGGAAAACGCCCAGTTGGTAGACCAAGAATGAGGTGGGAGAATAATATTAACTATGATTTGAGGGAAGTAGATTATACAGGGAATGATTGGAAAGCATTATCTCAGGATAGGGATGTATGGAGAGCTTATGTCCGTGCGGCCATGAACCTACGGGTTCGATAGTGCCAGTGAGTAAGTAAGTAATATTACACAGGGAATGATTAGAAAACATTAGCTTAGGATAGGGATGTGAGGAGAGCTCATGAACATATGGTTTCAATATTGCTAGTGAGTTAGTTAGATGCAAGTTTTTTCAGTGATGTTTCAATAGAAGGATCAACTGACGTTGCAAGTAATAATATTAGTGAAGTTTGAGGAAGTTGTAGAGCTGGAAGGGATATCAGATAGCGATGTTAATAGCATAGACCTAAATAGTGCAGACATAAGTTCCAGTTGGAATAATGACCGTTCAGAAGGGCACAAATTTCAATTTATCGGTACGCCTGTGGTTCAGGTACTTGTAAAAAACCCAAAAGATCCTTTAGAAAATATTGAACAGTAGGCCTATATTTCAAGTCAGCTTGACCTAGCTCAGTTTTAAACTGCATATTTGGCACCTTACTTCTCATGACATAATTGAATGGGCTCAAAAATGAAATAAGTTGATTCTAGTGGAAGAAGATGTGCTCTTTCTAATGGTACTACATTTGAGATGACATAATTCACGTTATTTGAGCTTGAACATAGCTCACTTTTAACAATTGCATATGTTTATGATCTAGTATAATCCTAGATAAGTGGCTATGAATAAAGATATTTGGGCAGTGCACTGCCTCAACCACCATTAACAAATTTCCCAAATATTAGTCTCCGTTTGTTTTTTGTTCGTGAGATATTTGGCCCTAAAGAAGGACTAAAATTTGATGAGATATTGTTAGGCACTTTGATCCACACTGGTGATTCCTAAAGTGGACTTATTTCATCGGACGTGTTTTGGATTTAGGATAGAAAGTTGGTCAAGACATAAAAATAAGAGGTCCCCTACTTGCATTTGCCTTGTAGTAACAAAGAGTTAAAAATTGAATGTTGTTCTGTTTCTTGACGGATTCATCAAACAAGCCTCCATATGAAAGGTCATAGTTTCCCAATTACTTGATATTATGATCTGAAATTTTGCAAAAGTTAATTTTTAGGGTGGACCTGAAGCCACACCAAGTTTCAGGAAAATTGGTGATGGTCAGCGTGGATGACATTAAAAATTAGACCACTTGAGATGGAATGACCCTATTATAACAATGACAGTAGTACCTCGCATGCCATATCGTCTGTCTCTTACATACCGGTATCGGGCAACAGCGCATTAAGAGTGAATTAGGATTGGCTTACCGCATATGCCCTTTACCATATATTAATACTGGTCTTGCAAGAATCTTATAAAGTCGTAATCTTGTGTTCTTTTGTACAAAGATGGTTTCATAATATTATTAATTATCCCCATTGTTTTGTGAAATTTGTGTAATACAAACAAATTCACTTTAGAAACAGAAGAGAACAAACATTCACCATTTCTGGGTCTCAAGTTATATAGAAATGAGGGGAAAAAAAAATAGAATTTGGCATCCTATAACTATATTAACCCCTCAGCGTGGGAGCATTTAAATATATATTCTATGTTAAAGGAAATTTTAATATCTCCTCTACGAGATGGCAGTTCATAAAGCCTGATTTCTTGGTATATTTTCATTAAGAATCATAATAAAACAAATGTGGTGCATGTCGAACATGCTCAATCAGCACTCTGCACAGTAGTAGTGTTTATTTTATGCGGGCACTGCATGTCATTCCACGCTGATGGGTTAAATCAGCAGCATTCAACCATATTTCACACAAATTGGCCGTCTTCAACAGCTTAACACATAGATTGGTACATATATCCTTGAGCAAAGAAAATTGCTTCGAGGAGAAAATGATACACAAAAAAATTAATAAGCACAAAAAACAAAAATTGAAGAATGAAAGCACTTTTCAGATAAAAGATCCAATTGAAAAGAAATACAAAAATTCACATATCATCCTTGGACAAATAATAAATTCCAAAAAGAATTTTGAAAAATTTAATATCAGATTATCACAAAAAATGTTTACAGCCTAAATAAACTAATAAAAAAACCAACAAAAATAAAAGATTGTAGATGGCAAAAAATTAGGAATATATCACATAAAGTGTGCTGCTGTGATAAGATATAATAGGCAAAACAGAGAAATTTAACCATTAGAGCTAAGGAACACATTATAAATGTAAAAAAAGAGTATAAAAATATACAGTAGCTGCTCACGTTTGGTCAGAAAAACAAAAACAATGTGAACATCAAATTATTAAAACAGGTAGAAAATACTAAAGAACTACCATTTGGGAGAAGATATACATCCAGAAGAACAGGGATAGAAACATGAATTTCAAAATTCTCAGGGAGAGGGATTTGATATACAAGTTCTTTGGTTCACCAAAAGATGGGGTGGGAGTCAACATTTCAGGGCTGACAACATAAAAATCAACAGTTTGGAAAAGCTAAAGACGAGACACACATTTTTTTTAAACATGTCCTAAAAGAACTCAACTTTTATGAAGTATGTGCCAGTTCGCTAGTCAGTGAGCTAATGAGTTCTCAGAGTCATCATCATCATCATCATCATAGTACATTCACGAATTTAGGCCATTTGTTGACCTGTTTCGGCCTCAAGAGAAACACCATCCAGAAGTCTTTTGAGTGGACATCCTGGTCTTCTTCTTCCTGGAGGTTGATATCTTAACATTAGTTTGGGTATTCTGTGATCTTCCATTCGATGAACATGTTGTATCCATCTTGACTTATAATCAGAAATTTTGTTTTCTAAAGATTCCATGTGTAATTCTTCTAAGATGTCTTCATTTTTTTGTGATCTAGTAGTGTGTATCCTGCAGTCCTCCGAAGATATCTCATTTCAGCAGATCTAAGTCTCTGTATATCCTTCTGTTTCAACGTCCATACTTCGCTACCATACAAAAGAGTTGGAAGAGCCAGTGTTTTATACACTTTCAGTCTTGAATGCTTTTGGACTAACTGTGGCTTGAAGATAGAATTTATTAACCCTAAAATTCTTAAAAATTTAGATATTTTTGCATTTACATCCTTTTCTTCTTCATATGAGATATTGCATCCTAGATATGTAAAATTATTCACCTGCTCCAAAATTTTATTGTCCAGTACAATTTTACTTCTGACAGGATCTACACCTTGAAATGCCATAATTTTTGTTTTTTCTGTAGATATCTTTAATCCATATTCTTCTGTAATTTTGTTAAGTTCATACAGACCTTTCTGTAGATTATCTTCGGAATTTGCTATTATTATTTGGTCATCTGCAAACAATAGGGTGTTTAATTTTCTATTTTCTGATATTCTTATTCCAAATTTATATGTTTTGTTCCAGCAACATATTACTTCATTGATATAAATTGCAAAGAGTGTTGGGGATAGGGGGCAGCCTTGTCTCACACCACGATTTATAATTCCTTCTTCAGAAAATCTGTTATTTAATTTAATCTTTATGGTGTTGTCTTTGTAAATATTTTGTATGTTCTGCCGAAGTAAATTTGGTATATTTCTGTCTTCCAATATATTTAAGAGTTTTGATCTCTTGACTGTGTCGAATGCTTTTTCAAAATCTATGAAAGCAAAATGTGTTTCTAAGTTGAATTCTCTTCTTTTTTCAAGCAATAGTTTAACAGAAAATGCTGAATCAATACAAGATCGTCCTTTCCTAAATCCATTTTGACATTCCATAAGGAATTTTTCACTGAAACTTTTCAATTTTCCATTTAAAATGTCTGCATAAATTTTGTAGCATGTGTTTAACAAACTGATTCCCCTATAGTTGTCCATTTTTCTCTTGTCTCCTTTCTTGAACAGGGGTATAACAATGCTTGTCTTCCATTCTTGTGGTATATCTGCATTTTTGAATACATTATTAAAGAAGGACAACAGTCTTTCATGGAACTGTTTGCCTGCATATTTGTACAATTCAGAATTCAAGCCATCTGTGCCAGTTGCCTTCCCATTTTTTAATTTCTTTAAACTATTGTTCAATTCTTCCAATGATATTATGGAATCTGTCTCATTATTATTTCGGAAAATTGTATCTTCATAGCTATTGTCAGTCCAAAGACTTTTATAATAATTGAAAAAATCTTCTTTTGTTACTCCGCAATTAATTTTGGTAGATTCTTTAATATCTTTATTCAAATGTTTTAATATTTTGAAGGCATTAGGTTGGAGCTTATGCAAATCTGATTCTAAATGTGTAACAAAATTTAAACCATGTTTTCCTATGTCTCTTTCTTATTTCCCTCTTAACAATAGCTCTACAGCGTTTGAATTCTATTTCATTTTCTACTTTCTTTGTGTTCAAATATTTTTTATAAGCTGCATTTTTTTCTTCAATCAATTGTTTTATTTGATCATCCCAGATTTTTAGAGTTCTATTTCTTCTTTGTTGTATATTTACTTTTCCTAAAGTTTCATTAGCTGCATTTTGAATTATCATTTTAATGTTTTTCCATTCTTCTTCGACATCATTACTTTCTGGAGTTGTAGCCATATATTGCTGAATTCTTCTCGAATATAACCATTTAATGCTGTCATCATAAAATAATTTTACCTTGTACTTTTGTTCTATGCTCTGTTTGTTGTTTCTTCTTTTTTAACCATCTTGGTGGAAATCTTATTCTTGCTTCTACTAGGTAGTGATCTGAACCAATATCATATCCTCTGTAGGCTCTGACATCGAGAAACAATTTAAAAATCTTATTATTTGCAATGAAATAATCAATGATTGATTTTGAGTTCTGACGATGCCAGGTATACTTATGTATGTTTCTATGATTGTAAAAGGTATTCGTTATTTTCAGTTCATTGTAGATAGCAAAATCTGTTAATCTTTTGAGAGTCGTTGGTGAATTTTTATAATCAGAAATAATTGAAACTTATCACTATTTAAGTTCTAAACAAGTTTTATATGATATTTATTCTCAGAAAGTACAAGCTTTGCTATTATAAATATTTTATCTAGGAGTGGAGTCGATGAAGTTATTTGAAGTCCAAGTACACATTATGGAAAATATTTTAAAGTTCAGATTTTAGAAGATTGAAATTCTTAATTCCGAAATTAAATTTTGTAGCATTGTGGAAGTTCCTGAATTAAGATGTTTAGTATTGGAGATCGTAGAGTAGAGAATTTTGTTATATGTTTCCACTTAAAAAGACGTTGGCCACACCTTATGATTTATAGCGCGATAGCCTGGAAATTATAGTTCTCAAAAGAACGGTATTAAATGTAATTACTTCTCAATATATATTTGATTGATAGAATTATTACGGCTTTTTAGGCAGTTTATTTAATAAAAATGCATACATATCCGGTTGCTTCAAACCAGGCCCATATTGTCACAAAAATATATTTTGCAAACACTTTCCCATAAGGTGATAGCTACCCAAGTATATATACACTTGGGATTTGATCCCCAAATGATCTCGTCAGGGATTGGAGAGAGATAGCTCTGCACCCTATGTAGCTGAATCACTGCTTCCAAACGAGGGCACCTATAATGGACTCACGTAAGACTTCTTTATGTTTGGATACTTTGCATAGAATATTATTGATTCAATATTTCGAGTTCTAAACTCCAGCTTTGAGATATACCGCCTAAGAGGCTTAAGGTCTTAGCTACTATGTTGTTGTTCAGGCTCATTTTCAAGTCTTGTATGTTTAGCCTGACCAGAGGCTATAAGATGGCAGCCCCATCACTGGTCTTGCCTTCCTTTGGCCAGCAACCAATCGAAGGGACTATTATTATGCTTTCAAGTCTTATACGAGAATTTCCCGGAAGGATCAAACTAATGACGACCAAAGCATGAAAAAGGACAACTCTTGGAAGAAAAATCGAATCAGACCATTACTTACTTGTTTGTCCAATTCGTATGCCACCGAGATGGAAAAATAAAAATAAAATTAATAATGTAAAATTTGAAAAAGTGGACTATACTTATAAAGTAAGTCTTTTCCGAGATCCCACTATTACCTGGCTATATAAATGCAGATTAGATCGTCTAGTTCAAGAAACACCGGTTGGCGAAAATATTGAAGAAGAATGGCTTGCTCTACAAAGTATTTTGACACAAGCAGCAAATGAAAGCCTGGGTATCAAAACTAAATGGAATCGGAAAAAAGGACTACGGATATGGGATGAAAACATAAAAAAAGTAATTGATGATAAACTTGAAGCATACAAAAAATTTCTGTCTACAAAAAAAGATGAAGATAAAGTAGAGTATCATAGGAAGAGAGCCATAGCTAAAATTGAAGTTCGCAAAAAACATAGGCAAAGCTGGGAACAATTTGTCTCATTTTTGGAAAATGATATCACTAGGCCTCAACCAAAAATATATAAAGTTTTAAAAAATTTAAATAATGATTCAAGAGAAAATGCACATTTAAATTGTATATCTAAAGAATCTTGGCTTACCTACTTTCATCATTTATGGACACAAAAGGATGATTTATTACAAATACCAATCTCTAATAACACTGCTTTGGAACAAATTTCTATAGATGAATTAACTGATGTTGTTAAATCATTAAAAAGTAACAAAGCTCCCGGAGAAGATCACATTAATCAAGAATTATTTAAATTTTCAACTTTCAACTAAAAATTTTTTAGACAGATTTTTTTATTCTCCTTAATATGATATGGGAAGGGCAAGAACCACCACAAAGCTGGAACAAATCCATTGTAATACCAATCTTCAAAAAAGGAAGTCGCCAAATCAAAGATAACTATCGTAGAATTAGCTTGTTGAACTCTGGATATAAAATTTATGCTAATATAGTTAAGAATAAATTGAGGAAAATTTATGAAAATATAATTGGAGAAGAGTAGAATGGATTCAGAAAGGGTAGATCTTGTACAGATGGATTCTTTACTCTAAAACTACTATTAGAAAAGCACAAGGAATTCAATACAGAAACTCATATCGCCTTCGTTGACTTCATGAAGGCTTTTGACAAAGTAGACAGAAATATATTACTACAAATTGTAGCTGATGATAACGTTCCACAACAATATATTACTAATATCTTCAACATCTATAAAGATAATGAAATCTCTGTTAAACAAGATGGCAAATTATCTTCTTGGGAAAAGATCAACACTGGAGTAAGACAGGGATGTGGACTTTCACCGGTGCTTTTCATTATATACATGAATAAATTAATAAATGAATGGAGGAAAACACAACGAGGATATATACCCATCAATAGGAACCTCAAACTCGATGCTATTCTTTTTGCAGACGATTTAGCTCTTCTGGCACTTTCCGAAAATTATTTGAAACTATCAATTTATAATTTACAAAAAATAGGTGCCAAATTTAATATGGAAATAACAATTAACAAAACTAAAATTATGGCATTTCATGGGAAGGACCCCATACAAAGTAAAATCTGTCTCCAGAATAAAATTTTAGAGAGATCTAATCAATTTAAATATCTTGGATATTATCTCTCTATCTGGGATGAAAAGGATATCCCTGAAAAAGTTACTAGTTATAATAAAAGTTTAGGAATTATTAATCAAGTTATGAAACCATCCCTTGTACAAAAAAATACCAGATTACGTTTATATAACACTTTGGCTAGACCAGTGTTGACCTATGGTAGTGAAGCATGGACACTAAAAAAACAACATGAAAGCAGAATAACGGCTTGTGAAATGAGATTCATGCGCAGAACAGCGGGTTACACCAGATGGTGGGATCGGAAAAGGAACACCGATATCTTAAAAGAATTGAAGACTACGCCAATTTTGGAATATATTAAACAGTACCAACTAAATTGGAAACACCATCTTGAAAGAATGAGTTCAAATCGGATCCCCAAAGCTGTTTATAATTATATACCAAGAGGACGAAGATCACTGGGCCGTCCTATGAAACGCTGGAGGGAAAATTTTCTATAGGATCGTAACAGGCCTTGGCCTAATACTTGGAAGGAAGGAAGAAGAAGAAGAATATTATTTCAACTTGTCTTACTTTTATGAACTCTTTCAGTTCATGTTATATTAAATATATTTTTAATGTTATCATATCCCATGTGTTTGTTTTAATATCCTAGTTTTTGCTACCCTTTGTAGATTTATCTAAATCCTAACCTTGTTTTAATGTTAAGTCAGTCTTATTTATAGTCCTCGGCCATTATCCGGAGACAGGCCTTACACAGTGTTTAAAAATACATTATAAAAATTTTGCGAAGAGAACAAAAAAATCTCTAGAATTTTTTCTGAAAATTTTAAATTTCAGTGTTATTTTGCATTATCGTAAGATTTTGCATTATTTTGCAATCCATAAATCCTTTTTTGAGGTTATGGGAAGTGGAGTTAAGAAATGGTTCAAGAAAATGACAAAATTAGAGCATTAATTGTTATAGTGACTCGCAAATTTCACGGATCTTTAACAATAACCAATAGGAAAGCCAGAAAACTCATAGCATAAAAATAGTCATAAGTAATTCCATGAGTTCAAGTAAAATTTTTTATCACTCACCTCATATTATATATAGAATAATATGGAGGTGAGTGATAAAAAAAAATTACCTAAATGAATATACCTCACAGTGTGAATTCCTAAAATAAGAAAAAAATGTCATGAGTGATTTCCAATTTATCTAGAGGATTTGGAAATCTAGAGTAGCATTTTATTTAACGAATAAAATTAAGCTGCTTACTCAAAAGTCATTATTTAAATATAATTACCGGTATTTTAATAATATATATATATATATATTTAATGTAAAAGGTGATGTTTGGAAACAAATGAGAATTGTGAGTATATTCACTGCAACTTGATCATATTATTTATTGCCTAATAGCATCACAATATTGTAAGAATGCACCCTAGTGGAGAAATAATGAATCACATCAAACTGTATATTATATAAACATTATAGGTTAATTTATTTTTTATTTTTGTTCATTATTTGCTATATTCAATGTATTTGTTGGAGAAAAATAATGCTGTGAGCTGTTCAGAACATTGAAAAGGAGGAGCTTTCTTCATCACAAAAGCAGGAACTGATAAAGAGAAATTGATAAAGAGCGAGGTGAAACACGACTGTCATTGATTGCCTAAAACAAAATTCATTGAAACGTGATTGATCAGTGACTACCTAGTAAAATAGTTAAAGATAGAAGTAAAAATTAAATAACAGTGAGTTACATGATCTTCATGGGAAACATCTCATAAATTGAGATGGGCAGGACATATGACACGAATGAAGAATGAAAGACAGGCATGGAAAATTATGTAAGCCATGAATGAGATGGGAGAATAACATTAACCATGATTTGAGGGAGGTGAATTATGCAGGAAATGATTGGGAAGCATTAGCTCAGGACAGGGATGTATGGAAAACATAAGTATGCACAATCATGAACCTCTGGGTTCTATAGTGCCAGTCAGTTAAATTTGAAAAAGTCTTATAACTAGGTTTTCAAAGAAAACAATTTGGATAACCCTTACATTAGGAATTTCGTATGGAGTAATAGAGAGGATAATAAAACCTACCAAATTACGAGGTGTGATCAATAAGTTTCCGGAATGAGGCCATAAACACAACACTAACACTTCAAAGTTTCTATTCAGCACTGTCACCCTCGAAGTAGTCACCTTGGGAGTTGATACACTTGTCCCAGCGCTTCTGCCAATGCTGGAAGTCGTCTTCTTTAAATGTGTCCAATGCCTTCTGCGATTCGCGCTGGATGACATCAATGTCCTCAAAACGATGTCCTCGGAGCCGAATTTTTAGCCGTGGGAACAGGAAAAAGTCTGCTGGAGCCAGATCTGGAGAATAGGCTGGATGGGGAACAGTACTCATCCTATTTTTGTCCAAAAACTGGTGGACAGAAATTGCTTTGTGCGCGGGCGCATTGTCATGATGCAGGAAGCAGTCACCAGTCCTCCATTTCTCTGGCTGTTTGCATTGCACACTCTCCCTCAATCTTTGCAACACTTGTTTGTAGTACACTTGATTCACTGTTTGACCCCGTGGTACAAATTCCTTATGCACAATTCCATTAATGTCAAAAAAAACAATCATCATTGACTTCACATTCGATCGAACTTGTCTGGCTTTCTTGGGGCATGGAGATGCAGGACTCTTCCATTGCGAAGACTGTTGTTTAGTTTCTGGATCGTAGCCATAAATCCATGTTTCATCACCAGTAATAACCTTTTCCATGAACCGTGGGTCATTTTTAAGCTGTTCTTTAAGATCTGTGCAGGCAATCACACGACTTTCCTTTTGGTCATTTGAAAGGAGGCGGGGCACGAACTTCGCTGCAATTCTTCGCATGTTCAAATCGTCTTTCAAAATGCTTTGAACACTTCCAAACGAGAGTGCTAGTGCATCAGACAGTTCTCGTATTGTAATGCGCCTATCATTTTAATACCATTTCCCTCACTCGATCGATATTTTTATTGGTTTTGCTGGAAGTTGGTCGTCCCAGACGATTTTCATCCTTAACCGATGTCACGCCCCTTTTAAATTTCGAAAACCACTAAAATGCTTGAGATTTGTCCATTGCTTCCTCCCCATAAGCTGTTCTTAACATTTGATATGTTTCTGTTGCAGTTTTACCAAGTTTAAAGCAAAATTTGATGCATGTTCTTTGTTCCTCGTAATCCCGCATTGTTGCTACACAGAGAAATCGCCGCATGCACAAAACACGTCTTCACTTCAGAGCTTCTACCAGCATACTGCAAGGTCAGAGAAGGTCGTGCGACCCCTCAAATTCATCACAAGGAAATTCTGAGTGTACAGCCTGGGTGAAAATTAAAAACTCCTCAATGGCATAATTGTTTTGAAGCCATTCCGGAAACTTATTGATCACACCTCGTATAAAAAACATTGTGAAACCATGTTATAGATTAACCCTTCAGCTTAGGGGTTTAAATTTTCACCCACAGCCCAGCTGCATTTCATGCACTTATATAAAAGGCATTTAAATCTCCAACTGCAGTTCACTTTTATATGGGTATATCTATGATTTCCAAAGAGAAGATTAATGATCTTGAAATGAATGCAAAAAAAAGAGGGACATCAAATAATTATATCAGGGAATTAGGATAGAGAAGAAAGGGTTTCAGTCTAGAACAAACTTAATTCAGAATGAAAATGGGGGTATGATTGCAGATTCCAGGAGTATATTAAATAGATGGAAAAGTTACTTTAATCAGCTATTAAATGTACACTTGGCAAACAAAAATAATGGGCCGACACTTAATCTCGAATATTTTAAGTTCTAATGCGCAATTCACACGAGTAAAATAATTGCACAGTAGAGCTACAATATGTTTCCCTTCTTCCTTTGAAGAACATTCCTTCAAGCAGAGCAAGCTAGCAAACGCTTAGCTCAGTGTTTAGTGGCTTGTTTCGTATGCAAGAGGTCATAGGTTCAATTCCCAATGAGGTAAATTTTTTAATTGTTAAAATGCTTTCTATTTTATTCTGTCTTTCTACTCTTAAAAATAGTGAACTATTATTATTATTATTATTATTATTATTTTATTATTATTATTAGTACTAAGAGCGGATGTGTCCATCATGTCCACCATATTGGTGTATTTCGGAACTCAATTATAAATTAATAATTTAAAGTGCAACAGTATTAAAAGGTGCAAATTAACATACCATGTGTTTTTAATTATAAATCATTAGTAATTATCAATGGTATTTATTTTGACTATGGAACATTACACCCTTTTGCTCTACCATGATTCTCGCTGATACTGCAGTGCTGTGTTTAAAAAAACATAGAAGTATGAGGTAAGAAGGAATCACGATTCATTTAATTCTTATCAATCAGAAATGTTTATCTCACCTCATAAAATAAAGTCTTCAGGAGTTGAAATTTAGTTGAAAATAGGGATAAGATTTCATAAGCATGCCTAAGAAGGAAGATTTGTTTTATGAAATAAGTCCAATTGTTTTTGAGAACACAGGTCCGGGTGAGAATAATTATTTTATGAAGTAACTTGTACAATTTAATATTTGAAGGTAGTACTAATGAGGTTTCTTTTAATTATTATGAGTTAGGGATTTTGACTCACCTCATGTTTTTAATTTTCTTGCAGACTAGTTTCTCCACATTTCCAAAGCACTGACAATGACATATACATGTGGAGAAACTATAGTCTGCATGAAAATAAAAAAAAAATGAGGTAGTCAAAATCTCTAACTCATAATAATTAACTTGTACAATTTCTGGTTAAATTTTTAACTGGATTTACATGTTTCATATTTTTAAAGGTAGTTTAAGCTTGGTAACAGCTTTACCATTAGCAATTTCATTGAGAGAAAAATGTAATGAATTAGAACATACCCAGTTGTAGGTTTCCCTGCTGTATCTCCCTTCTCCTTGGACATTTTAGTTAACTTGGTAACAGGATCAATGCTCTCTACTTTCTGTTGTTCTTTTGAGATTGGAGGAGGATTTTCAGGAATTGTTGGCTGTACACCATCAATACATAGCCAGTGTGCTGCAATATTATAACATATTTTAATAAATACAAATATTACACAAAACAGTTTTGCATATCTATCTTTTGAAAGCAATTAAAAAATCATAGGCCTGACATTACTTCAATGGTGCATGTCATAAATTTAGAGGATATAACCAGAACATATCTAAAACAATAGGCCACTGTGCTAAATTTGCTGGCCCTTTGATATCCCAGATTTGAATTGCAATCTTAAATACCTAACTTATTAAAAAGCATTGTTAAATAAAAATATTAACTATGGATATATACAATAGCCAACTTTTATAAGATTCGTGATATGTTGCGTTGAGGTATTATTCAAAATTAAAATATAAAATTATGAAATATTTATCTAAAAGGTCTGCCTCCTCAACTAACAGAACTAATAACAAATTTAATTATATTATTTTTTGTCTGGACATCTTACCTCAATATTAATGTTGATTTGTTCTTGAACATATTTCAAAACAATTCTGTTTTATCGTCAGCTTTTCCAGACTGACGATAAAACAGAATTGTTTTGAAACATGTTCAAGAACAAATCAACATTAATATTGAGGTAAGATGTCCAGACAAAAAATAATATAATTAAAATAACCTCAAAATATAACTTCCTTAAATTAAATATTAACAAATTTAATAACAAATTAAATAACATAATAAGCAATAACATCAAAGTAAATAACAATTTCAATAGTAAAGGAGTATATAAATTGACATGTAGAGATTGCAACAAATTTTATATAGGAAAAACAAACAGAAGTTTTAATATCAGATTTAAAAAACATTTTTGAGACTTAATTCACGCAGTAGGAAAATCAAGCTATGCAAAACACGTTATCCATGAAGGACATCATATGTTAGATATTAAAAACACTCTAACAATAATGCAAAGAGAGAATAATCCAGCTAAGATAAACATACTCGAGGAGATGGAAATTTTGAAGGCAGTCAACAACAACGACCAACTAATAAATGAAAACACACCCAGTACACGTAATCCCCTCTACCAGATTTTCAGTGAAACATAAGTTTTGAATCCTGCTGATGATAGGACTAGACCCGAAAGCGCTACAGATAAATAACTAATAAAGTTGAGGAGACGGACCTTTTAGATAAATATTTCATAATTTTATACTTTAATATATACAATAGTACATAAAAGTAAAGTAAAGTAATTCCACTACAGGCCTCGGGAGGCCCTTGGGGTAGTAGGATGTTAAGGCTCCCACTTTTTCTAGACAATTGGCACTTGATGTCAGCCGAGTTGTCAACCCTGCGTGACGGCCGCCTTTACCCCCAGAACAAGCATCTGGTACTAATTTCAGTTAGAGGCTGAGTTGATCCCAGGGCCATAGTGCTGCCAGAAGGTTTTGGTCAGTTTAAAAATCCTGACTCCACCGGGACTTGAACCCTCGACTTTCCGACTTGTAGCGCAGTGCCTTAACCACTATGCTACGGTGTGTAATATTTAAATATACTTCTATCTCAAATAATTTAATACTAACAGTCATTTGGGGAACTATACTTATATTAGTTACTTATTCATAATTGATATTTTTAGGAAGTAACACTATGAGGTTTTATTTAACAATCATTAAATGGATTGGATTTTACACCTTACCTCATATTTTGAAAATATATAAAATATATGGTGAGGTGAGATGTAAATTTTGACTAATTTAATTATTATTTATTCTTGATTAATCTATAATTTCTAATTTTATATTCTTGAATAGAGAATATATTTATTATATTTTTATTATAACATTTTAAATCCCAGGTCACTATTTTTAATTGCTAGATTGTGTACCAGATGCCTGGATTAAATTTCAAATCTTTCTGCAGTACATACGTTGAGAAACATATGGGACTGTTGATGGCAATTCATCTTTCAGAAGGGGATGTTAAGCCTGAGCCGGTAATTTTCTTGCTGCTTTTCAACACTTGAGCAGAACACTTTACATACTGGTAGTAGATATTTACTTGTATTGTGTACAGAGAGGATGAATGTATGTTTAAGGGTCGCATGTTTGGACGCATTAGACAGTAAAATGCCTTCTCTGCTGAGCAAGTTGTATGCTAATACGATTTTGCTTACTCAGAAATCTGTTCATGCGATAATAATTGGTTAAATTTGTAAGCTACCTGCGGAGGTAGCTTAAATTAGCAACTCAAATTAAAATCCCGAAGGGAACCGAACGGGAACCGATGGTAATCGATGTACTTTGCTGCTTTATCCAACATTTATCCAAGATGTCGGACCTTGAAGACTTCGATCATGTTTTCGGTATACACGGAGAAGACGAATTTGATAGAGTCTACCAAAGAATTCAACTGGAAGAACAGGAGAATCGGCGTAATATTGTGTGTCACAGACGTGTTTGTATACGGTATTATTTGCGGGATGCAAGCATAAATGCATTCCTCTATAGCAGACGAAAATAACGGAAGTGGTTTTATCGCTGAGAATTCTGGGTAATTCGTTGCCAATATTATGAAAACGTCGACTCTCGTGCATGACCGATAAGTTGGCCGTTAATTCGTTCTCAGCAATTGCTCATGGTGAATCAGCTCACTAGTGATTGGAAGTAATTTGAGTAGAGAGTAATGTTCTAACATACGACCCTAAGTGTTTGTTAAATAAGAGATAATGATGATGATGAGAAGGAAGAAGGTGCACTCCGGTGCAAGCATGGAGTAGTCTACGTGCACCTTCTTCCTTCTCTTTATCATTATCCCTTATTTACTACACTTACACTCTACAAACACTTAGGAAACATATATTCATCCTACACTCCTCTCTGTACACAATATAAGTACATATCATCTACATAAAGTGGTCTGCTGAAATGGTGTATAAATTTAAATGGATATTTGTATCATATAAAAATATTTAACATTGGTTTCATAAATATTCTAAATATAATTTGAGAATTTATAAAAGAAACCTGGATACATTTCATACATGTATAAAAAATTACTATATTATTATTTTTATAGTAGAAATAATTGCTTTCTGTATATTATTGTTAATTTCTCAAGTACTAGGATTAGTCTACTGAATGCACGCAAATATATCAACTAACTGAATAAAGAATATAACTCAATGTCTACTATTAGAATCATAAAATGGTTTCCGAAAAGGGAAGATCCTACCTTGATTGTATATTTACAGCAGCACAGATCATTGAAAAAAGACAAGAATTTAATTTGCCATTATACCTAGCCTTTATAGATTATATAAAAGCCTTCGACAGGGTAGAAAGAGAAACCCTGTGGAACATAGTAACCAAAAGAGGCTTTCCAAAACATTATTATAAGAGCTATTCAAAGCTTATATGCAAATACAAAAATATTGAAATAAAGAGTGGAAATATAAAATTGAAATATGAAATCATAATAAATCAAGGATTATGACAAGGGTGCCCACTTTTAACCACTCTCTTCAATTTATATATTGACAAAGTTGTCAGAAAATGGCAAGTAACATTAAATTCTAATAATAAAATCCGAGTTGATACACTCATATTTGCTGATGATCAGGCTATAATGGCTTCTTCAGAGAATGACTTACAAAGAGCAATTTTTGAATTAAATAATATTGCACAAGATTACAACTTAGAAATTTCTTCAACAAAAACTAAAGTAATGGCCCAGTGTGGCAAAGAAATGGGAAAGAACAAAAATAGTACTAAATGACAAAATGCTAGAACAAGTAAAAGATTTCAAATATCTAGGTGTATCTTTAGGTTGTAATAGAGAAAAAGACATAAATCATCATCATCTGCATTCATGGATTAGGTCTGTTGACCCGTCCGACTTCAGCCCATCTCTTTCTAGGTATGCCCACATCTCGGGTGCCTTTAGGTTTGTATTTTGTTTTGGATATATATCTTCATTCATTCTGTCTATGTGTTGCTTCCATTTTTGTCTATATGTATCTATTTTATCAGTTATTGCAAATATTTCAAGTTCCTGTCTTATTTCTGTGTTCTTGATTGTGTCTTCCTTAGTGCACCCTTTAACAGATCTCAAAAATTTCATTTCTGCCGCCGTTATCCTACTTAGATCTTGTTTTATGTATCCAGACATAAATATTAAATAACAAATATTTCAATGATGTTTTTATTATTGATTTAACATTTCTCACTGAAAGATAAATTATATTTGAAGAGAAAAATTTTCGCCCAGACCGAGACTCGAACCCGGGACCCTTGGCTTTCCGGGCCAAGTGCTCTACCAACTGAGCTACGATCTAGACGCAAATTTTTCTCTTATATATGTTGTAATTCCCTATCGCCAAATGCTTCTATCTTTGCAATGGCGGCATCTTAGTTAAGAAGACATTTATTGGGAATTTAACATTACTTTATAAAGCTAGTAAGGCGTCTAATGATGTTTTTATTATTGATTTAACATTTCTCACTGGAAGATAAATTATATTTGAAGAGAAACATTTTTGCCTAGACCGAGACTCGAACCCGGGACCCTTGGCTTTCCGGGCTAAGTGCTCTACCAACTAGCAATACTTATGTGGCAACCCTTAAAAGAACACTAGGAAAGAAAGCAAGAAAAGAAACACATTTAAAATTTTATGAAGTATTGGCTGTAACTGCAATATTGCATGGATCAGAAATATGGACTGAACTCTCTCTACTTGAAGGCCATACAGTACAATACAACAACACACATATATATTATCTAACTGCACACACTATTTTACCCGTCTGTAACGAGAAGCCATTGAAATATTCAAACATCAAAATAGTTACAATAGAAAGGAAGAATCGTTAAAAGTCAACAAAACATGGATACCAGTCTTAAAAAAAGCCAGATGTAAACCCCTACAAGAACAGTCTACTAGAACATCAGACTGCAACCTCATTGGTGCAATGGAAGACCCTAATGCTAACCAACCAGAAGGCAGATACAATTTACTAAGTAACAGACCGCGCAGAGAATATGTTGCAGATAAATGTATAAATAGGGCAGGTAGTGAACAAAATTGCCAGTCTCAAGACAACCCTTGAGGATGCCGGACGCAGTCTCTGGCGAAACGTCAGGGAACTACAAGGCTCAAAGACCACAGCCAACAGCTCGGAAATCTTCTACAAGATCATCATAACAAAAATGTAGTTTTCTGAAAATCAAATAAAGGGAATAATTTAGTAATTTTAGATAGAGAAGATTATAATGATAGAATGGAAAGTCTATTAAAGGGAGAAGAATATGAAGAAGTAAAAACAAATCTCCTTTAAAAAACAATTAAGAAAGTAGAATCCAATTTAAAATCAAATAAAGAAAATCTTATTTGAAGAGAAAAATTATACGATCAGACCAGGACTTGAACCCGGGACCCTTGGTTTTCTAGTCCAAGTGCTCTACCATTTGAGCTACCTGAGTAAGTACCGATCTAAACGCAAATTTTTCTCTATAAGTACTTGCTCAGGTAGCTCAAATGGTAGAGCACTTGGACTAGAAAACGAAGGGTCCCAGGTTCAAGTCCTGGTCTGAGCGTATAATTTTTCTCTTCAAATATGATTTATCCATCATTGAGATGTATGAAATTAATAATAAGAACATCGAAAGAAAATCTTGTTAGAAAAAGAAAAATTCAAATTAAAAATATCAAATCCCAGAAACCCCAACATTCATGATCTTCCTAAAACCCATAAAAATGGAAAGAAAATGAGATCAATTACACACAACAACAAATTTGAACTTTTTGTCGCTCGCAGAAATGAAAATAGGTGATTTTAGTTAATTGGCATGTGCTGATTTTGAATTTGAAGTCCGTTTTTCTCTATTGCCTAACAGTTTTTTGCGAGGACGTGTTCAACGTTTTTCGTTATATTTCACATATTATTTCTTATCTGCACTTAGTTTAAATTTTTTTTGCAATAATATTGCTAGAAGCAATTGATCTATGTAAAACCAAATCATATAAGATCCAAAAAGTTAAAATATTTTTTTTCTAAGAAGGATAAATAAGTAGTTACGTTATAACACATGCTTAAATTGTAGCAAAAATCTCACCTTTCAAAATGGATGACTTACGCCGATAAGATGGCTCCGGAACGTCTGTGATAAGTTGCCAGCAGTAATCAACAAGCATGTTGGTCACTGATTTCCCTTTATAATGCCTTTCCATTTCTAAAATGTCTTCGTGGAACCTTTCGCTATGTTCATCATTGACGTCACCCAAGTTCGGTGAAGAATCACTATGTTTAACAGGTCATATGGCTGACTGCAAATTTTGATACTGAAGAGAATGCTTATTTTTTTAAGTGAAACCAGATATATTGACCATACAGAAATAAGTCAGTGATGTGGTCCGTAGGTTCTCTCCACAACATTGGAATGGCAAATGGCATGCACGAATGCGAACATTTTAACCAACCTATTAAAATCCTTTGGCAGTTTGTACAGCAAAAATTGGGGGCCCAATATTTATCATTATCTCCAAATTTACTATAGTTCCCAAAATATAAATTGTATGCCTTTATAGCTAGATATGCGCTGAGATTTTGTACAATACTCTCCACATACGTAACAGAATTAGGAAAATTCTTACAGCGGCGAGACATTGTAAAATCATAAAAACACTAAAACTTATGTATTAAAATATATTATAGTAGATTGTTTTGATTCAATTTCTTTATAATGATACACAATAATGCATATATCGACACTTCACAATCACAATGATGTAATGTAAGACGAACTGCACAAAACGAGGTATTACATGCCATTACTTCACGTATTTGACAGTGGCAATCAGGAAATTTTGTATACATGTGTGTCCCTGAGACTTTAACAATCCCTAAGAGTAATAAAACTGCGCAAAAGAAAAAGAAGGGTGACCAGTTTGAGAGACAATAGCACCTGCGACTCTCACGGAAACGATCACTTCTGCTAAAGGTTGTCGTCGAAATATCTAACTACGGTTAGGTGACTTGAAAAAAACTAATATCATTTTCGTCTTCTGCGAGTCCGAAAACATAGTTATTCATACATTTCAAGCCTGCGAGTAATTCTTTATTGTTGTGTGTTATCAATAATATTAATTCACTGTCATACAATACATCAAAATGGTTAAGTAATTCATTCAAAGGAATGAACAAATTACAACATTTGGCTGTAGAAAATTCTTACCAGTTAATAGATAAATTAGAAAATATAAAAATTGAACCTTCAGAAAGATTGGTTTCATTTGATTTCACATCATTGTTCACAAACATCCCAACTGATAAAACTATGGAAATTTTGGGAAAAATGTCCTAAGAAAAACAAGATAGATGATGATGAGAGCATAAAATAATACATGAAATTAACCAGATTATGCATAGATCAAATGTTCTTCACTTTCAGAGGAAAATACCACAGGCAAAGAACTTGACTTGCAATGGGAAATCCTTTATCACCATTTTTGTCGAATATGTTTATGGGAAACTTCGAATGTCAGATAACCAAAGCATACCCTTCGATTTTTAAATTTTGGAGTAGATATGTGGATGATATCATAGAAATAGTAAAACAAAAATAATTAGAAGATGCCGTTAAACTTTTGACTATTCATAACAAAACAATTAAATTTAGTATGGAAGTGGAAAATAATAAAAAAATACAATTTTTAGACTTTAAATTGATCAGGAATAAGAAAAAAGGAAAATAGAATTTGGAATTTACAGGAAATAAAAACATACATTGAAAATTATATAAAAGCAACAGGTTTTAACCATATTGCTCATAAACAGGCAGTATTTAATAGTTTAACGTACAGACTTGTGAATATTCCCATGGGCACAGAAAATTTTAAGGGGAAAAAATACATTATAAAAATAGCAAAAGAGAATGGTTTTCAGGAAAAGATAATTCATAAGAAAATAAATAAATTCAAGAAACAAAAAGTGATAAATGAAAGTACCCTTCAGACAGATAAAGAAACTGGTAAAATATTCAAGAATATTTATGTACCATCCTATAGTATTTAATAAGTTTCAAAAAATTTTCAACACATTTAACCATTAAATTAGCACTGAAAAATGATTACAGTTTAAATAAATTAATCAAGACCAACAAAAACGAAAAGATTGAAGATGACAACAAATCAGGGATTTATCAAACTGATTGTAAAGATTGTGAAAAAATATACATAGGAAAAACAAAAAGGAACTTAAATACAAGATTGAAAGAACACCTTAGAAATGTTAAAAATGGAGAAATAGAAAAATCTGCAATAGCTGCACATGCATGGTCAGAAAAACACAGAAATGAGACTAAAAAAACGGAATTGAAACTAAGGTCAAATTACTAAAACAGTTAGAAAAATCTAAGGAACTCACAATTTGGGAGAAAATTTACATCTGCAAGAAGAAAAAGAAAACAATGAATTTTGAAATTCCCAGAGAAAAAAAAATTGATTTGGAAGTTCATAAGTAAGCTAGCAAAGGAAGTAGAAATCAACTTAACAGGATGGATAACAGCAAAATGACAGTTGGAAGCATCGAAACCTAGGTCTGCATAAAAATCAAGAAATATGAGGTGAGTCAAAGTATCTAACTCATATATAATTAAAAGAGAAACCTCATAGTGTTATTTCTCACATATTGATGGTCCAGAACCATACTGTTCTAAGTCCATTTTGTACAATTCTTCTTATGTTTAATGTCCCATGTCCATTATGAAAATGAACAGGAATTCGACATTTCGGTTAAAAATGCTCTACAAAATATCGTATACCTGTTTTATTCTCACAATGCACATGGACTTGGGAAACAAAATATTCATTTCATAAAAAGAATAATTATTCTAAGAGATGGACTTGGAACAATATGGTTCTAGGCCATTGACATTGAATTAATTTGGTGTTTACCTGATGAAAATCCATATTGTTTTAATTCAATCGTGAATTCCTCTTATCTCATACATCTATGTTATTTAACAGAATCACAGAATCAAGAGTCATCACTCCCATTCTCAGCTGTTGTCATGACTATCAATTCTTCATCATGCTGGTCATTTTCTAAACTGCCATCTAGTGTTGATTTGAAGAACTTTGTAATAAAATTTTGTTCGTCTGGAAACTCAAAATTCATGGTTTTCTGCATGTATATATTTTTCCAAACTGTTAATTCCAAAGGTTTAGATAGATGTTTCAAAAATTTAGCTTCTTTTTTCAATTCTATGATTCTCTAATAAAATTTCAAACAAAATTTGATTAGAAAGTTCTTCAAATCAACACTAGAAGGCAGTTTGGAAAATGACCGGCATGATGAACAGCCATGACAACAGCTACGGATGTGAGTGATGAGCCTGATGACACTCGATACCGCGGTTTTGTTTTAAATAACATAGATGTATGAAGTATGAAGAATTCATGATTCAATTGATTTTTATAAGAAAACTTCTTCTTCTTCTTGTAAGCCCATGTTTCCCTTAACAGAGATTTAGGCGTTCTCCCCCTACAGGGAAGAATTTGAACCATACTAATTTAGTTACACTTGTTTTCGTACAGATATCATTTGAGTGGTCCGTGGTCAGTGTTCTGCCTCATACTGACATCTAGGAAACCAAGGTAGTACTAGGACGGGAAAATTTGGTAAATTTTGCTTAGAGGCCTTTTCATTCAGGCTTAAGGATCTTTTACGAGCCTGAAAATATTCAGACTTGGGACCCACGGCTTAAAGTCCCTCCCGGAGGACTTGCTCCTTGGATTTTTCCATCCTAAAAAAATCCACCGATCCCGGCCGGGTTTGAACCCGCGACCCTCGGGACCCGAGGGAAGGAGCATAACCACTAGTCCACCGCTTCATAATGTAAAATTCCCAACATTGATATATGAAATCAATATTATTTTGATGTTTTTATTATTAATTTCATACATCTCAATGATGGATGAACCTCAGTCTGAGCATATATTTTTCTCTTCAAATATTCTGATTGAGGGTCTTTCCACTTTTCAGCAGTTGCCCTTTTACCAGCCGGCTGCTGGCCCTTCACATCCACATGTGTCAATCACAGAGGTAGATGATCAACAGCCAGTGTAGGGGTGACATGTGGTTAGCATGTCGAGTCCCCCACCTGTTATAGCTGGTTCCTCAACCTGGAGCCGCTACTTATTGTAGCTACCCAATTGCCTCACGATGCTGGGTGGGCACCGGTCCCATACTGGCCGAAATACCATGAGAAAATTTCTTCACCCATGGAGACTCGAACCAGCGCAAGTCCCGTAGCTCTGCGCCAAGGTTTCCTACCTTAACTACTCGGCTACGGCGCGGGACTCTCTTCAAATATAATTTATCAATTATTGAGATGTATGAAATGAATAATAGAAACATCAAAAGAAGCCGTACTGGCTTCATAATGTAATGTAAAATTCCCAATTAAAGATCTGCTTAACCCGTCAGCGTGGAGGTACATGACATGTATGCAGGTTGAATTCTTCACCAGATGCGGAGCGACATGACATATACGCTAGCTGCAGGCACTGCTTTAAACTGTTATTATGATCTTTGTGTTTACATTAACTATATCCTGTTTATATAACTTTTATGTAGAGACTTCATGGTTTATATTAATGCATATATTAATCGATGACGGCCCTAAGTAACAAGTAAAAATAATTTTATATTTGCTTTTATTCTTGCGGCCTCTGACATTTTTCTTATATTTATAACTTGATAAAGAATTTCTTAGAAAAATAAATTTGCCTTTTTTTTTTGTAGATTAGCTTATTTATCTAATTGAATATATTTTCAAATCTCTTCATTTTTAATAATAATGTCGCAAAATTCTGTACATATAAAGGCCCAACAAAGTTATTTCCGATTTATGTTATAGTACAGTACCACAACTGTAAATTTCAGATATATATATTTGGCGATAGGGAATTACAACGTATATAAGAGAAAAATTTGCGTCTAGATCGTAACTCGCCTCGGTAGCTCAGTTGGTAGAGCACTTGGCCTGGAAAGCCAAGGGTCCCGGGTTCGAGTTCCGGTCTAGGCGAAAATTTTTCTCTTCAAATATAATATATATTTCAATTGACGGTACCCTTACATTATGGAAAGGTAGTTAGTCTACTATTCACTCAGTATCAAAAAGGTAAAGTGGTCCCACTATAGGCCTTAGGAGCTCCTTGGGATATTAGGAGGATAAGGCTCCCACTTTTTCTAGACAATTGGTACTTGATGTAAGCCGGGTACTTATCTCTGCCTGACGGCCCATAAGAAGCATCTGGTACTCATTTTAGTTAGAGGCTGAGTCAACACGGGGGTCACAGTGCCTCCTGAAGGTTTGGTTCAGTTTAAAAATCCTGATCCACTGGGACTCAAACCCTCGATCTTCCGGCATGTAGCATGTTGATCTTTCAAGTCCACACCTCCGGTGAAGCTATTATAGTCATATATCATCAACTGGTTTTACCTTGGAAACCAGAAGAAAGACATTGAAATGTAGGGTTGATGAAGGTCTTTTAGCACAACAGGTCTCATGTGTAGAAAGACAATTTTTTTGAAGGCACACGACCTAAAATAATGTTTCCAAAATGTTAGAAAGACACATTTGGAGAAGGCTGCCCCCCCCCTACAAGAAAGAAGGTCAACCCATAAAAGCAATGGGCTGTATGAATAAAACTGGAGATTTTGCTTGTGAGCACAAAGTAGAGGTAGAAGTATTTGCTTGGAAGCAAAAGGTAGAAGTAAAAGCATGTGCTTTGAATAATATGAATAACCTTTACCTTACACTTCTACCTTTTCCTTCTGAATAAGAAGCATGTGCTTCTAAACTCCCAGCCGAGTGTTTCGTAGATGAATCATCAAGCATTCTTTACTACCTGAGCGCTTGTTTATGTTTTCATTCTTTAAAAGCAAAGTATTTGTGCTGACTCCACAATTTTCAACCAAAACAGATCATAACCACGCTACTTTTATTTCCGCTTTCTCAGTGCAGTCAAAATTATACATGTAGTGCGGTTTGTAATAATGGTCTTTTCTGTTTCGGATGCAAGAAATAGTTCAAAGTCTGTAAAAAATACAATGGCATTTTTAGTTACTGCTCAAGGAAAATATCCACAATTATTTCAAAAGTCACAAATTCCAGAAGAAAAAAAAAAGAGAAAAAAAACATGTAAGCAATTCAGGAAATAATTAAATTATTTAAATTTAATTTTGGCATGCCGATAAGTTCAAACCAGTTGCTAAAAAAAATTAACAATATGAGAACTAGAACTCCAAGCGCGACAGGCCTACAAGGCCCTTGGCCTTCCAGTCGGCTGCTGGTCTCACGTCCACATGTGTTAATCACAGAGGTAGACGATTATAAGCCAGTGTAGGAGTGACATGTGGTTAGCATGTCGGGTCTTCCACCCGTATGAAAACTAGGCTGAAGAAAAGGCAGATATGAACAAAAGAAACAAACCAATCTTTTTTTGCATCCTCCTCTTATAATTTTCCCTTCAGTGAAATTTTCTTCTCCTTCGTTGTATCTTCATCATCATTGCCTGAATTATCAATATTGATGAACGCCTATTTATTCTCCTACACCAGCTTGAAATCCTGGATCGGCCATGAATCAAAAAATACCTTCATTTTATCTTCAGAGAATCCTCTTCTCTCTTCTGTTTCTGGCAAAAAGTGGCACCAATCCATTTAACATTTTCCTCGTTGAACCTCTATAATGAATTATACTCTTCCTCAGGAGGACACCGATGTGGTTTATAACACTATTTACAGCATACAGGGACTACTAATTGAGCCATGTCTGTATTTTGTGATGAGAGTCTGCTATCGACCAGACTTCAATTTTTTGAAGCATGTGCTTCTTAAAACAAGCAAAAGGTTCACTTTATTCATACAGTTTTTCTAATCTTGAAGCACATGCTTCAAGGTCGAGCTCGTGCTTCTTCCATGGAAGCAGATGCTTTTTTCTCAATGTGTCACCGCGAGTAAAAGGTTATGATTCATACTTTATTCATACATTCTGAAGGATATGCTTCAAAATAGTGAAGTAAAAGCATTTGCTCCACTTTATTCACACGGGTCAATGTGTTTGTAATAAACATGAACAAAGTAAACACAAGGGGAAAAAAATACACTTATTGGTGCCTGAGTGTCAAACTGCTAGTTTACATTTTGAAGATTTATCACACCAATTTTTGAAGTTCATTCTGGTTTTTTTTTTGAAGACCCTTATCTTTGTGTAAATATTTCATTTTGTTGTTAGGTAGAGCCAGTTCTCTGAATTTTTCAAAGAATTCCTAGTGCTATTCACTGTGCTACTTATGTGAGAAACTTACAAATAGGACCTATCTCAACTGTGGCACAACAATCATAAATAAGTCTACACATGCAGAGATGTTACGTGAGAACCATAATAAATTTAATTAATTAAATATTATATTAAGGGTTCACCACAAATTGCAAAAACGTTTAATTTAATCAAGATATTTCCATTTACATGCGTTATTGGAATACTGGCACTGAACGGCTGGATTTAAATCCCCATGAATACTCTCCTCCTGCGACAGGGTATCGCCGGCCATTTAACTCCACCCGCTCTGAAGGGTTAATAAAGAAGCCACCATTTGCAAGATAGAAGCAATGGCTTCAGAGCATTTGTTGCACGGGAATTAACAGCATATATAAGAGAAAAAATTGTATTTAGATTGGAGTTTCTCAGGTAGGTCAGTTGGTAGAGCATTTGCCTAGAGTGCGAAAGATCCTGGGTTCAAACCCCAGTCTGAGCGTATATTTTTCTCTTCAAATATAATTTATCCATCACTGAGCTGTATGAAATGACTAATAAAAACATCAAAAGAAGCTGTACTGGCCTTATAATGTAATGTAAAATTCCCAATTAAAGGTCTTAATAACACACTGGGTGACAGATCACGGAGATCTCTGTGTTTAAACGTCCAGCACTAGACGACCGGCCACGGAGATTTCCGGTTTTATGCATTGTTTGGTTTCCCTGCCCCTTCGCTTCTGAAGGAGGCATGCAATTTTGTTTTTTTCTCATTGTGCAATCAATTTTAGTTTTTTTTATACCCCTCTCTTTCCTATAATGAAATTTCCAACTTAACAGAAAGAATAGTTTAAACTTTCAGTTTTATCTATGATGTGAATAGTGCAGTATCAATAGGGTTGTTAGTGAGGTGATTACGGGATTCATATGTAACCTGCAAATATATCTGCAGAGGGGAAAAAATTAGAAGAAACAATATTTTCCTTTCTGGAGTCGAATATAGATCTATGGCATCATGTCTACCAGAATAATTTTTATAATAGTGTGGCAATAGCTGAAAATCTGTTTGAAAGAAAGACGAGAGTTTGTGGAACAATAAGGATTAAGAGGGGGCTTTCAAAATCATTTGTGGAAGCAGGAAATAAACTCAAACCAGGCGAAAGTGTATTTTGTAGGAAGGGGGAAGTTTTGCTACAAACATGGAAAGATAAAAGAGAAGTAAGAATGGTTAGCACATTACATCAGGCAACACGAGAGTGGGAGGGGTAAAGTTGTAAAAAAAGCCCTATTGCATACTGTAACACGTACATGAAGACAGAGCTGACCAGTATCTATCACATTACTCCATCCTTAGAAAAACAGTGAAATGGAGCAAGAAGGTTGTATTGTGGCTTCTGAATTGTGCACTCTTTAATGTTTTTAGGGTCTATAAATTTCGAAACTATAACAACAAAATGTCATACAGAAGTTTTTTGCTTGAAACAGCCCCTTGTTGGGCAGCTGTGAAATTAGGAACAGATGACGGGGAAGAGGAAGAGAGACAGAGAGAAAAGGAAACCACCTCTAGGACACCACATCAAGACTCACCAGGGAGGCTGTCATGAAGAAACATAAATTTACACCAATTGTGACTGGAAAGAAAACATGTCCCTCCAAACCTTGCTGGGTTTGCAATGAACACAAGAAAAGGAAAGAAACTCGCTACATATGTTCCTTTTGCACTGTGCCTTTACATAAAGGTGAATGTTTACAATGCTATCACACCCTAAATTTCTACTAGAAGGTCTGGTGAGTTCACTAATAAAGAACTGCTTAAATATTATTGTTATTGAATGTAAATATATTGATGTAAAAACCATACTGTGCTAGTGCGGTTTAAAATTTTAAAGTCCAGTCTGCCGACAGAAATGTCCAGTCTAGTGGGGGTGGGTGGGACGCACAGCTGTCGGTCACCAATGTGTTAATATAGAAGCCACAATTTGCAAGATAGAATCAACGGCTTCATAGCATTTAGTGTGCACGTATATAAGAGAAAGATTTGTATTTAGATTGGAGTTTCTCAGGTAGCTCAGTTGGTAGAGCATTTGCCTAGAGTGCAAAAGGTTCAAACCCCAGTCTGAGCGTATATTTTTCTCTTCAAATATAATTCATATTGTGTATTTATTAAATAAAACTTTGATAGTTTTATTTAATAAATAATCATAATCAGTTCACTTCTGATACAAAGTACAGATTGACAAGTGTCCCCCAATCTAGATCTTAAGTTACACTGGAATGGGATGCACAACTAATTATAATATATTTTTCCAAATGTTCTATTGTCAAACATAGTCTTCTACCTGACATGTTTTTTATATACCGTGCAGAAAAAAAAATCGCTCAACTTTACATGAAATCAACAGAGCGTATTTATACAGAGGAATTATGCTGTTCTCAGGAGGTACTACAATTCACCATTAAATAAAGAAACAAAGTAAGATTATTTGAGTATCCATGATTCTTATTCAGCACAGATAGCAGTTTAATGAAAATTACACCACCCACTTCACCTGGTACAACACGGACCTTCTGAACTACATCTTCAATTATTTCCTTAGCTTCTTCGAAAGGTATACCTGAAGTTTCAGTTTCTTGCTATTGTTGAGAAACCAACTGAAGTAACATGCAATGCATAAAAATGAACTGATCACTTTAGAACCATCGCCTACAAGGATTCACTCACAGACACTGCAGGATCAGAAGAAAAATTCTCCATCACTGAATTTACAGCTTCAAAGGGATTACTGATCAAAATCACAGCTTTAATCTAAGTTTTACCCACCGTATTATTACGGGGTCCGAGGCAGAAGTATGTCATGTAGCTGTTGTTTGTAGCATTCTACACAATTTCCCAGCTTTCAACATACATGCAGCTGCATTTGTATATAGCAATAGGATTATCTCTTCTTTAATATCATCTGGCCATCGTACAATGAACCTTGCAATTGTTGAATATTTGTTGCCTCCAAAAGTTTATAGTAAAATTAAATAAGGTTTAGATGCAGGACTTACTTACTTACTCACTGGCACTATCGAACCCATAGGTTCATGACCGCACGGACATAAGCTCTCCATATATCCCTATCCTGAGCTAATGCTTTCCAATCATTCCCTGTATAATCTACTTCCCTCAAATCATAGATAATGTTATTCTCCCACCTCATTCTTGGTCTACCAACTGGGTGTTTTCCCTCTGGCTTTCCTACAAGAAGCCTCCATGCAAGTCTTTCATTCCCCATATGTGCAACATGTCCTGCCCATCGCAGTCTACGAGACTTAACTGTTCTTATTATATCTGGCTTCCTATAAAGACCATGTAGTTCATTGTTATGTAGTCTTCTCCATTCACCTGTTTGTTCATCTCTCTTTGGTCCAAAAATTTTCCTAAGTACTTTATTCTCAAATACTTGTAATCCCCTTTCCTCCCTTAAAGTAAGAGTCCATGTTTCGCACCCATATATATAACTGGTAGAATAATAGTTTTATATATTTTCAGTTTAACGTTTTTTGAAAGTAGTTGGGACATCAAGAGTCTCTGCTATGCATAATAGCACGCATTTCCAAAATTGAGCCTATGTTTAATTTCTTTGTGCATCTCATTCCTATTTGTGATTATTGTTCCTAAGTATTTGAATTCAGCCACTTCCTCAAAATTTCCCTCATTTGTCATTAGCTGTCCATTTCCATTATATAATGTATTTCTACGTGTGACCATATATTTAGTTTTATTGATATTTACTTCCAGTCCTAATTTTTTAGTGTTACTCAATAGTGTGTGAGTATTGTCCTTTAGTATCTCCTCGCTATTGGCCAAGAATACTACATCATCAGCATAAACTAACAGCTTATTAATACCATTGAGTTGTAAGCCTTCCTCATTCTCTAAAGATTTAATGGCATGCTGTAGTACAAAATTAAATAGTAGAGGAGATAGTGCATCTCCTTGCTTCAACCCATTCTGGATTTAAAAAGTGTCCGAAAACTGTTTGCCTACACGCACCCTACTCTTTGTGCCATTTAGACACATTCGTATAAGTCTAACTAACTTTTTAGGAATTCCGAACTCCAGCAGGATACTATATAACTTCTCCCTCTTAATTGAATCATATGCTTTTTTGAAGTCTACATATAGTTGATGTACAGTACCATTATATTCCCATTTCTTTTCTAAAATCTGTCTTATACTAAAAATCTGATGCAGGACTTGTTCACAATTACATCCATGATAAACCGGCCTGCAATATCAGTTGTCTCATCAGCAGAAATCCATATATACAAATCACATGTCTGTCCAGAATTTTTCTAAGATATCAACATAACAAGAATCCAAGTAATTTTTGCTGAGAGTTGACTCTTAGGGAATATTGTAGTTACAGTATTTCTGTAAGAAATGTTTAAACTCAGGTACCTGAAGTTTGTTTATAAGGTATGTTTTGTGCAACAATTACTATGTATATTTCTTAATAAATGGCACTCTAAGATGATGTAGGATGCCCAGGAACTGTGTAAGTAGTAGCTATTTCTCTGAAGAAATCCATTTATTCCTAATTAGTAGATTGCTTCATGCATATTGTTGAATTTGAAATTTTATTGTACACCCTATATATTTTATCAACAAGTTTGGCAGAGGACTGTTTTACAGTCTGTTGTTAAAGAACTGTCAGTAAAAATCCAAGATTTTAATTTTGTCAACAATGAAGACACGACTGGTGCCATGGTTAACAAATAATGCAACTGACTGCTACAAATTGTGATGTATTTTGAGAACAGAAAGGAAAATATTTAAAATAAGTCATAGTTGTCGGCAACAAACTTATTCAATTTACCTTTGAATGTAACAAAAATACAGTGACATGACAGGATAGTCACGATTTGCCTTTTGCAATATTTTGGCGTAAATAAGCACACTGAATTTATTTCAAATTTCACTAAACACTTTATTTATTTCCACAATTATCAGCAAACTACTGTTCACAGTTACAAATAACAAATAGTCTTCTTTTAACGATTTTTATTATTAATTTAACACTTCTCATAGAAGGATAAATTATATTTGAAGAGAAAAATTTTCGCCTAGACCGGGACTCGAACCCGGGACCCTTGGCTTTCCGGGCCAAGTGCTCTACCAACTGAGCTACCGAGGCGAGTTACGATCTAGACGCAAATTTTTCTCTTATGTACGTTGTAATTCCCTTGCGCCAAATGCTTGAAACCATAGCTTCTATCTTTGCAAATGGCGGCTTCTTAGTTAAGAAGACATTTATTGGGAATTTAACACTACTTTATAGCCAGTAGGGCTTCTATTGACGATTTTTATTATTAATTTAACACTTCTCATAGAAGGATAAATTATATTTGAAGAGAAAAATTTTTCTCTTCTTAACTAAGAAGCCGCCATTTGCAAAGATAGAAGCTATGGTTTCAAGCATTTGGCGCAAGGGAATTACAACGTACATAAGAGAAAAATTTGCGTCTAGATCGTAACTCGCCTCGGTAGCTCAGTTGGTAGAGCACTTGGCCCGGAAAGCCAAGGGTTCCGGGTTTCGAGTCCCGGTCTAGGCAAAAATTTTTCTCTTCAAATATAATTTATCCTTCTATGAGAAGTGTTAAATTAATAATAAAAATCGTCAATAGAAGCCCTACTGGCTATAAAGTAGTGTTAAATTCCCAATAAATGTCTTCTTAACTAAGAAGCCGCCATTTGCAAAGATAGAAGCTATGGTTTCAAGCATTTGGCGCAAGGGAATTACAACGTACATAAGAGAAAAATTTGCGTCTAGATCGTAACTCGCCTCGGTAGCTCAGTTGGTAGAGCACTTGGCCCGGAAAGCCAAGGGTCCCGGGTTCGAGTCCCGGTCTAGGCGAAAATTTTTCTCTTCAAATATAAGTCTTCTTTTAATTGTTTTCACAGATACAACTATTTTTCAGCCACTGCTGAATAAGTATGTAACAATTTCACGTTCAATTCATTTCACACTTTCCACCGCAAGACTGACTGGAGTCTTGCTGCTGATCCCTTTTTATAGGCACGAGGAAAAACCCCAGAAACAGCTTTGAGATATTTCAAAGCCCAGAATCCTCTGGTCATGGATCTTTCTCCAAAGGGGAGGGAGACACCGGTAGAACCATCTGGTAAGACACTGCACACACTTCGGCTGGTTTGTACTGGTCCTCTAACTCACCCGCACAATTCAAACATCGTTATGCGATATGTAATAATATATTATATGAATAATGATATACGAGTAGTACAATAAAGTTTCTTACTTCAGTATTGAATCATTATTCAATAGAAGCTCTAAATAAACCGAAAAAGTATAATAATTCTTCATCAATGTTAAAATATGTGAAATTACACAGTATATTATGGGAATAACAATGTATGAGTAGTACAATAATGTTTATTTATTTCTAAGGTATCGAATTATAATTCAATAAAAAAAAATATATATAATTATTCTTCAGTAATGTTAAAATGTGTGAAATTATGTAGTATGGTTTGAAATATGTAATACAGTAAAATCTCCTTATTCGCGGGTTACATTTTGTGACACAGTTCCTGTATTCGCAACTAAAATTTCTTCATTCGCGGGTCCAGTCGGTATACTAGAAGGATTAGTATATATATATATATATACCTTGATGTGGTGGGGGGGCTTAGTACCCGATGAACCAGACGACCCTACTGGGGAAGATTGACGTGGTGGGTAAGAGGCGAGGGGAACTAAGTATAGCTCACAACGAAGGAATGGCGTCTGTATCCATATTGGGCGGCCACATCTTCGTCAAGTCTTCAATGGTCAACAGGGCGACAAGGAATAGCACAGCTAAACTTGTAGGACTTGAAGAGCGGAAGAAGCAGCCCTCTCTTGGGGGGTGGATACCCAGAGGAGCATGTTTGGAGGCTCAGAGGAAGCAGCCCTTCCACCATCCTTGTCCTGCGAAGCGCTCATAACGCTTCCAGGAGACATTTATCTTACTGAGAAGCTTCATGGAAATCAGCCGGATTGTCATAAAAGGAACCGACCCAAGCAAGATAAAAGGATACGATTTGGAATAAAGGACATTTTGAAATGAGGAAATTAGAACGTAAGGGGAATAAATACAAAAGAAGAAGAATTAGAAAGAGAATTAAAGAAAAAAGAAATAAATATAGCAACAATAACAGAAACAAAGAAGAAACTAAAAGGAACAAAGGACTTAAAACACTATACTATGTTGTATAGCGGAGTAGAACAGACAACAAGAGTGCATTGTGGAGTAGCAATTTTAATAGATGAAAAATGGAAGAACAAATTGAATAGCTATGAGTTTATAAATGAAAGAATCCTGATAGCCAGATTTAAAATAGAAAGAGGATATATGATGATAATTGCTGTGTATGCCCCAGAGGAAGGTAAGAAAGAAGAAACAAAAAAATTTTATAAAACATTACAAACATTAGTTGATAAATATACAAAAGATCATCATTTAATAATAAGTGGAGACTTAAATGCCAGAGTAGGCAATGTCCCTATACCTAATGTAATAGGAAATAATGGAGAAATAACAATAAATAATAATGGACAGGATTTGAGACAGTTTTCAGCCTATAATCAATTAAAAATAATGAATACCTATTTCCGAAAAAAGGACATACTTAAATATACAAGAAGTGGATATAACTCAAGATCAATAATTGACTATTTAATCGTAAACAACAAAAAGCCTTGGTAAAAGATGTGAGAGTACATAGAGGCAGCGATATATACTCTGATCACTATCTCGTGATAAGTAAAATAAACATAATAGCTAAATGGCGGAAAAATAACATAAAGAACAAAAGAAACCAAGAAGAAGTATATAAAGTATATTTATTACAAGATCAAAGTATTAGACAACATTATGAAAGCAGAATGAATAAATATATATCAGAGATAGCGACGTCAGAAGATATAAATATTGAATAGGAAAATATATCAAATGTAATACACAAAACAGCAAATGAGATATTAGGAAAGAAAAATAGAATAAGAAATAGGAAGGGCTTGAGAACTTGGAATGAGAATATACAAAATGCAGTGAATGAAAAACAAAAAGCATATCATACATACTTACGACTGAAAACAGAAGAAACTTATGAAGAATATAAAATGAAAAAGAGAATTGCTAAAAGCATTATAAGAAAAGCCCACCAGGAGTCATGGGATAAATTTATAAGCTCAGTAGAACATGATATGTATGGAAGACAAGAAATAGGTTATAAATTAGTGAAACATCTAAATCAGACTGAGAAAGATTCTGCCAGATTGAATATAATCCCAGAACAAGAATGGATCCAACATTATGAAAAACTTTGGAAAAAGGAGGAAATTGAAGGAAGAGAGAACAATGAGGAAGAAATAAAAATGGAAAATATTGATGTAATAGACATAAATGAATTAGAAATGGCTTTGAAAACCACTAAGAATAGGAAAGCAACAGGATTAGATAATATAAATATGGAGTTAGTCAAATATAGTGGAATATTGTGTAAACTACGAATACTTCATCTAATTAATATATGTTGGCAGACCTATGGGATTCCAACCACTTGGAAAACAGCAATTGTGAAGAATATATTCAAAAGAGGAGACCGGAGAAATTGCGAGAATTACAGAGGGATTAGCTTAATGAATACTGGCTACAAGATATATACGAAAATAATAAAATAATAGATTGAGAAACATAACAGAAGTAATAATAAGTGAAAATCAAAGTGGATTCAGAAAGGGAAGGTCATGTATAGACAATGTCTTTACACTGAAACAACTCACAGAAAAGAGAAGAGAACATAACTTAGAAATTTACCCAGGATTTATAGATTTGGATAAGGCCTTCGATCGAGTAAACAGACAAAAATTATGGGAAATATTACGAATGAAAGGATACCCGCTGTGCCTTGTTGAAACAATAAAGAAATTATATGAAGACACAAATATAATTATAGATACCGGATTCAAAAGAACAGATGCAATCAAAACAAATACTGGATTACGACAAGGATGTAGTTTATCACCCACTTTGTTTAATATATATATAGACAATATTTTAAATAAATGGAAAGTTTTAGTAAATCCAGGAATAAGAATGGATAATAAAGTGTGCATAAATAATCTTCTATTTGCTGATGATGTAATCATAATACAGAAAAATGAAGACGACTTACAGAAATCAATGCATGCATTAAATGAAATAAGTAAATTATACGATCTAAAGATTTCTGTAAGGAAAACGAAGACCATGGCTTTTAGAGGAAGAGATCCAGTGAGATCCAAAATCATTTTAGAAAATCAAAGTATAGAACAAGTGTCTAGTTTCAAATATTTGGGCTTTGATGTTGGCTACAATGTGGAAAGAGATATTGACTCCAAAATAAATAAATTTCAGACGGTGTGTGGAACAATACAGAGAACATTCAAAAATAAAATTAGAAAAGAAACCAAGATAAAAATGCATAATGTTATGGCGGTCCCCACAATATTGTATGGATGTGAAACTTGGGCTCCAGTGAAAAGACAGAAGGATAGAATACAGACGGTGGAGATGATGTTCCTAAGACAAGTAAATGGATGTACAAGACTTGATAGAATAAGAAATGAGGATATAAGAGAGGAATTGAAAGTACAGCCTTTATTGGATAAAGTCACGAATTACAGACAGAAATGGATTGATCACATGGATGGAATGAGTAAGAGGAGATATCCATTGTTAGCAAGAAATTATCAAGCAAGAGGAAGGCGTGATGTTGGAAGACCTAGAAGATGTTGGGCTGATGCATTATGAAGTCGGAACGGGCAATTGCCTAATCCCTAGAGTGATGATGATGATATATATTTTTTTAAATACAATAAGAAGTAACATTAAGAGGTTTGTTTAATAATTAAAATATAATGAACAGACAAAATGTTTTATTAATTATTAGGAGTAGTATCCTTTATTAACGCATATGCAACATTTTTTAATGCAGGCACATGCCAAGGTGACTTTTACAAAGAGTGATTCAAACCAAATGGGCAAATTGTTATAAAAGTAAAACAAACCTTATTGTCACTAAGCCTATAGTTCGTTTTTAAAAGCCACTGCCATCATATTATATATATATATTTCATATGCAGTTATGCCGTTGATAAATGCTGCCCTCACCACAATCGGTGTTTTAATGTTTCAACTTGTCATTCGTTGCAATATTTTTTATTGAATAACACATGTCTTTTCTGCTTTGTTGCCATTTATAATGTCGAGTAAAAGGAAAGAAAATTAGTTATGAAGCAGAAAAATGTAGTATTGCCGTTTAAAGTAAAAATAGAAATGCTTTACTAGTGGCGAGTCATTTACATCTATATCACGCTGTTTCAATGTTAATGAGTAAACTGTATGATTCATCAAGAAATCCGAAGACAAAATAATGAATTATATCACTAAATTCACAGCTGGATATGAATCTGAATTGGAGAACCTTTTAACCCTTCAGAGTGGGTGGAGTTAAATGGCCGGCAATACAGCAATGCGGGAGGAGAATCACGGGTATTTAAACCCAGCCGTTCAGTGCCAGTATTCCAATAACACATTTAAATGGAAATACCTTGATTAATTTAAATGTTTTTGCAGTTCGTTTATGGTGAACCCTTAATATAATATTATTTAATTAAATTTGTTATGGTTCTCACGTAACATCTCTGCATGTGCAGACTTATTTATGATTCAATGTTTTTATTATTAATTTCATACATCTCAATGATGGATAAATCACATTTGAAGAGAAAAATTATATGCTCAGACCGGGACTTGAACCCAGGACCCTTGGTTTTCAAGTCCAAGTGCTCTACCATCTGAGCTACCTGAGCAAGTACCAATCTAAATGCAAATTTTTCTCTATATACGTTGTAATTCCCGCCCACCAAATGCTTTGAAGCCTTTGCTTCTATCTTTGCAAATGGCTTTTGGTGGGTGGGAATCACAATGTATATAGAGAAAAATTTGCCAAGTGCTCTACCAACTGAGCTACCGAGGCGAGTTACGATCTAGATGCAAATTTTTCTCTTATGTACGTTGTAATTCCCTTGCGCCAAATGCTTGAAACCATAGCTTCTATCTTTGCAAATGGCGGCTTCTTAGTTAAGAAGACATTTATTGGGAATTTAACACTACTTTATAGCCAGTAGGGCTTCTATTGATGATTTTTATTATTAATTTAACACTTCTCATAGAAGGATAAATTATATTTGAAGAGAAAAATGATATATGACTATAATAGCTTCACCAGAGTTGTGGACTTGAAGGATCAACATGCTACATGCCGGAAGATCGAGGGTTTGAGTCCCTGTGGATCAGGATTTTTAAACTGAACCAAACCTTCAGGAGGCACTGTGACCCCCGTGTTGACTCAGCCTCTAACTAAAATGAGTACCAGATGCTTCTTATGGGCCGTCAGGCAGAGATAAGTAACCGGCTTACATCAAGTACCAATAGTCTAGAGAAAGTGGGAGCCTTATCCTCCTAATATCCCAAGGAGCTCCTAAGGTCTGTAGTGGACCACTTTATCTTTTAGATACTGAGTGAATAGTAGACTAACTATGTTTCCATAATGTAAGGATATCATCAATTGAAATATATACATATATATATATTTACTGTTGTGGTCCTGTACTATAGCGTAAATCGGAAATAACTTTGTTGGGTCTTTATATGTACTGAATTTTGCGACAATATTATTAAAAATGAAGAGATTTAAAAATAGATTCAATTTGATAGACAAGCTAATCTACAAAAATAAAAAGGCGAATTTATTTTTCAAAGAAGTCCTTTATCAAGTTATAAATATAAGAAAAACATCAGAGGCCGCAAGAATAAATGCAAATATAAACTTATTTTAACTTGTAACTCAGGGCCGTCATCGATTAATATATGCACTAATATAAACTTTGAAGTCTCTACATAAAATTTATGTAAACGGTAAATAGTTAATGTAAGCACAAAGATCATAATAACAGTTCAAATCAGTGCGTGTAGCTAGCGTTCTGCATCTGGTGAAGAATTCAACATGCGTACATGTCACGTCACTCCATGCTGACGGGAACCTCTTAATGTTACTTCTTATTGTATTTAAAAATACACACACATATATATATATATATATATATATACTAATCCTTCCAATATACTGACTGGACCCATAATATACTGCGTAATTTCACATACTTTAACATTGATGAAGAATTATTATACTTTATTCGGTTTATTTAGAGCTTCTATTGAATAATGATTCAATACTGAAGAAAGAAACTTTTTTGTACTGCTCGTATTCATATAATATATTATTACACATCACATAACGATGTTTGAATTGTGCAGGTGAGTTAGAGGACCAGCACAAACCAGCCAAAGTGTCTGGAGTGTCTTACCAGATGGTTCTATCGGTGTCTCCCTCCCCTTTGGAGAAAGATCCATGACCAGAGGATTCTGGGCTTTGAAATATCTCGAAGCTGTTTCTGGGGTTTTTCCTCGCGCCTATAAAAAGGGATCAGTGGCGAGACCCCAGGGCCGCTGATCCCTTTTTATATCAAGTTATAAATATAAGAAAAACATCAGAGGCCGCAAGAATAAATGCAAATATAAACTTATTTTAACTTGTAACTCAGGGCCGTCATCGATTAATATATGCACTAATATAAACTTTGAAGTCTCTACATAAAATTTATGTAAACGGTAAATAGTTAATGTAAGCACAAAGATCATAATAACAGTTCAAATCAGTGCGTGTAGCTAGCGTTCTGCATCTGGTGAAGAATTCAACATGCGTACATGTCACGTCACTCCATGCTGACGGGAACCTCTTAATGTTACTTCTTATTGTATTTAAAATACACACACATATATATATATATATATATATACTAATCCTTCCAATATACTGACTGGACCCATAATATACTGCGTAATTTCACATACTTTAACATTGATGAAGAATTATTATACTTTATTCGGTTTATTTAGAGCTTCTATTGAATAATGATTCAATACTGAAGAAAGAAACTTTTTTGTACTGCTCGTATTCATATAATATATTATTACACATCACATAACGATGTTTGAATTGTGCAGGTGAGTTAGAGGACCAGCACAAACCAGCCAAAGTGTCTGGAGTGTCTTACCAGATGGTTCTATCGGTGTCTCCCTCCCCTTTGGAGAAAGATCCATGACCAGAGGATTCTGGGCTTTGAAATATCTCGAAGCTGTTTCTGGGGTTTTTCCTCGCGCCTATAAAAAGGGATCAGTGGCGAGACCCCAGGGCCGCTGATCCCTTTTTATAGACGCGAGGAAAAACCCCAGAAACAGCCTCGAGATATTTCGAAGCCCAGAATCCTCTGGTCATGGATCTTTCTCCAAAGGGGAGGGAGACACTGGTAGAACCATCTGGTAAGACACTCCACACACTTCAGCTGGTTTGTGCTGGTCCTCTAACTCACCTGCGCAATTCAAACATCATTATGCGACATGTAATAATATATTATATGAATAATGATATACGAGTAGTACAATAAAGTTTCTTTCTTCAGTATTGAATCATTATTCAATAGAAGCTCTAAATAAACCGAAAAAGTATAATAATTCTTCATCAATGTTAAAATATGTGAAATTACACAGTATATTATGGGAATAACAATATATGAGTAGTACAATAATGTTTATTTATTTCTAAGGTATCAAATTATAATTCAATAAAAAATATATATATATATATATATATATATATATATATAATTATTCTTCAGTAATGTTAAAATGTGTGAAATTATGTAGTATGGTTTGAAATATGTAATACAGTAAAATCTCCTTATTTGCAGGTTAAAAATTTGTGACACAGTTCCTGTATTTGCAACTAAAATTTCTTCATTCGCAGGTCCAGTCAGTATATTAGAAGGATTAGTATATATATATATTTTTTTAAATACAATAAGAAGTAACATTAAGAGGTTTAATATTTAATTTTAGGAAGTTATATTTTGAGGTTATTTTAATTATATTATTTTTAGTCTGAACATCTTACCTCAATAATAATGTTGATTTGTTCTTGAACATGTTTCAAAACAATTCTGTTTTATCGTCAGCTTTTCCAGACTGGTTTTATTTATGTTGCATTATGTTGCACAACCTGGATGTCGATGTCAGCTCCATCCTGTTGTTGGCCAAAGAACCTCCAAACAAGGTCACGCTCCATCGGTATATCAAAATTCATAACTCTGTTTTTGTTAAAATTCATCGGAGAACATATTGTTTAAACAACTCACCTCATAGGATTCATGCTTCCATGATATCGCAATTTCAAACATAGTCATGTTCATCATCAGCCATAACTCCGACTGACGAAATTCTTCGGCCGTCAACTATTCTATTGTCGCCATCTTCAGTGCTGCCATCTATGGTTGAATTTATGAACTTCGAAATCAATGTAATTTCGTTAGGGATATCAAAATTCATTGATCTATTTTTGTTTTTCTGAATGTATATTTTTTTTCCAAACTGTCAATTCCAAAGGTTTCTCTACTTGTTTTAAAAGTTTAGCTTCTCTTCCAATTTTATGATGTTCTAATAAACTATGTGCAGCAATTGCAGATTTTTCAATTTCACAATTTTTAATATTTCTGAAATGTTCTTTTGTCCGAATTTCCAAATTCCTTTTTGTTTTTCCTATATAAACTTTATTGCAATCTTCACAATTTATTTGATAAATTCCAGATTTCTTACTGTCTGGGAACATTGACTTTTTTATTAGTACTTAGAAAATTACCCAGACTAAATTTATTTATTGGTGCCAAAGAAATGTTGTATTTGTCAAAAATTTTTTGAAATTTCCTATGCATTTCAGGATGGTAAGTAATTTTCTTGTATTTTTTCTTTCTTTGCAATTTTGTAAAGTAGTATATTCATTAAGTCTTTTTTGTGTTTGAATTTCTTCAACTTATTTATAATTAATTCTTTATCAAAACCATTTAATTTAGCAGTGTTTAAGATATGTTTAAACTCTTTGTTGAAATTTTCTTCGTTTAATGGTACATTTGTCAATCTGTAAATTAAGCTATTGAATATTGCATGCTTATGAGCAATGTGATTGAAGCCTGATGATTTAATGTAATTATCTGTATGAGTTCCTTTTCTAAATATATCAAATTCAATTTTCAGTGTTTGATCATTCCTAATTATACATAAATCCAAAAAAGGAATTTTGTTTTCTTTTTCTAATTCAACGGTAAACTTTACTGATTCATCCTGAAGGTTCAATAATTTAAGAGCATCTTCAATATCCTTAGAATTTATTATTGCGAAAATATCATCCACATATCTGAACCAAGTCTTAAACATCTGTTTTTGTTAATTAAATAAAAATAAAACATAGTTTTATTTGATTTTCATATTTATTATATAATTCAGTGACAGCTGTTTCGGTACACTGTACCTCTTCAGACATGTTAACAAATTATGAATTGTGTTCCAACTGATCTAAGCAACAATACAACAATATTTATTTAAATTTTTAAATTTAACAAAGGGGATTCATTCAAATGAATTTTTGAATTGTTAAATTTACAGAGTACAAATATCAAATTTACCAAAGAAATAGAAGAAAATAAACAAATACCTTTTTTGGATCTTAAATTGGTCAGAAACAAAGAAAAAAGAAAAATTGAATTCGGGATTCATAGGAAAGAAATTCATCGGAAAATGTTATAAAATCAACAGGGTTCAATCCAATTGGACATAAATTAGCAGCCTTTAATAGTTTAACTCATAGATTGGTAAACTTACCCTTAAAGAAAGAAGATTTAAAAAATGAGAAAAAACACATGATCAAAATAGCAAGAGAAAATGGGTTTGATGAAAAAATGGTACATAAAAGGATAGAAAAGCATAAAAAACAAAAAATGATGAACAGAAGTACTCTTGAAAAAGAAGAACCACCATGAAAAAATATAGGAAATTCACATATTACGCTTGGGTACATAATAAATTTCAAAAGATATTTGAGAAGTTTAATATTAAATTAGCACCAAAAAATAACTACAGTTTAAATAAACTAATAAAAACCAACAAAAATAAAAAAAAACTGATAAAATAAAAAGTCAGGAATATATCAAATTGAATGCATGGGTTGGGAAAAGATATATATAGGAAAAAAAAAAGAAACCTAAAAATTATAACCAAAGAACACATAAGAAATATTCAAAATGGGGAAATTGAAAAATCTGCAGTTGCTGCTCATGTTTGGTCTCAAAAACATAATATAAATTCAGACACTAAATTATTAAAACAGTTAGAAAATACAAAAGAGCTGACTATTTGGGGAAAATGTATATTCAGAAGAACAAAAACAGAGTTATGAATTTTGATATACCGATGGAGCGTGACCTTGTTTGGAGGTTCTTTGGCCAACCACAGGATGGAGCTGACATCGACATCCAGGTTGTGCAACATAATGCAACATAGATAAAACCAGTCTGGAAAAGCTGACGATAAAACAGAATTGTTTTGAAACATGTTCAAGAACAAATCAACATTAATATTGAGGTAAGATGTTCAGACTAAAAATAATATAATTAAGAGGTTTGTTTAATAATTAAAATATAATGAACAGACAAAATGTTTTATTAATTATTAACACATAGGCAACTTATTTTACTGCAGGCACATGCCTAGGTGACTTTTACAGAGTGATTCAAACCAAATGGGCAAATTGTTATAAAAGTAAAACAAACCTTATTGTCACTAAGCCTATAGTTCGTTTTTAAAAGCCACTGCCATCGTATTATATATATATTTCATGTGCAGCTATGTCCGTTGATAAATGCTGCCCTCACCACAATCGGTGTTTCAATGTTTCAACTTGTCATTCGTTGCAATATTTTTGATTGAATAACACATCTCTTTTCTGCTTTGTTGCCATTTATAATGTCGAGTAAAAGGAAAGAAAATGTAGTATTGCCGTTTAAAGTAAAAATAGAAATGCTTTACCGTCGGCGAGTCATTTGCATCTATATCACGCTGTTTCAATATTAAAGAATAAACTGTACGATTCATCAAGAAATCCGAAGACAAAATAATGAATTATATCACTAAATTCACAGCTGGATATCAATCTGAATTGAAGAACCATTAAAAAGCGGCAAATAGGAAAAAAATTCTATTCCATATTCGCAGTTTCTGTATACATGGCATATTTGCAGAACATATTCCCTGCGAAAAAGGGGCTTTTACTGTACTAGCTAATGCCCGGCGTATGCTGTTATGCCTAAATATATGAAATGTTTAATTAAATAAGCAAAAAGAAAAAATAATTTAAATTTATATCATAATTATTTTTAGATACCCCATGCTGCTTACCCAGGAATCTACTTACCTCAATCTTCTTGGCATCAATGAGTTGAAAGACAAAAATGGTTGAGTTATCCATTATGCTGTTGCAGACTTTTTTAGTTATTCAATACTGTTATATTATTTTCAGTCTGATCATCTTTCCTCAATATTAATATTGATTTGTTCTTGGACATGTTTCAAAACAATTCTGTTTTATCGTCAGCTTGTCCAGACTGGTTTAATTTATAATGCAACATAAATTAAACCAGTTTGGACAAGTTGATGAAAAAACAGAATTGTTTTGAAACATGTCCAAGAACAAATCAAGATTAATATTGAGGTAAGATGATCAGACTGAAAATAATATAATTAAAATAACCTCGAAATATCACTTCCTAAAATTAAATATTCAATACTGTATTTAACTTTTATAGGAATTAATCACTATGAGGTTTAATTTCACCATTCAATACTGTGTTCATTAATTTGATGTATTTGTTATGATTTATGCAGCATAAGCCATTTAAGCATCCAAAAACAGACTTTTTTGGTATACCGATGCACTCCAGTCACATAGTACGTACGGTAATATGTTATGGTATACTTTAATTGTCCCAAAAAAAAATCTCAAAATAATGGTAAAAACCCCATTCAAATCAGTCAAGTAGTTTTTTGAGTCCATAAAGGAAAGATAGACTTACAGATACTCATTTTTATATGTAAATATTATATAAAATTTGTAAAAATTGTAAAATAAAATTTATGTACATCATTCCTTTATAAACATTTGCCTTTCATAATGTTGAGTGATTCCGGGTTATGTGGCCGTGGTCCATAGTTGGTGTTGATACCAGACGTTTCGCCCTCAACTGCGGAGGGCATCTTCAGTGGCGAGTGCTTCTAGGCGTGTTTCCTGGTCGGAAGATCTACTTAGAGTAGATCTTCCGACCAGGAAATACGCCTAGAAGCACTCGCCACTGAAGATGCCCTCCGCAGTTGAGGGCGAAACGTCTGTGTTTCCTGGTCGGAAGATCTACTTAGAGTAGATCTTCTGACCAGGAAACACGCCTAGAAGCACTCGCCACTGAAGATGCCCTCCGCAGTTGAGGGCGAAACCTCTGGTATCAACACCAACTATGGACCACGGCCACATAACCCGGAATCACTCAACATTATGATTACCGGCCGTGAAAGCCTGCATTCAACTATTTGCCTTTCATATCATGCATAAATATGTAGCAATAACATATGTAATTACATAAAATCTCTACTCATGACCATCCCTGAAATATGGCCTGCAATGTCTGAAAGGTTGAAGATAATTTGTTATAAGAAGTAGGTTTAACCACTAAATTTCTGAAACTAACTTACCCCTGAGTGAAACATCTAAAGGTAATTTTGGTAATGCAGTACTGATCAATTCATTCAGATCCAGCTCTTTTTCTTCAATAAAGTGAAGTTCTCTACCACCACCAGAGGCAAATCGAAAAGGGATGTTATCTTTTGATGTAAATCCATATAAAGGCTGAAACCAAATTAAACATTAAAAAATTTGGATATATAAATTGTTTGAATTTTTTTTTTGTGTACTGTAACTGTACTTTCAGGACTACGATGACAAGAAGTGGATAGCAATAATTTATTTTACAATGAATTATGGACTATAACTTGCTGGAGAATTATAAAACATGTTTTTTTTTACATGATCAATACTACTCACAAGCTATAAACACATGCAGAAGTTGATACAAGGAACCATGATATGAGACAGAAATAAGTTGGATATTACCTTCAGTTAGGTTGAATTTATGCTCCATAGTACAGCAGGTCTAGAAGACCACTGTCTACCAGTCAGCTGCTGGGATAATATTAACATGTGTCAATCACAGAGGTGGGTGATTAATCAGTCAGCATATGGTTAGCATGTCAGGTCTCCCAGCCATTAATACTAGTTTTCTCAACCTGGAGCTGCTCTCCAAATTTTTCACAATGGTGGCAAACACTAATGTCATAATAACTAATAAATAGTGAGTTGTGAGATCTCACCTCGTAACTCTGTGGTCTTCAAGCTAGGAACTGCAGTTTCAAGAGGCATCCCTCTCATCTTCAGCCATCTCCATGACTGTTGAATTTTGGTCTACGCCTTCATCTTCAAAATTGCCATCTGGTTTTGATTTGATGAACTCTGAGATCAAATCTTGTTCATCAGGAATTTCAAAATTCATGGATCTAAAGTTCATCAAATCAATACCAGATGCCAACTTTGAAGATGAAGGTGTAGACCGAAATTCAACAGTCATAAAGATGGCTGAAGATGAGAGGGATGCCTCTTGAAACTGCAGTTCCGTGTTTGAATATCATGGAGTTATGAGGTGAGATTTCACAAATCACTATTTATTAGCTATTAACTTGAAAACATAATTATTTTATGAAAAAAAAAACACTGATCTCATATATTGCCTGAAATTACATAAGAATTTTTTTCCTTATGGGGACTCATACTAACATACATTCCCATACACTTGCACCAAGAAAGGAAACCTTAGATATTGAACTTATATAGGAAAAAATCACTATGAGGTGATATGATATATAGATATGAGGTGGGGTATTAAACACTTTAATTTAATTCTTAAACCTTAAATATCTTGGCCATGATGCAAATCTTCAGGTAAATTGCCAATCCTGTATACTAATCATGAATACAAAAGAAATCTAGGAGAGTGAGATTCACATGGAAATTATTGATATTATACTACACTCGTGAAGCCATTCATGGATCTACATCAATTACTTCCATCTTCATAATCATTTTAGATTATATATAACACTTGCCTCATTCATTGTAGGTCTACAACTTTTCTCTTAAATTGGAAAGAATTGTATTTTTTTTAAGAAAGCTGAGTGGACAAGAATATATCAAGAAAAAATAATCTGACACATTGTTGAACTGGATTTTGAAAGTCATGGGTGACTGCAGGAATCAAGACTTGCCTTAAAACGGTAAAAGGTGATTCATAAGTTGGCAACTCACGAGTTGGAGGAGCTTACTGATATCCTTCCACATGCATCTATACATTTTTTTCTCTCTCGAGGTTTCAATCTATGAGAGAGGTCCAGACTGGCCTTTCAGATTCTTCAGCCATTGCATATATGAGAAGTACAAGTGGTCTGATAAGTCAGTCATGTCCAAATACTGGACAAGTGAAAGTGACCTAAAGAGCGAAGATAAGAAAATATTTTAAATGAAGAGGTCACTGTGTGTGAAGAACTAAACAATAAAACAAAGTGTATAATTGAAGGCTTTCACGGCCGGCGTCTTGATCCATATTTGTTTCGTCTACTGCTGCGGTATACATCATCAGGAGATACTGCATGCTCTCTGTGAACTCAACAGTCGGCTGCAGACTGGTGGTGGTCGTTGGAAACTGTCTCTCTGTTTATAGCTAAACCCCGGGTGGAGGGGAGGGAGGTTTTCTCGCAGCACCGAGTTGTGAGCTGTTATTGCCGTGTGCAGAAGTCATAGGCTTCGTTGTCGGGTTTAAGCAGTGCGGGGATCCACCTTTTGTTTATCTTCAAGGTTTATTCTTTTTTGTTGAAGGAATTTGTATGTTGGTATATTTCTATGGCTTCTCTGTATGGTCTGTGTAGAATGTGATGTTTGTGAAATACTGGGTGTATCTTCAAATCTCTATAATATGTTGTTGGTTGTTCATACAGTGTTCTGCTACGGCCGATTTTTCATTTTGTTTTAACCTGCAGTGTCTCATGTGTTCTTGTAATCGTGTGTTGATTCATTCTCTTTGTTGTACCGATGTTACAACTCTCCACAACTGCACGGGATACGATATATACCGGCCGGACGCAAAGGATCTCTAGTGTCTTTGGCTGGGCGCAGTATATTGCTGATTTTTTTTGTTGGTTTGTAGGTTGTTGATATGTTGTAGTTCTTGAATAATCGGGCCAATTTTCTCTGTTGTTGGTTTTTGATAAAGAGGTAGGTAAACCATTACCATTTATCTCTTCCTTGTTTTCGTTTTCGGGCCTAATTTCTTGGGATTTATGGATTCGACGAAAATCTGTTTTACCACTGTATCCCTTGCTAAGAAAAAGCTGCATGGAGATGATTGATTTCTTCTTGCAGATTACTGTGGTTCCGAAATCCTTTTGGCTCGTTAACCAGGGTTTTTATTATCCCGCGTTTTTGTCTTAGGATGGTGGTTAGACTGTTTGTGTAGGTATCTGTCTGTGTGAGTATTTTTCCTGTAAACCTTGTGTCCAAGTGTCATGTATTGGTTTCGGATTACCAAAAACTCCAAAAACGGTAGAGTGTTGTCATGTTCCCTTTCCAGGGTGAATTGGATGCTGGGGACAAATCCCATTTATGTGTTTCTTGAAGTTATCTAGTTCCTCATCACCGTGTTCCCAACTGACGAAGGTGTCATCCACATATCTTAGCCAAACTGTGGAGTCTTAAGGTAGCATTCTCCAAAGCCTGTTGTTTCAAATTTTTCCAGTAGAAATTTGCTATTCGGGGACTTAATGGACTTCCCATGGCCACGCCGTCTATCTGTTCGTAGAATATACCTCTCCATTGAAAATAAGATTCTGTGAGACATATGTTGTAGAGCGCCGTTATGTCTGGAGGAAAGGGTTCTTGTAAGTATGTCATAGTTTCTCCGATAGGTACCTTAGTGAAAAATGCAACCACATCGAAGACTTCGGATTATGTCATTCGGCTTTTGGGCAGTTTTATAGTGTCTATTTTTTCTATGAAGGGTTTGGAGTCTCTTACAAAAGTATCGGTTTTACCAATATATGGTTTCAGCAGTGATGCGAAATACTTGGCAAGTTCGTATGTCGGTGAACCAATGGCCGAAACAATAGGTATGAGACTGGTGTGTTCCTTCCTTGTGGATCTTAGGTAATCCATACAATCTAGGTGGCAATGCTTCTGATTGACACAATCTATGTTTTAGTTCTTCATTCATTGAGGAAAATCTTCGATGAGTTTATTAGATTTACGTAGAAACCTTGCTGTGGGATCATTTTTAAGAATATTGTATGTCCCTGGATCTAAAAGCTGCTGTATTTTCTGGTTGTATCGCTCGGTTTCCATGATGATGGTAGCATTTCCTTTATCTGCAGGGAGAATGATGATATCTTTGTCTGAGTTTAAAGTTAGTAAAGATTCTTTTTCTTTTCTTGATAAATTGCTCGTAGGTTGGTTTGCTTTTTCGGAGAATGCGGGACACGTTCGCCCCTTATTACCGAACTATGCATGAAGAGGCAGCTGTCTTATTCTGGCTTCTACATTGGCTAAGATGAATTCAATAGGACATATTGAAGACATCATAGCCAATGTAGAAGCCGGAATAAGACAGCTGCCTCTTCACCAGAGTGAGGAAATAAGGGGCGAAATGTCCGCATTCTCCGAAAAAGCAAACCACCTACGAGCAATTTATCAAGAAAAGAAAAAGAATCTTTACTAACTTTAAACTCAGACAAAGATATCATCATTCTCCCTGCAGATAAAGGAAATGCTACCGTCATCATGGAAACCGAGCAATACAACCAGAAAATACAGCAGCTTTTAGATCCAGGGACATACAAGATTCTTAAAAATGATCCCACAGCTAGAGTTCTACGTAAATCTAATAAACTTATCAAGAGTTCCTCACTGGATGAAGACATTAAACAAAGATTGTGCAAATCAGAAGCATTGCCACCTAGATTGTATGGATTACCTAAGATACACAAGGAAGGAACACCACTCATACTTATTGTTTCGTCCATTGGTTCACCTACATATGAACTCGCCAAGTATCTCGCCTCACTGCTGAAACCACATATTGGTAAAACTGACTCTTTTGTAAGAGACTCCACGCACTTCATAGAAAGGATAGACACTATGAAACTCAAGCCGAATGACATAATACTAAGCTTCGATGTGGTTGCATTATTCACTAAGGTACCTATCGGAGAAACTATGACATACTTACAAGAACTCTTTCCTCCAGACATAACAGCGCTCTACAACATATGTCTCACAGAATCTTATTTTCAATGGAGAGGTATATTCTACGAACAAATAGATGGCGTGGCCATAGGAAGTCCATTAAGTCCCGTAATAGCAAATTTCTACATGGAAAAATTTGAAAAACAGGCTTTGGAGAATGCTACCTTAAGACCCACAGTGTGGCTGAGATATGTGGATGACACCTTCGTCATTTGGGAGCACGGTGAGGAGGAACTAGATAACTTCAAGAAACACATAAATGGGATTTGTCCCAGCATCCAATTCACCCTGGAAAAAGAACAAAACAACACTCTACCGTTTTTGGATGTTTTGGTAATCCGAAACCAAGACATGACACTTGGACACAAGGTTTACAGGAAAAATACTCACACAGACAGATACCTACATAAACAATCTAACCACCATCCGAGACAAAAACGCAGGATAATAAAAACCCTGGTTAACGAGCCAAAAGGATTTCGGAACCACAGTATCTGCAAGAAGAAATCAATCATCTCCATGCAGCTTTTCTTACCAATGGATACAGCAAAACAGATTTTTGTCGAGCCATAAATCCCAAGAAATATAGATCCGAAAACGAAAACAAGGAAGAGACAAATGGTAAGGTTTACCTACCTTATATCAAAACAACAACAGAGAAAATTGGACGAATATTAAAGAAATACAACATATCAACAACCTACAAACCAACACAAAAAATCAGCAATATACTGCGCACAGCCAAAGACACTAGAGATCCTTTAAGTCATGCCGGTATATATCGTATCCCGTGCAGTTGTGGAGAGGTGTACATCGGTACAACAAAAAGAATGATCAACACAAGATTACAAGAACACATGAGACACTGCAGACTAAAACAAAACGAAAAATCGGCCATAGTGGAATACTTGATGAACAACCAACAACATATTATAAGATTCGAAGATACTCAGGTATTATCACAAACATCACATTACTACACCAGACTATACAGAGAAGCCATTGAAATATATAAACATAAAAATTCCTTCAACAAAAAAGAAGAAACCATGAAGATAAATAAAATTTGGATCCCAGCACTGCATAACACGACAACGAAGCCTATGACTTCTGCAAACGGCACTACAGCACAAAACTCGGTCCGCGCAGAAAACCCCCCCCCCACCACCCGGGGGTATAAATAGAGAGACAGTTTCCAACGACCAGCTAGTCTGCAGCCAACTGTTGAGGAGTTCACAGAGAGCACGCAGTATCTCCTGATGATGTCTACCGCAGCAGTAGACGAAACGTCGAGTAAGAAGACAACCAGACCACGGCCTATAAGCCCGGAAGACGAACCAAATATGAATCAAAACAAAGTGTGTCGTAACAGACTCTTATAGCAGAAAATTATGTGTGTTTATAGAGAGAGTTATTGGGAAATAAATAAAGATTTGGAAATTTTCTGAAAATTGGTGTAAGTGAAATAAAAAAATTTCAACCTCTATCCCACTTCTGACGTCTGCAAAGGCAATGATCTCAATGCCTAATGCCTGCCTAGCGACATCTTGCAATGGAGGACAACACCATTTGACTATGTTCCGATCCGATTGAGGGTCGTTCCACTTTTCAGCGGTTGCCCTTTTACCAGCTGGCTGCTGGCCCTTCACATCCACATGTGTCAATCACAGAGGTAGATGATCAACAGCCAGTGTAGGGGTGACATGTGGTTAGCATGTCGAGTCCCCCACCCGTTATAGCTGGTTCCTCAACCTGGAGCCGCTACTTATTGTAGCTACCCAATTGCCTCACGATGCTGGGTGGGCACTGGTCCCATACTGGCCGAAATACCATGAGAAAATTTCTTCCCCCATGGAGACTCAAACCAGTGCAAGTCCCGTAGCTCTGCGCCAAGGCTTCCCACCTTGACCACTCGTCGGCTACGGCGCGGGACTCATTTGACTATGTTACGAATTCAAAAGAATAACTGGAAGAATGGAACGAGTACAGGATTAAAGAATTATTAAAACAAAAAGCAAAATTATCAAAATAGAACCAGGGATTAAAACTAAGAATGAAACAGGCTGATACATCTAATTATGAAAGTAAATAAGAATTACAATAGATTGAGACATCGATCGACGGAATCAAAGAAATCAAATAAGAAATTAAACAAAATAGCGAAGAGACAAAGCAACAAAACAGTGAAGAGATAAAACAAGAATTGAAACAATCTAGCTGAAAGAATAATTTAAATTTGTAATACAAGATCTGAAAAATGTAATCTCTATAAATGACAATGAAATACATGACATTAATAAAGAGATGAAAATTAAAACTAGATCAACAAGAGAAAATTTATTAAATTAATATTGAGAAGCTAAAGCTATTACTATGATACAAATAAGTAAATTAATGAACACAAATTAATTATTGTAATCAATGGTAAAGAGACAATGTTTTGCCTGAACCAGGAATCGAACCCTGAACCTTCAGCTTTCTGGGCTGATGCTATGACCACTGAGCTAATCCAGGCTACATTCCCATCCAAGCATAAATCCTCCTTTTACCTTACTCTCTTGGTCTAAAGGAGAATTTTAATATTATAATAAATATGAAAGTTAAAAGTTAATAATTTTGTATTTTAAAATTCTATTAATATTTAAATATAACTTACATAAATAAAAACATCTAAATAATTCATTGTTGAATACAAATTGTCTCAGTAACAATTAAAGAAATTGTATTACATAACTGTATTATAACCTTTATAGGACAGATAATAAGGTAGCGAAGATAAGCTCGAAAGGGCAATGGTTTTAAAGTAATGGCAATCCAGCTGACGCCAGTCTGCCTGTGGAAGACGTTTATTTGTTAACAAGGTTCAAGGTCTACTTCTATTTATGGAAAGGAATGCCTGTACCGTTACAAATTCCACACAGTTCCCTACAATACCAACTTTATTTTCACAAATATATATTAGAACACTTAACTGAAATAATTTATACATAAAAATTCACGTAATTATAATTTTATATACAAAGCAATAGTATTTATTTTACGACGCTAAATAGATTGAACAGATACGGTAAGAGATGAGAGAACTCAGAGGTACGACGTATGTCATCGTAAAGTTTGGAGTCCTTCCTTCGACTCCCGATAAGTCCTAGTTATTTACTAAGAGTTTTCAAACTATATTATTCTTAACCTCTATTATCCAAGTTAATTGAAAGTGATTTATTCAAAGTATATTTTGTTAAAATCTTAATTTATTCAACTATGTTAAAGTTGAATATTCAAATTATAATGTTAAATCTTAATTTATTCAAGTATTTTAAAGGGAATATTTGAGAGAGAAGTTTAATGATCTTGAAATGAATGCAAAAAATAGGAACATTAGAGAATTATATCAGGGAATTAGTATAGAGAAGAAAGGGTTTCAGGCTAGAACAAACATAATTCGGAATGAAAATGGGGATATGATTGCAGATTCCAAGAGTATATTAAATAGATGGAAAAGTTATTTTAATCAGCTATTAAATGTACATACAGAACAGGACATTGAGGAGAATAACTTACAGACAGCAGAAATGCTAGTCGCAGAGCCAAGTGCATTAGAGGTTGAAATGGCAATTGAAAAATTGAAGATGTATAAAGCATCAGGTTCAGATGAGATCCCAGCAGAACTGATAAAATCAGGGGGAGAAAAATTGATGGACAAGATACGCTGGTTGCTTAGTATGATTTGGGAAAAAGAAGCTCTTCCAGATGAATGGAAGGAATCAATTATCGTACCAATTTATAAGAAAGGAGATAAAACTGATTGCAACAACTATAGGGGCATCTCATTACTTTCAACTTCGTACAAAATTCTAACAAATATATTAGTAAGCAGACTTACTCCCTATATTGATGACATTCTAGGAGATCATCAATGTGCATTTAGAAGAAACAGGTCTACAACAGATCAGATTTTTAGTATAAGACAGATTTTGAAAAAGAAATGGGAATATAATGGTACTGTACGTCAACTATATGTAGACTTCAAAAAAGCATATGATTCAATTAAGAGGGAGAAGTTATATAGTATCCTGCTGGAGTTTGGAATTCCTAAAAAGTTAGACTTATACGAATGTGTCTAAATGGCACAAAGAGTAGGGTGCGTGTAGGCAAACAGTTTTCGGACACTTTTGAAATCCAGAATGGGTTGAAGCAAGGAGATGCACTATCTCCTCTACTATTTAATTTTGTACTAGAGCATGCCATTAAATCGTTAGAGAATGAGGAAGGCTTACAACTCAATGGTATTAATAAGCTGTTAGTTTATGCTGATGATGTAGTACTACTGGCCGATAGCGAGGAGATACTAAAGGCCAACACGCACACACTATTGAGTAACACTAAGAAATTAGGACTGGAAGTAAATATCAGTAAAACTAAATATATGGTCACACGTAGAAATACATTATATAATGGAAATGGACAGCTAATGACAAATGAGGGAAATTTTGAGGAATTGGCTGAATTCAAATACCTAGGAACAATAATCACAAATAGGAATGAGATGCACAAAGAAATTAAACATAGGCTCAATTCTGGAAATGCATGCTATTATGCATTGCAGAGACTTTTGATGTCCCAACTCCTTTCAAAAAACGTTAAGCTGAAAATATATAAAACTATTGTTCTACCAGTTATATTATATGGGTGCGAAACATGGACTCTTACTTTAAGGGAGGAAAGGAGATTACGAGTATTTGAGAATAAAGTTCTTAGAAAAATTTTTGGACCAAAGAGAGATGAACAGACAGGTGAATGGAGAAGACTACATAACAATGAACTACATGGTCTTTATAGGAAGCCAGATATAATAAGAATAGTTAAGTCCCGTAGATTGCGATGGGCAGGACATGTTGCGCGTATGGGGAATGACAGACGTGCATGGAAACTTCTTGTAGGAAAGCCAGAAGGAAAACGCCCAGTTGGTAGACCAAAAATGAGGTGGGAGAACAACATTAACTATGATTTGAGGGAAGTAGATTATACAGGGAATGATTGGAAAGCATTAGCTCAGGATAGGGATGTATGGAGAGCTTATGTCCGTGCAGCCATGAACCTACGGGTTCGTTAGTGCCAGTGAGTAAGTAAGTAAGTATTTTAAAGTTATTTTTTTCAAGTTATATTTTGTTAAAGTTTTACTTTATTCAAATATTTTAAAGTTAATTTTTCAACAAAGTTACTTCCTCAACCTGGAACTTATATTAATTGCAAATATACTCACACATCCCGAGATTCGAAATCATGTCCGTCCTAGATCGTTCCAAAAGCTGCCCTCAGTCTAAATTTTGGTCTCAAAATCGCGGGTATTTATTCCGTCATCTTTCCCCTACCAGCAAGAGCCCGTGGCGGTCATAGCCATTATTTCTTAATATGGGGTAATAATTTGGTTTTGTCAGGTGTAGATTATATAAGTTGTTTGTCTCCTTATATAATGTGTTATTCAAAAGGTGCCATATTCCTGGTATTTTCGTAATTATGTCCTAATAGCTTGAAAAATATGTTTTTCCCAAGACCTGAGCTGTTTTTGCAACTTCCAGATCTTTTAATATTTCCTTAATTTTTTCCCGTTTTTTATCTCTTAAAGCCTTTCCCTAAATTCGGTTATGGTTTTTATTAGAGTTTCCAACGTTGATTATTTTTCCTCTACGTCCGGTATAAAACATAAGTATATATCGCCTCTGCTTCCATCTTTTTTGCCATTTTTTATGATATCTGCAGTTAGGCCCTGTTGTATTTATAATAAACTGTTTTTGTAAATAATGTTTTTAAAAATTGTTTTAAGTCATTGTTGTCAAAATTATAAAGCTTTCTATTATAACTGTAATAACACCTGCTTAACTTCATATTCTTAAATGAAAGTAAACTAAACTTTGATTGGATGTTAAAACAATTAACTCTTTGATTTAACAAATCAAATTTAAACCTTATATTTAGAGGACATTTAACCAATAGAATTTAAAAATATAACATCATGTGATGTAATAATGTTCTTTAAAATTATAAAAGAATTACACTATTCATTCTGCATATAACTTTTCACAAAGATAGAAGCAAGAAGAGTTCTCAAGATAAAATGTAATATTTAATACAAGAATAATTGATTCCAGAAAAGAAAAGAATTTATTTTAATTGATAGTGAAGAATAATACCACTTACATTTACTTAATCTGCTGGGAACCTACAAAGTGAATAAATTTGTAATTATTTCCACAAGAAACATTTTTTATCATTTTGAAGTGTTTTCCTACCCAGTGTACCAACTTCCGACCTTGAGAAGAGAATCCGGCTCTACCGAAAATTAAACCCAACCTGAACCAGTAATTATTTTTTTGGACACCAATCCTTCTTCAAAATGTTACTACAACATCGGGCATGAAGAGAATTACTGCGACAAAATGTCACCACAACATGAGACAAAGCAATTACTTCTTCAGGTCCCACATTCATTGCAATGGATCATCATTCACATGTCTTCTTAATGTAGAAGCCATTCATTGTATATAAATCCTAGCAACAATAATCACAAATAGGAATGAGATGCACAAAGTAATTAAACATAGGCTCAATTCTGGAAAGGCATGCTATTATGCATTGCAGGGACTCTTGACTTCTCAACAACTCCTTTCAAAAAAAATGTTAAACTGAAAATATATAAAACTGTTATTCTACCAGTTATATTATATGGATGCAAAACATGGACTCTTACTTTAAGGGAGGAAAGGAGATTTTGAGTATTTGAGAATGAAGTTCTTAGGAAAATGTTTGGACCAAAGAGAGATGAACAGACAGGTGAATGGAGACGTCTTCATAACACTGAACTACATGGTTTTTATAGGAAACCAGATATATTAAGAACAGTTAAGTCTCATAGACTGCGATGGGCAGGATATGTGCCACAAATGGGGAATGAAAGATATGCATGGAAGCTTCTTGTAGGAAAACCAGAGGGAAAATGCTCAGATGATAGACCAATAATTAGGTGGGAGAATAACATTAACCATGATTTGAGGGAAGTAGATTATACAGGGATAGAGATGTATGGAGGGATTATATCTGTGCAGCCATGTACCTGCAGGTTCGATAGTGCCAGTGAGTTAGTTAAGTATTTGAATTCAGCCACTTCCTCAAAATTTCCCTCATTTGCCATTAGCTGTCCATTTCCATTATGTATTGCATTTCTACGTGTGACCATATATTTAGTTTTATTTACTTCCAGTCCCAATTTCTTAATGTTACTCAATAGTGTGTGCATGTTGGCCCTTAGTATCTCCTCACTAATGCCCAATACTACTACATCATCGGTATAAACTAACAGCTTATTACTACCATTCAGTTGTAGGCTTTCTTCATCCTCTAAAGATGTGATGGCATGCTCTAGTACAAAATTAAATAGTACAGAAATTAGTGCACCTCCTTGCTTCAACCCACTGTGAATTGCAAAAGTATCTGAAAACTATTTTCAAACACGCAACCTACTCTTTGTGACATTTGAACACATTTGTGTAAGTCCAACTAACTTTTTAGGAATTCCGAACTCCAGTAGGTTACTATATAACTTCTCCCTCATAATTAAAACATATGTTTTTTGAAGTCTACATATAGCCTAGTTGATGTACAGTACCATTATATTCCCATTTCTTTTCTAAAATCTGCCTTATACTAAAAATCTGATCTGCTGTAGACGTGTTTCTTGTAAATCCACATTGATGATCTCCTAGAATGAAATCAATATAGGGAGTAAGTCTGCTTACTAATATACTTGTTAGAATTCTGTATGAAGTTGAAAGCAATGTAGTTGTTGCAATCAGTTTTATCTCCTTTTTTATAAATTGGTATGATAATTGATTCTGTTCATTCATCTGGAATATCTTCTTTTTCCCAAATCATACTAAGCAACCAGCGAATTTTGTCCATCAATTTTTCTCCCCCAGATTTTATCAGTTCTGCTGGGATCTCTTCTGAACCTGATGCTTTATACATCTTCAATTTTTCAATCGCCATTTCAACCTCTAATGCACTTGGTTCTGCGACTAGCATTTCTGCTGTCTGTAAATTATCCTCCTCAATGTCCTGTTCTGTATGTACATTTAATAGCTGATTAAAGTAGCTTTTCCATCTATTTAATATACTTCTGGAATCTGCAATCATATCCCCATTTTCATTCCGAATTATGTTTGTTCTAGCCTGAAACCCTTTCTTCTCTATACTAATTCCCTGATATAATTCTCTAATGTTTCTATTTTTTGCATTCATTTCAAGATCATTAATCTTCTCTCTCAAATATTCCCTCTTTTTACTCTTTAGTAGCTTGGTGGTTTCCTGTCTAATACTACCCAATTGCTCTAAATTTACCTCATTTGGCTCGTGTAACCATTTCATTTCTGCTAGCTTTCTTTTCTTTATAATGTCGGCACATTCCTCATCAAACAATTTCTTGTTTTGCCTCTTTTAAATAACCAATGCTTTCTGATGCAGATAATTAATAGTATATCTTATAGCCCCCATTCTTTATTTATATCAGTTTCTTCTTCGTTTCCTACATTGTCATCTGAAGATTCCAGTACTTCAAATCTATTAGTAATTTTGATTTGATCATCCATTCTACGGAGGCTGGTGGTAGCAGCCGATGATAACCCAGTTTCCGGCAAACCAAAAGAAAAAACCCTGCTGCTTGGCCGCCACCAATACCAACCGATGATACCCCCGCAGCCAATTCAGTACAAATATACAATGACAATGAATACGATCATGTACAATTGAGTAAAATTACAAAGAAAAGTAATTACTTACATTTTTACATGAGAGCTGTGGTCTTGAGGTAGCACGCTGCCTTGTCTTGCAGTGGGCCTGGGTTCAATTCCCAGTCTGAACAAGTTATCTCGGAGAGGTTTTGTTTCACTTGTAAGACAAATGTCACGTAGCTTTTAGGCCCAAAAGTCCCCAAAACATCATCTGACCATCATCATCATTATCATCTCTCGGTGTAGAAAGCAACCACACCTACAATTCCCTAGTAAAGCTGCAAAGCATTGAATGAAAGACCTACCCTCGGGCAGAAGACTGTAAATAAAAAAAATAACATGAGATGTGCATCTTCCCTGCAAGAAGTATGAATCATACATAAAAATTTTTTATTGTAATGTGTAAGTATGTTGAGGTATTATGTAAACTATAGCAAGCACTAATGCAAAAATATTTAATACCAAGCACAATAACACTTGTAGCACTAACACAGAAATAACATTTCATACAAAGCACTTCAAACCACGACTTCTTCTTCTTCCTTTCAAGTGATAGACCTAGTTGACCACGCTGAAAAAGAACTGTTTAGAGATTCCTGCGCTCCTACAAATGGGATTCAAGTCAACCATAGTGCCATTAGTTTGGCTGTCATTGGCTGCTACCATCGGCTGCCATGCAATGGGGAACTCAATAACAAAAGGCACATGCTATAATATTTTTAATTTCATAAATTCTTATATGTGCCCTTCAGTAAGAGTTGCCCAAACTATGCATCAATGGGACTTTTTATGGCAATATGTATACAATATATCAAATTTATAGAAATTACTTGTATATATGGATATATTTACTTTAACTGAAAACGTTCATCCATATAGGACCACACTCTACCAATGGTACATTCATGTACTGTATTTACATGGGGTGACAATTTTTCAGGGGGCAGACAAACGAAAATGAATATGTGAAATAAATAAAAATAATAATAATAATATTAATAATAATAATGATAAGCATTCACTGTAAGTGACCTAGTGACTTATCATGTCCACGTGATGCTGTCTCTGTTCCCAATAATCCTTCACACAACTGAACCATGTGAGTCATTCTTGTTATGATTTCAATTAACTTGAAATTTATCATAAACTAGACTATACAGACATAATTTATAATTTTGGAATATAATAGCAAGAAAAAGTGTCCTTTTTAATCAATAGATATATCTCTGTAAATCAATGGTAAAGAGAAAAATTTTTGCCTGAACCGGGAATCAAACCCTGAACCTTTAGTTTACTCTACTGGTCCCACATTCAATTGCAATGAATCATCATTCACAAATATACAATGAATGGCTTCTACCTGAAGAAGACATGAAGGGACTCCACACAGCTATAGCATTATTTACTAAATTAATATTGAGAAGTTAAAGCTATTACTATGATAGAAATAAGTAAATTAATGAACACAATTAAATTATTGTAAATCAATGGTAAAGAGAAAAATTTGTGAATGATGATTCATTGCAATTGAATGTGGGACCAGTAGAGTAAGGTAAAGGAAGGATATCTGCTTGGATGGGAATGAAGCCTGGATTAGCTCAGTGGACAGAGCATTAGCACGCAAAGCTAAAGGTTCAGGGTTCGTTTCCCGGTTCAGGCAAAAATTTTTCTCTTCACCACTGATTTACAATAATTTAATTGTGTTCATTAATATACTTATTTCTATCATAGTAATAGCTTTAGCTTCTCAATATTAATTTAATAGATATATCTTTGTTAAAAATGTGTAATTGGTGCTAAATTTTAGCTTAGATTCAATAATGGTAAAAAGTAGATTGGAGAGACTTACCATGATTTCAACTGAACATGAAACTGGTCAGAAATTAGATTGTACATCATAATTTATGATTTTTTAATCAGTAGATATAAAAAATAATAATTAACTAACTCACTGGCGCTATCAAACCCATAGGTTCATGGCCACATGGACATAAGCTCTCCATACATTCCTATCCTCAGCTAATGTTTTCCAATCATTCCCTGTATAATCTACTTCCCTCAAATCATAGTTAATGTTATTCTTCCACCACATTCTTGGTCTACCAACTGGGTGTTTTCCCCTCTGATTTTCCTACAAGAAGCTACCATGCATGTCTTTCATTTCTCATTCGTGCTACATGTCCTGCCTATTGCAGTCTATGAGACTTTACTGTTCTTATTATATCTGACTTTCTATAAAGACCATGTAGTTAATTATGTAATCTTCTCCATTCATCTGTCTGTTCATCTCTCTTTGGTCCAAAAATTTTCCTAAGAGATTTATACTCAAATAAATTATATATTTTCAGTTTAACTATTTTTTAAAGGGGTTGGGACGTCAAGAGTCCCTGCAATGCATAATAGCACGCATTTCCAAAATTGAGCCTATGTTTAATTTCCTTGCGCATCTCATTCCTATTTGTGATTATTGTTCTTAGGTATTTGAATTCAGCCACTTCCTCAAAATTTTCCTCGTTTGTCATTAGCTGCCCATTTCCATTATATAATGTATTTCTATGTGTGACCATATATTTAGTTTTATTGATATTTACTTACTTACTCATTGGCACTATCAAACCTGTAGGTTCATTGCCACGCAGACATAAGCTCTCCATACATCCCTATCCTTTCCAAATATTGATATTTACTTCCAGTTCCAATTTCTTAGTGTTACTCAGGAGTGTGTGCGTGTTGGCCTTTAGTATCTCCTCGTTATCAGCCAATAGTACTACATCATCAGCATAAACTAACAGCTGATTAATACCATTGAGTTGTAGGCCTTCTTCATCTTCTAAAGATTTGATGGCATGCTCTAGTACAAAATTAAATAGTATAGGAGATAGTGCATCTCCTTGCTTCAACCCATTCTGGATTTCAAAAGTATTGAAAAATGTTTGCCTACACGCTTCCTACTCTTTGTTCCATTTAGACACATTCGTACAAGTCTAATTAACTTTTTAGGAATTTCAAACTCTAGCAGGATACTATATAACTTCTGCCTCTTTTGAATCATATGTCTTTTTGAAGTCTACATAGAGTTGATGTTGATTGGAATGTTTGTGTAGTCATGACAGAAATAAGTAACTAAGGGAGTACTACAGTTAATCATACAAATTACTGATATTATTAGTGGAAGTGTATCTGAAGCATAAATAACAAAATTTATTAAATTAAATTATATATTGACTTCTTCCATATGTTTGTTTTAAAATTTTACATGACAACGTACATAGCAACCATATCTTTTTTTATGCAATTGATCAAATGTATTAGTCAAAATATATACAATTTTACAGGAAATAAGTAAATAATAGTAATAATGTAATTATTAATGAAAATTAATGTAAGATAATTTTAAGATAGTACAAAAAAGAAATAGAAGATCATAGAATAAGAAGGTATCAAACAATACATTTTTACCTACCAAATATAACAAGGGCAGATTGGGCTCTTCAGCCATAGAGAAGGCAACCTTTCTAGTGTTGGTACACGAACAAGGACCCTGTAGGCTTGGAGGCAGAGAGATGGCAGCCCCATACACCAAGCTAGCCTTGCGTTGCACTTGTAATGCAACCAGGGCAAAATTTCAATTACTAAAAAGCTAAAATACAAATTGCCGGACGGAAAATTAGTTGATGACAATGCAAAGAATAAAGTTAAACGGAAAGGTATAGTGGATGTATTAAATTTAGCAACATGGAATGTTAGAGGACTATATACAAAGGAAAGAGAAATCATTGAAATAATGAAATGCAAAAATATGAATATAGCAGTACTTACAGAAACAAAAAAGAAACTTAGAGGTAGTATAGATATAAAAGATAATGGTAATGTTATGGGGTGGAGAACCTCAGTCAAAAAGAGAAAGTAGTGGTGTAGCAATGCTGATAGATAATAAGTGAAGAATGCTATTAAAAACTACAGATTTATGGTTGGTTGGTTGGTTGGTATCTAATGTCGAGCACTTGATAATGAAATCATTCGCTCTCTTGCACTCCAATATTTAGCAGAAAGGCTGGTCTCTTCTACAAAAGCTGGACAATGGAGGAGATGGTTTCTTTCCATATCTTCATTTAAATTGCAAAAAGGGCATTTAGGTGAATCTGTTATGCCAAGTCTGTGTAGGTGTTTATTCAGGCAGTCATGTCCCGTTAGCTGTCTGAATATTGCTACTGCAGATTTTCTTTGTAATGTAGTAATGTCATAAGCTTGTAGATTTTTCCATTCCTTTCCAGATGTTTTGGAGGTGTATTCTTCTCTAAGTTTATTGGTATATTTCATCATCATCATTCGGTATCATGGCAGCTGCCGCCGTCTTCTGGAAACCAAATGCCATTCCTCTCTATCCATCCATTGATCTTCCTCCATTCCTCTGATATTCATAGCTGCTTGTACCCCTTCTATCCAAGTTTTCTTCGGTCTTCCTCTCTTCCTCCTTTCCATTGGGATCCATTCCATAACAATTTTTGGCAATCTTTGCTCTGGCATTCATTTGACATGACCATACCACTGCAATCTTTTCTTTTCTATGATGTCTATGATGTCCGGCTCCTCTTGTACACCCATAATTTCCCTTATTTCTTTATTTCGTATTCTATCCAATCTAGATTTTCCAGCTGATCTTCTTAAAACATCCATTTCTGTACTTAAAATTCTTTTCATTTCCCTGGTAGGAATTTGCCAGACTTCAGCACCATATATTAAAATGCTCTGAATTATGGTTTGATATATTTGTAATTTTCTATTTTTTTGTAATATTTTTGCTCCACCAAACAGAGTTTAAAGCCTTTATTGCTTGTTTTGTTTGTGCGATTCTATTTTTAATTTCCACTGTTTCATCGCCTGAATGGTGTAATTTTGTTCCTAAATAAGTGCATTCAATACTAGGTTTTAGTTCTTCTCTATTGTAGAAATTTATATTTTCCATTTCTTCTCCTATACACAGATATTTAGTTTTCTCAATGTTTATATAAAGTCCCCATTTTTCATATTCTTCTTTAGTTTTTTAGCCATATATTCTATGTCATCGTGGTCCTGTGCTATTAATATCTGGTTTGAGATAATTCTTTTGATAGAGTGAAAGGAAACTGGAGTAGATGTTGGGTTTGAAATAATTTTGCTACCTTTCTTGGCCAGAAAATCGGCTATTTCATTGCCTGTCACTCCACAATGGGCCGGAATCCATTGAAGTACAACCTTTTTATGTAGACGGAATAATGGCTGCAGAAAGACTCCTGTCTTTAACAGGGAGCAGACCCTTTAATTCCTTCCATCAAAGGCTTAAAGGAACCGACCTGGACAGTAACCTAGTGTCCAATCCCTCACCTTCTTGTGGTGCAGCTGTTAGTAATCATGCTTATGCATGATGAACGAAAGGGAAGGGCTACTCACCAATAAGCACTGGTCAGCTTGGTGAGTTTTTCTTTTTTTTGACCGAATTGGTATTCTTCCCATACCAATTCCCTCTTTCAACTTTTTTATCCAGTCTCCCTTGACTGATCTCTTGTTCCTTTCGACCCTGATGGTATTAGAGTATTCGAGGCCTAGGGGTTCATTTCTCCTTCCTTCCTATACCTACTTTCTCTCTATGGGTGACGTAACCACCACATGTGGTGCCTACTACTAAACGGTTACAACTAGTTTATTGTACTCCAATACAAATATGAACTACAGATTTATAAATGACAGAATAATTATGTATAACTGTAGGCTTTCACGGCCGGCGTCTTGATCCCTATTAGGTTCGTCTTCCGGGCATATAGGCCGTGGTCCAGTCGTTCTTCTACTCGACGTTTCGTCTACTGCTGCGGTAGACATCTTCAGGAGATACTGCGTGCTCTCTGTGAACTCCTCAACAGTCGGCTGCAGACTGGCTGGTCGTTGGAAACTCCCTCCCTATTTATAGGCACGCCCCTGGTGGAGAGGCGGTTTTCTGCGCGGTCCGTGTTGCGTGCTGTTTTGTCCAGGCTGTCGCTAGCAGAAGTCATAGGCTTCGTTGTCGTATTGTGCAGTGCCGGGATCCAGATTTTGTTTATCTTCATGGTTTCTTCTTTTTTGTTAAAGGAATTTTTGTGTTTGTATATTTGAAATATACAAACACAAAAATTCCTTTAACAAAAAAGAAGAAACCATGAAGATAAACAAAATCTGGATCCCGGCACTGCACAATACGACAACGAAGCCTATGACTTCTGCTAGCGACAGCCTGGACAAAACAGCACGCAACACGGACCGCGCAGAAAACCGCCTCTCCACCAGGGGCGTGCCTATAAATAGGGAGGGAGTTTCCAACGACCAGCCAGTCTGCAGCCGACTGTTGAGGAGTTCACAGAGAGCACGCAGTATCTCCTGAAGATGTCTACCGCAGCAGTAGACGAAACGTCGAGTAGAAGAACGACTGGACCACGGCCTATATGCCCGGAAGACGAACCTAATAGGGACAGAATAATTACTGCGACATTCAAGATACCTTGAGGAAATTTGACAATTATAGGAACCTATGCACCGGAAGAAGGAAGAAAAGAAGAAACTGAGAAATATTATCAAGATCTACAATCTACATACAATTCAATTAATAATAATGATTATATTATAATTAGAAGTGATCTGAATGCTCGTGAGATTGTTTTGGAGAAAATAAGCTCAACGAAAATGGAAAAAAGTTTATGAATTTGCAAATTATAACGAATTTAAAATTACAAATACATTTTTCAGGAAGAAAGATATTAACAAATACATATGGTGTGCTAGGGGAACTAGATCCTTAATAGACTATACAATAGTAAACAAGAAATCTAGAAGTCTTGTGCAAGATGTTCATGTATACAGAGCTGAAGACATTGGTAGTGACCACTTTCTTTTGAAAACTAAAATAAATATATTAACACGTTGGAAGAAGATACATGTAAATAGTATAGATTCAGAAAAATGAATATCTGTCAATGTATATCTTCTGCGAGAAGAAAGTATCAGAATGCTATATCAAAGCAGGCTTAAGGAATATTTAGTAAAGAAGAAACAAGCACAGATATAGAGAAATAGTGGTTAAATATCAAATACATTGTTAAAAAAGCAGTAAAAGAAGCAATAGGGGTTAGGAATAAGAATTACAGGAGGAAAGGAATAAAGATCTGGACAGAGAAGGAAGTAGTAGAAGAAAAAAATAAAGCATACAAAAATATGTTACAAAACCCTAGTGAAGAAAACATAATGGACTATAAGAAGAAATGCACTTTTAGAAAAGAAAGATTTGACAAGGCACATAGAGATAGCTGGGACATATATATTTCCCAGTTGGAAGATGATGCAAATGGACAACAAGAGTATGCATATAAAATCTTAAAACATCTCAACAAGAGTGAAAAAGATACTGCCCAGCCATGGGCATAGCCAGAAGTGGATTAAGGGGGGTGCAATTTTTTTTTTCAACTGTATACGTTTCAGGTTCAAACGAATGAATCAAAAAATACAAAATACTACCTTTATTTTTTATACTAACCTCAATATATTTTGGAAGAAAACTACAGTGCCATTGAAGAGGAAATATGAAAAATAATAGTGAAATAATTTCAGAATTTTTAGGCTTGGCAAATTTAATTTTTTGTCAAGATTGCTTCTTAATTGTAATTTTAAATTTTATTGAAACTATTAGCTATATTTTAGCTATTAACAAAGCACAACTATACTAATAAAGTAAACTACACACACAGTTTGACTCGCCTTTTCATTTGAGAAAAAAATTTTAAGTACGTTTTGTTCAAATTTTTCAATATAATTTTTAATAAGTTTTTTTTTTTTTTGTGTGCAGACTGAGCATACACAAGTGATCTTCTGTCATTGTTCAGCGGCACCATCTCTTCACACTTCTTAGGATGCTAAGTGCATTCAATCGACACCGTAGGGCATGCTAAAGACAGGCATATTACAATTGCTTTTTTGATGGATGGGAATAAATTGCACTCGTGTACAATGTTAACGAAATCACCTTTAACCTTGTCACTTCATTTCATCCACATACATTGCCATAATTCAATTTCGGTGGCCAAACTCTCGATTTACAATACTCTGAAATTTTGCTCGTTGTTGCTTGGATATTTTTCAGAGATATTTTTAGGTTCTTAGAGTGCAACATTTGAAGTTCAAAAGCAGAACCTGTTAGGCTGCAGTCTGTATGTTGATTTTTGCTCAGCTGCCGAGTGGGTTCCCGGGATACTGGGTGTTTGCTTGGCTGTTCGGGAGGTGGTGGCGTGTATTGGTTTGTGGTCCTACATCTCCAACACTTAGTCTAGTCTAGTCTAGTCTAGTCTCCAAATCTGTTTGACAAAGCTGTGTGAAAGGAGTCGAAATAGGGATTTAAGATGACCACCTTAAAGTAATTTTCAGGATTATATTGTGGATTTGCTTGATATGTCTGCTTATTGGATATTCTTGGTAGTGTGATTTCCACACCTAGCTCAGAAACAATAGTCTCCATCTCTTTCATGATGCCTTCAGAGATCTCAAACACCTTTTTTGCGATGATGTATTACCGGTACCATGCTTTTAATGCTTTCAGCATGGGCCATTATTTTAATTAAATTTATAGCCACGGCTTGCAGCAAATTAACGACATGTTTCAAATAACAAGAATATTTTGCTATCAGACACAAACAAAAGATGAAAGTACTTCTACTTATTTGAAGAGAAAAATTATACGCTCAGACCGGGACTTGAACCCGGGACCCTTGGTTCTCTAGACCAAGTGCTCTACCAACTGAGCTACCTGAGCAAGTACCGATCTAAACGCAAATCCTTCTCTATATACATTGTAATTCCCATCCACCAAATGCTGTGAAGCCATGCTTCTATCTTGCAAATGGCGGCTCCTTTATTAAGAAGACATATTTGGGAATTATATATTTACAGCCAGTACGGTTTTTTTCAAGTTTTTATTATTGATTTCGTACATCTCAATGATGGATAAATCATATTTGAAGAGAAAAATTATACGCTCAGACCGGGACTTGAACCTGGGACCCTTGGTTCTCTAGACCAAGTGCTCTACCAACTGAGCTACCTGAGCAAGTACCGATCTAAACGCAAATCCTTCTCTATATACATTGTAATTCCCATCCACCAAATGCTGTGAAGCCATGCTTCTATCTTGCAAATGGCGGCTCCTTTATTAAGAAGACATATTTGGGAATTATATATTACAGCCATTTGCAAGATAGAAGCATGGCTTCACAGCATTTGGTGGATGGGAATTACAATGTATATAGAGAAGGATTTGCGTTTAGATCAGTACTTGCTCAGGTAGCTCAGTTGGTAGAGCACTTGGTCTAGAGAACCAAGGGTCCCGGGTTCAAGTCCCGGTCTGAGCGTATAATTTTTCTCTTCAAATATGATTTATCCATCATTGAGATGTACGAAATCAATAATAAAAACTTGAAAAAAGCCGTACTGGCTGTAATATATAATTCCCAAATATGTCTTCTTAATAAAGGAGCCGCCATTTGCAAGATAGAAGCATGGCTTCACAGCATTTGGTGGATGGGAATTACAATGTATATAGAGAAGGATTTGCGTTTAGATCGGTACTTGCTCAGGTAGCTCAGTTGGTAGAGCACTTGGTCTAGAGAACCAAGGGTCCCGGGTTCAAGTCCCGGTCTGAGCGTATAATTTTTCTCTTCAAATATGATTTATCCATCATTGAGATGTACGAAATCAATAATAAAAACTTGAAAAAAAGCCGTACTGGCTGTAATATATAATTCCCAAATATGTCTTCTTAATAAAGGAGCCGCCATTTGCAAGATAGAAGCATGGCTTCACAGCATTTGGTGGATGGGAATTACAATGTATATAGAGAAGGATTTGCGTTTAGATCGGTACTTGCTCAGGTAGCTCAGTTGGTAGAGCACTTGGTCTAGAGAACCAAGGGTCCCGGGTTCAAGTCCCGGTCTGAGCGTATAATTTTTCTCTTCAAATATGATTTATCCATCATTGAGATGTACGAAATCAATAATAAAATACTTCTACTTGCAGCATCATGCAACTGTTCAGCTTATTTTCAGCCTGGTGCGTTTCCTTCTACAGCAATCATTTTCAGGCCATTCATTAATTCCAAAAAGTGTTTCTTAAATATCCCAATACTTTTATACTTTTGTAACCAATGTGTTTCGCAGAGTATGGGGATGCTTGGGACGTGCTGTCTTCTCAACGGCAACTCTCGAAAAAAGTTTATAATATACTTAATTGTAGCTATCATGTTTCTCACCTCGGGTACACTATTCAAATCATTTACCATAAGATTGATTTTGTGGCTCACACAGTGGAAGTAAATACCTTTGGGGAAAAAACTCACGCAGACATTTCTGCATCCCACTGTCTTTCTCTGCCATTGTTGAGCATCCGTCATAGCCCTGGTCGACACATTTGTGAGGGTCAATGTCTATCTCTTTGAAAAAAAAAAGCTCAATTTCTGCAACAACTAATTGCGCATCCAAAAACTATTCTCGATTTTGTTCAGTTTCTCACCAAAAATCTGCACACCAATGGACAATTGCTCCTTTCCAGAAATGTCATAGCTTTCATTAGTTAAAATACTGTAAGTGCTGGCATTTTTTTACATCATCCGCAATACGTACTTTTCTTTACCTCAAAGTCACATAAAATTCAATCAATTAATCCATTTTGAATTTGTGGAGAAATTCTTAGCGTTTAAATGGCTTTTAAGCTGATATCACTGGCATCAATTCTCTACTGTATCAAATCCCTGAAAACTTCTTCGCTCAGTGTTTTACCCCTTAAAGGCAAGCCACAGAAGATGGAAGACAAATATATCAAGTTATCCACCACAATCTTTTTATAAGCAGAAATAAGAAGACCAGGGCATCCACTCAAAAGACTTTTGAATGGTGTTTCTCTTGAGGCCGAAACAGGTCAACAAATGGCCTAAATTCGTGAATGTACTATGATGATGATGATCTTTTTATAACCAGTTACGAGGTTTTGGCTAGGAAACTTGGTAATTTAACACTAATTAAACAAATGCAAGAAAAATCAATATTTACAATTATTGAATCTCCTAGGGAACTTGAAAAAACAAAATAATTGATACGTAGTCATTAAATTCTCAGATTATAAATATTAATTTATTGTTATAACAATCAGAACTAGGACAAGAGTTCTAAAAAAATTAAAAAATTAGAATACATTCTGCATTTTATTACACTTAGATCCCTTTAATTTCGTTTGGTCTTAACAACGCTAATCGGTATGCATACTTCTTTATGTTATGGGGCTATTTTTTTATTTCCTAATTTTATTTTTATTTTTGTTCTATGAAGTTATTTTGTTAAGTGCAGTGTTTATAGTTATGCAAATTAACGGTGCCAATATGAGTGACTAAATTCTAAACTATCCGGGAAAAAAATATTAAAATGATACAACTCGTGTAGGTACTTACCAAATGATTTTCTTATATCCATTTTTTACACATACATGCACGAATACGCATACTTCAATGTTAAAGCATGATTCTAGAACCGTCAAGTAAAGAATACATCAATTTGATAATTATTTGAGCCTATCAAACGTACCAGAAAATACGAGACACAGGCATGGCAATCCTTTGACCAATCATGATAAGTGGACATTGACCAATAGAAGGCTGTAAAAGGATTCATTATAAAAATGTATGCGGCCAATGAAGAGTCAAGGTCAGGCAAATTTCTACAAGCGTCTAGGCATCAGAAAACAAACTCAGGTACTCAGCTGAAATTCGAGAAGTGAATGCTGACGTTCTGGCGATGCTTATGTCCATTGGGACAGGTACTTGATAAATCGATATATTACACTGATTGGGTTTGGCGGGCTTAATATTATAATTTTTTACATCTGTTTTTAACTTGTACACCTACTTTCGGATAGAAGAAAATCTCATTCTATCTAGTGTTAATGGGTCGAAAATCAAGGGGGGGGTGCAACCGCATCCCCCTGCACCCACCTCGCTTCATCCATGTGCCCAACTGAATATGATAAATGAAAGAACTGGGCTTAGATATTACAAAGAATTGTGGTACGATGAAGCTATCCAAGAAGACGATACACGTACATACTTTGTAGAAGGAATAGACCTACTGACACTGGAGGAATTAAAAATAGCACTGAGATTGAGTAAATATAGGAAAGCCACTGGAATTGACGAAATTAACATGGAATTGTTTAAATATGTGGAACTGTTATTAGAACTTAGACTGCTTCATCTCTACAATATGTGTTGGACTGCTAACAAAATCCCAGATGAATGGAAGACTGTGATTGTCAAACCACTTCTTAAAAAGGGTGACAGAACAGATTGTTCTAAATATAGAGGTATAAGCCTATTGACAGCTGGGTACAAACTGTATACCAGAATAATTTCCGAGAAATTAAACCTATTGCAGACGTCATGATAGCTGAGAATCAGAATGGATTTAGGAAAGGTAGGTCATGTACAGACAGTGTTTTCATTCTAAAACAGATAATAGAGAAGAGAAGAGAGATGAACTTAGAGACACACATCGCCTTCATACATTATGAAAAGGCCTTTGATCGCATCAATAGACTAAAATTATGGAAAACTATGTCCAAAAAAGGAATCCCACAACATATAAAACCTGTTATTAAAGGCTTATATGATAATACTCGCATCTGCATTGATACCGGGCATAAAATCGGGAAAAATTATGAGACAACAAACCAAGGTGTTCGGCAAGGCTGTAGTTTATCAACCACATTATTTAACTTTTATTTAGACGATGTGCTGAGTGAGTGGAACCAAAAAGTACAGGTAAAGCAAGTATCCAGAGGAATAAATGTTAACAGAAACAAATACATCAATACACTGCTGTTCGTGGATGACCAAGTTCTCATTGCAGTATCTGAAGACAAATTACAATACAGCATACATACACTGAGCAAAGTAGCAGAAGCATATAATTGCAAGATTTCAATACCAAAAACTGAGATAATGGCTTTCAGAGGAAAGGATCCTGTAAGATCAAAAATTGTACTAGATAATGTTTTACTTAAACAAATATCACACTTTAATTATCTGGGAAACAATATATCTTACGATTACGAAAAGACCTTCATACAAAACTTTCCAGATACCAACTTATGTGTGGCACAATTAGGTGAACACTTGGAAATAAAACAAGAAAGGAAACATAGTTGAAATTTTACAAGATTATGGCAGTCCCTTCTCTATTATACGACAGTGAGAACTGGGTCCAGAGACAGAAAGAAATTAGGAACATCCAATTGACAGAAATTAAATTTTTATGAGCAGTTAAGGGATGTACAAGATGAGATCATAAAAGGAATGAAACTGTAAGAGAAGAGTTAGGAGTAAAGCCAATTACATATCAACCTGCAACGAATGGATAACAACAGATTTCCAAAGCAGGCTTGGATGTACAAACCACAAGGGAGAAGAGACCCTGGCAGACCAAGAAAGTGATGGAGTATTGAGCCTATACCATGAAGATGATGATGGATAATTTCTCTTCTTTATATAAAAGAAAATTTGAAGCCTGGTAAATTAGTTATTTTAATGGACTTTGCCGAAAATTATGCATTTATTGTACAAGATGCAGTGCAAGGTTTTCATTCGGAGAACAGTCAAGTACAGCAATACCAACCAGGTGCAAAGTCTCAGTTTTTGTGTAATCAGTGACTGCCTACAGCATGACACAATTGCAGTGCATGATTTTTTTTATCAAGCTAATTGAATATATGAAGAATACTGTGGAAGAAATAACACACATCTACTACTTCAGTGATGGCTCTGCAGCACAGTATAAGAACTTTACAAGAATTTTATCAACTTTTGCCAACACAATATTGATTTTAATTGCAGTGCAAAGTTGAATTTTTTCGGCACAAGCCATGGAAAATCACCCTATGGCAGCATTGGTGGAACTGTGAAATGCCTAGCAGCTCATGCCAGCCTTCAACCCCCTGTTACTGATTAAATTTTGACACCAAGGAATTTATTTGACTATTGAAGAATGGAATGAAGCTATTGTTATCCCTATATATAAAAAAGGTGACAGACATAACCCAAATAACTACAGAGGTATAAGCCTTTTGGGAACAAGTAGCAAAATCTATGCTAAAATATTATCTAGAAGAATCGGAAAGATAAGTAATGAAATTATTTCAAATGAACAACATGGGTTCAGAAAAGGCCGGTCTACAATTGACTGTATCTTTTCACTCCAACAGTTGATAGAAAAAAGAAGAGAATTTAATCTTGAGACACACACATATTGTTTATATTGACTATGAGAAGGCTTTTGATAAAATTATGCACTCTAAATTATGGGATATACTAAATAATAAAGGTTATCCACCTCATCTAATTAAAGCTATAAAAAGTTTATACGAAAATACAAAAATTCGTATAGATAAGGGAAATGGTCCTGGAGAAACTTGCGTAGAAATCAACAATGGACTTCAACAAGGTTGCCCTCTTTTGCCAATACTTTTTTAATATATATTTAGATGATATCATTAGTACATGGCAAACTTTTTTAGATGAACATTTTATGATAAACGGAACGAAAATGAACTGTCTTTTATTCGCAGATGACCAGATCATTGTAGCTTCCTCAGAAAATCAACTACAAAGATCAGTTTATAAATTATGGAAACTAATAAACGATTATAATTTAAATATATCAACAGAGAAAACAAAGTTAATGGCATTTATTGGAACTCAGCATAAAAGGACAAAAATTGCAATTGTAGCAAACATAATTGAACAAGTAACTTGTTTCAATTATCTGGGATGCATGATATTGTACCAGCAAAATTTGGACATGGAGAAGAAATTAGGGAAATTTCAACAGATATGTGGTTCAATAAGAAGATATTTGAGAAATAAGACCACAAGGGAAACTCAATTAAAATTTTACAAAACAGTAGCCGTTCCAACATTAACATACGGGTCTGAGACTTGGCCTTTAATGATCTCTAATAAAAATAAAATTGAGACAATAAAAATGAGATTTCTCAGATCAGTTGCAGGTGTATCTCTAAGAGATCAAAAGAGAAGTCAAGATATCAGAGATGAACTACAAATCTATAATATAAACGAGAGAATACACACAAATAAACGTAATTGGTTTGAACATATACAAAGAATGCCAAATAATCGTTTATCATAACAGCTGCTTCATTATAGGCCTCTAGACCGAAGAAATGTAGGAAGACCTGCACCTGCAGCATATAGTGCACCGGGGAGCGGACAGGTCAACAGGCCCATACCTTGAAGAAGAAGATGATGATGATTGTAATCAAAAAACAGATGGAATTAACTTATTTTCCATTTCTAAAGAATAAATTGATACAATCCGAACTAGACAAGAAGAAAGATTCAAAGATGGGAGTACAGTAGCAGGTACAAGAGAAAATCACCATTTTGTGCCAATTAATGAAGCTAAAGTTTGTGTTAGCAGGTACAAGAGAAAATCACCATTTTGTGCCAATTAATGAAGCTAAAGTTTGTGTTAGCAGGGTTTCCAATGATGCAGAATCATCATTTATTGCTTCTTTAAACACATTTGCTACAACCAGTTCCCCATTGCTATCAGATGCTAATCTTTAGCCGGGCCAATATATTGCCTGCATTTACGATAACAATTGGTGGATTGGCAACATTTTTTAAACTTCAATTGAACAGCATGATGCCTTGGTCAATTTTATGCATCCATATGGAATAGCTCACTCATTTTATTGGCCCTCTAAAACAGACACCTGTTGGATACCAGAAGAGCATATTATAGCCAACATTCCAGCACCCACAGTACAGCAATGGAAGGCAGTATAGTTTAGAAGAAGCCTTCATAATGGATATTCATAATAAATTTCAATCAATTATGAAACAATGAAGCACCTTTTCAATCTACAGTTTTACTTATTGAACAATGGGGTATCACTTCTGCTTGGGACCCATGAAGAAACCCACCCTTGGCATGGGATCCTCGATGAGAAACACTCAACGTTGGGCTTGGGATCCTTGGTAAGAAACCCTTAACGTCGGGCTTGGGATCCTTGAAAAGAAACCAACAACGTCAGGCTTGTGATCCTTGGTAAGAGACCCACACTCATGGCTTGCCTTGCCTGGCTATCGGGTGTGGCCCCTAGGCATTGAGGTTACCAATTTATGCGTTGAATGAAGTGATGTATACATATACACTAATTTAAAACATGAAATTGGTAGTGACTCAGCTACCATGGATCAACGGAAGGATTTTTGATTTTGCAATGCATATACAACCTTCCAAGAGCATTAATTTTATTTGATAAGATTCACATATTGCATAACCATAAATAAAAACCACTTGGTTGACATTAAGCATCATTAACACCAATAGTTTGAATGAACCTGTACAAATGATTTACTTTCATCGCATTCGTACAGTATTTTATTTAAATGAGTGCAATTTTCAAATTACTTTTTCTAGCCTTAAATGATGAGTCCCAAAAGTGAAATAAGATGACTCTAACAGAAAGAAGTCTGCTCTTTCCAATGGTAACAAAAAGAACTTGATTGGAGCAAAAGGTTTTTGCTATTTGTTTTTGAAAATTCACAAAATTTGAAATTTGATGCATATAATTTGAAACTCATGTTTAATAGCATAGGCTATATCTTGAAAACAAAGTGAGCTTAATAGCCGATGCTTTGGCAGCTTAAAAGAAGTAATGGGTTTGGTTAGTTCACCAAAACATAAGTATCTAGAAGGTCTTGTTGCAAAGTTATAAGCAATGAAAAATCTTTCCCAAATTGATGTGACAGATTATTTGAGCAACTTTGTGAGATAACAGAAATAAAACTAAAACTTCTTAAACCTTGGAACTGCAACCATCATGTAGATCATAAAAAGTTGTCTGTGGTTGCCATTTCTCAGGAAGCCAGCTGATATAGTTCCACAAATGTAGTACTTGAAACTTGCCAACTTGTTAGAATGTGCATCAGTGGCGCCTGAGTGACATTTATGCTAGAGACCCTGACTATACCACTTATGTAAGTGAAAGTTTACACAGCATCGTCTCAGACACATATCTATCTCTACACCAAATTTCAGCAAGATTGGAGATGGTGACTAAAAATTTTAATTGTTAATTTGGTCACTTGACATGGAATGACCCTAATGTAAATACCCCATAGTGTTTCCTCCCACTGTAATTTTAATTAAAGTAAATATATCCACATATACGAGCAATTTCTATAAATTTAACATATTTTATACATATCCCTCCATGGTATCTTTACCTTGTCGTGGTGGAGTGGCTTGCGTGCTTAAATGACCCAGAGAGCTACGCTGGCGGTAGCATTGCTTCCGATAGGGTTACCCATGCCAGACTGGTCGAAGGTGATAAGCCAGACGAAAAAAGTATGTTGGTCGAAAGAGTGACGACCTTTCACCATAAAAATACAACTGTCAAGAAATGTGGAGATGGGTTCAACTGCGGTAAAATTTTCCGGAGGTTTTCCAGGCGGGGACTACTTCAGGGAACCCATGCCAAAGGCTCAAACACAGGGACATGTTCCTAGGAACATGGAATATTAGGACTTTATACAATAGCGGGGTACTAGAGATATTAATGCGGGAATTAGATAAATTGCCCTTGGATATAGTCGCTTTACAGGAAGTTAGGTGGCCAGGAGAAGGTAGTCAGGAATCAGGAAGCTTTGCATTATGCTATGGGGGTGCAGAAAGACCTGCATTTGGAACAGGTTTTTTAGTCAGAAGGAGGATCCTATCCGCTATCCGAGATATTAAGTTTGTTAGTGATAGGGTAAAAAGTAAAGTGATCCCACAACAGACCCGGAAGCCCTTGGAGTAGTAGGAGGTTAAGGCTCCCACTTTTTCTAGACAATCGACACTTTATGTCAGCCGGGTTGTCAGCCCTGCATGACGGCCGCCTTTACCCCCAGAACAAGCGTCTGGTACTCATTTACGTTAAAGGTTGAGTCGACCCCAGGGCCATAGTGCCGCCAGAGGGTTTGGGTCAGTTTAAAAATCCTGACCCCAACGGGACTTGAACCCTCGACCCTCCGGCTTGTAGCTCAGTGCCTTAACCACTACGCTACGGCATCATACATAATTCTAAAGGGTAAACAACATGATTTTATAATTGTAAATGTACATGCCCCCACGGAAGATAAAGATGACAAGATCAAGGATGAGTTCTATGAAGAATTAGAATGCTTATTTGATAGTATTTCACGATATCATATGAAAATTGTCTTATGAGATTTTAATGCAAAAGTGGGGCGGTAAAATATATTCAAACCAACAATAGGCAAATTCAGTCTTCATGAAGATAGTAACGACAACGGGATTAGATTAGTCACATTTGCCACATCAAAGAATCTCATTGTTAAGAGCACAACATTTCAGCATAAGGATATTCATAAATACACCTGGACGTCCCCAGATGGAGAAACTCGGAACCAGATAGATCATGTATATTAGTGGATAAACACTGGCAGAGTAGCATCATCGATGTTAGATCAATTAGATGGACAGACTGCAATTCGGATCATCTTCTGGTCAGAGTGAAAATCAGACAACGGCTATCGCTTATGAGAGGAATAAACGCTAAAGATGATTCTGTAAAATTTGAATTAAAAAACTTGAAAAATAATGAAATGCGACAAGAATACCAAATCAAAATTGCCAATACATTTGAAGTACTGGAATCTTCAGATGACAATGTGGCAAACGAAGAAGAAACTGACATAAATAAAGAACGGGAGGCTATAAGAGATACTATTAAATTGTCAGCAGCAGAAAGCATTGGTTGTTTAAAAAAGAGGCAAAACAAGAAATGGTTTGATGAGGAATATGCCGACATTGTATAGAAAAGAAAGCTAGCAAAAATGAAATGGTTACATGAGCCAAATGAGGTAAATTTAGAGCAATTGGGTAGTAATAAGACGGGATACCACCAGGTTACTAAAGAGTAAAAAGAGAGAATATTTGAGAGAGGAAATTAATGAACTTGAAATTAATGCAAAAAGATAGGAACATTAGAGAATTAGCCTATATCAGAGAATTAGGATAGAGAAGAAAGGGTTTCAGGCTAGAACAAACATAATTAGGAGTGAAAATGGGGATATGATTGCAGACTCCAGGAGTATATTAATTAGATGGAAATGTTACTTTAATCAACTATTAAATGTACATAGTACAGAACAGGACATTGAGGAGGATAATTTACAGACAGCAGAAATGCTAGTTGCAGAACCAAGTGCATTAGAGGTTGAAATGGTGACAGAAAAATTGAAGATGTATAAAGCATCAGGTTCAGATGAGATCCCAGCAGAACTGATAAAATCAGGGGGAGAAAAGTTGATGGATAAGATATGCTGGTTGCTTAGTATGATTTGGGAAAAAGAAGCTCTTCCAGATGAATGGAAAAAAAATCGATTATCGTACCAATTTATAAGAAAGGAGATAAAACTGATTGCAGCAACTACAGGGGCATCTCATTACTTTCAACTTCGTACAAAATTCTAACAAATATATTAGTAAGCAGACTTACTTCCTATATTGATGAGATTATAGGAGATCATCAATGTGCATTTAGAAGATACAGGTCTACAACAGATCAGATTTTTAGTATAAGACAGATTTTAGAAAAGAAATGGGAATATAATGGTACTGTACATCAACTATACATAGACTTCAAAAAACCATACGATTCAATTAAGAGGGAGAAGTTATATAGTATCCTGCTGGAGTTTGGAATTCCTAAAAGTTAGAATTATACGAATGTCTCTAAATGACGCAAAGAGTAGGGTGCGTGTAGGCAAATATTTTTCGGACACTTTTGAAATCCTGAATGGGTTGAAGCAAGGAGATGCACTATCTCCCCTACTATTTAATTTTGTACTAGAACACTCCATCAAATCTTTAGAGAATGAAGAAGGCCTACAACTCAATGGTATTAATAAGCTGTTAGTTTATGCTGATGATGTAGTACTATTGGCCGATAGCGAGGAGATACTAAAGGACAAAACACACACACACTATTGAGTAACACTAAGAAATTAGGACTGGAAGTAAATATCAAATAAAACTAAATATATGGTCACACGTAGAAATATATTAAATAATGGAAATGGACAGCTAATGACAAATGAGGGAAATTTTGAGGAAGTGGCTGAATTCAAGTACCTAGGAACAATAATCACAAATAGGAATGAGATGCACAAAGAAATTAAACATAGGCTCAATTCTGGAAATGCGTGTTATTATGCATTACAGAGACTTTTGATGTCCCAACTCCTTTCAAAAAACGTTAAACTGAAAATATATAAAACTATTATTTTACCAGTTATATTATATGGATGCGAAACATGGACTCTTACTTTAAGGGAGGAAAGGCGATTACGAGTATTTGAAAATAAAGTACTTAGGAACATTTTTGGACCAAAGAGAGATGAACAGACAGGTGAATGGAGTAGACTACATAACAATGAACTACATGGTCTTTATAGGAAGCCAGATATAATAAGAACAGTTAAGTCTCGTAGACTGTGATGGGCAGGACATGTTGCACGTATGGGGAATGAAAGACTTGCATGGAAGCTTCTTGTAGGAAACCAGAGGGAAAACACCCAGTTGGTAGACCAAGAATGAGGTGGGAGAATAACATTAAATGTGATTTGAGGGAAGTAGATTATACAGGGAATGATTGGAAGGCAATAGCTCGGGATAGGGATGTATGGAGATCTTATGTCCGCGTGGCCATGAACCTACGGGCTCAATAGTGCCAGTGAGTAAGTAAGTAAGTAAGTATTTTACATATTGCCATAAAAATTCCCATTGTTTAGCATGCTGCATAGTTTGGGCAACTCTTACTGAAGGGCATCTATAAGAATTTATGAAATTAAAAATATAATAGCATATGCCTTTCTCTCTTGAGTTGCCCCATTGCATGGCAGCCGATGGTGGTAGCCTGTGACAGCCAAGCTTCTGGTACTGTGGTTGACTTGAATCCCATTTGTAGGCGCGCAAGAATCTCTAAACAGTTCTTTCTCTGCATGGTCGTGGTTTGAAGTGCTTTGTATGAAATGTTGTTTCTGTTGGTTTATTTTAGGAAGTAACATTTTGAGGTTCTTTTAATCAAGTTTTTGTGAGAATGGGAACATCTTACCTCAAATTAATGTTGAGTTCTGTTTGAACATGTTTCAATATAATCGTCTATATCATCTGATATCCTCTATATCAGTCTGGGCAAGCTGACGATGATACAGAGGATTATATTGAAACATGTTCAAACAGAACTCAACATTAATTTGAGATAAGATGTTCCCATTTTCACTAAAACTTGTTATTTCTGTGTTAGTGCTACAAGTGTTATTGTGCTTGGTATTAAATATGATTTCTGCATTAGTGCTTGCTATCATTTACATAATACCTCAACATACTTACACATTACAAGAAAGAATTTTTGTGTATGATTCATATGTGTTAAATTCTTGAAGGTAAGTTGCACACCTCATGTAATTTTTTTTTATTTACACTGTTCTGCCCGAGGCTAGGTCTTTCATTGCAATCATAAGCATTTTCATGCTATGCTTTGCAGCTTCACTAGGGAATTGTAGGTGTGGTTGCTTTCCACACTGAGGGATGATGATGATGATGATGATAATGGCCAGATATGTTCAGAGACCTTTTGAGCCTCAAAGCTACCTGGCATTTGTCTTATAAGTGAAGAAAAACTCCTGGAAAAAACCTCACCCACGAAGCCTGTCCTGACCGGGAATCAAACCCGGGTCCGCTGCAAGAAAAGGCAGCGTGCTACCTCGAGATCACAGCTCTCATGTGATAATGTATGTAATTACTTTTCTTTGTAATTTTACTCAAGTGTACATGGTCATTTTCATTGTACATTGTATATTTGTGCTGAATTGGCTGCAGGGGATATCATTGGTTGGTATTGATGGTGACCAAGCAGCAGGGTTTTTTCTTTTGGTTTGCCGGAAACTGGGCTATTATCGACTGCTACCATTGGCCTCCTTAGAATGGATGACTCAACAGCGAAAGGCAATGTACATTGCATACTTCAATAAGATATATTCATATACAAAAACAGCTAAAAGGATGAGTTTGAGAATTTGATTAAAATTTCAATAAATGCTAGTGATTAAGAATACTGCACAGCTATGGTTAAAGGTAAAGGTAAAGTGATCCCACTACAGGCCACAGGAGGCCCTTGGGGTAGTAGGAGGTTAGGGCTCCCACTTTTTCTTGACAATCGGCACTTGATGTCAGCCGGGGTGTCAGCCCTGCGTGACGGCCGCCTTTACCCCAGAACAAGCGTATGGTACTCATTTCAGTTAGAGGCTGAGTCGACCCCAGGGCCATAGTGCCGCCAGAAGGTTTGGGTCAGTTTAAAAATCCTGACCCCACCGGGACTCGAACCCTCGACCCTCCGGCTTGTAGCTCAGTGCCTTAACCACTACGCTACGGCACTAAACAAAAATCTAGAAAAATAACTACAATTAGCATAGTAAAGATATCCTGTAAACAAGTTTCTGCTGTAATCAATGATTCAATCTAACAATTTACATATTATTAAATATCAATACTAGTGAAATTCATATCAAATTCCGTTGAGGTGAAGTCATATGATGAAAGTTAAAAATTAAATTGTACCTGTTGGTAGGTGCCATCATCCTCAACTTTAATATATTGTATATAAAATTAACTGGAGCGCTTTCGGAAGTTACCTTCTATCTTCTGCAGGTTGAGTTTCCGCTACTTGTTGTTGTTGTGTACAGTGATGTATACCCCAACTGTTTGTAGCAGCAACTGACTTGTTTTTTGACGATCTCGTATGATGGGTTTGACTGGGGTGCGTTCTCATTAAGAAGTGAGGTGTTGTTTGTTTCCTTTATAATTTCGAGGTCTTCAAATATATTTATCCTAGCTGGAATGTTTTCTGGGTGGATTATCGTGAGAGTGTTTTCAATTGTGTTCATTCAATGACCTGCATTAATGAGATGTTTAGTATAGCTTGATTTATCACCTGCATGTATGAAATCTTTTAGGTGATCTTTATATCTTGTATTGAAATTTCTGCTTGTCCTGCCAATATAAAATTTATTACAATCTTTACATGTTAGTTTGTAGACTCCCTTGTTGTTAAATTTGCTGTGTTCTTCTATGCCATTGTATATTATGTTGTTTAATTTGTTTCCTGTTTTATAAGCTATGTTAATGTTTTTATTTATATTTTTCAAAGTTCTGGCTGGTTTTGTGGTTTCATTTCTTGTGTATGTTAATGTTACCCATGTTTTGTTATTGTTAGATTCTCTTTCAAGTTTTGTTATATTGTTTGCGTCATTTTTTCTTTTTTGTTTCTTTATAAGCTTATCAATGATTTGTTTGTTGAATCCGTTGCTTTTCACTATGTTTTTAAGATATTGTAGTTCTTTGTTGTAATTTGTTTTGTTCAAGGGTAGTTTTAGCATTCTGTTGATTAAACTATTAAATGTGCTGATTTTATGTTGGTATGGGTGTCTAGACTTGTTATTAATGATGAGCACATATTTGTAGATTTGGGAAAAAGTACTTATTTCAAGTTTCTTTTTTTTGTATGTTTTTCATTATGGTAATGTCTAGATAGTTTATTTTGTTATTCAGTGTATCTCTTCCGTAAATTCTATTTTAGGATGCATATTGTTTAGTTCTAGCAGAATTTCCTTTTCTTTTCTGTTCTCATTTTCATAAATAATCATGACATCATCCACATATCTCGTAATTAGCTTTATATTGAATTTATTTATTAAAATTTCATAATATTTGTTTTCCAAATCTTGTAGAAATATTTCTGCCATTATACCAGATGTGGGAGATCCCATCAGGATTCCATCTTCTTGTTCATATATTTGGTTATTGAACTGGAAATAATTTTGCTTCATTATAGTATTTGTGACTGTGTATAATTGATTTATGTATTCTGTATTTCAATTTCCCACAACCAATACCAACAGGATAAAAGAAAATATGATAATCGAAAGCGAAATAGCAATTAATAAATTACAAATAAATAATAAAGACTATGCAAGATATGAAGCTGCTAAAAACCATCAATGAAGTTTCACCCACAATAAGTAATGGAGAAAAGAAGAATTTAAAACATCTTAATAAATTAAAAACTAAACTCAAGAATAACATAATATATACAAAAGCCGATAAAGGTAACATAACGGTACAAATGAACAAAGAAGATTATATTGAAAAAACGAAACAATTCATAGATGAAAATAAATTCAAGAAAATTGACAAAGATCCAACAGCTAAATTTAACAGAAAATTAAAAGAACTAACAAAAACATGCCCAATAATTATATCGAACAATGAATTTAACAAGTATACAAATAAGTTCATAAACAACAATCCAACGGTACTGATAATGAAAGCTTTGCCTAAAATACACAAAACCAATAACCCAATGTGGCCAGTAGTAAACTGCATTAACGCCCCCAACTACAAAATTTCCAAATTAATTGCACAAAAACTAAAAAAAGACATGAAATTAGAAGATAAATACACAATAGAAAACACATATGATTTAGCAGATAAACTTAAAAACATAGAAATAAACAAGAATACGAAAATGGCGTCATTTGACATAAAGAATCTATACACTAACATTCCAATAAATGAAACTTTAAACATAATAAAAAATAAACTACATAACAGTAACTTAAATACAGAATACATATATCAACTATACACAATCACAAATACAATAGTGAAGCAAAATTATTTCCAATTTAATAACCAAATATATGAGCAAGAAGATGGAATCCCGATGGGATCTCCCACATCAGGTATAATCACAGAAATATTTCTACAAGATTTGGAAAACAAATACTATGAAATTTTAATAAATAAATTCAATATAAAGCTAATTACAAGATATGTGGATGATGTCATGATTATTTATGAAAATGAGAACAGAAAAGAAAAGGAAATTCTGCTAGAACTAAACTATATACATCCTAAAATATAATTTACGGAGGAGATAGAACTTAATAACAAAATAAACCATATAGACCGTACCATAACAAAAAACACACAAAAAAAGAAACTTGAAATAAATAGTATTTTCCGCAAATCTACAAATAATATGCTTATCATTAATAACAAATCTAGACACCCATACCAACATAAAAATTACCACATTTAATAGTTTAATCAACAGAATGTTAAAATTACCCTTGAACAAAACAAATTATAACAAAGAACTACAATATCTTAAAAACATGGCAAAAAGCAACGGTTTCAACAGACAAATCATTGATAAGCTTATAAAGAAACAAAAAAGAAAAAATGACGCAAACAATATAACAAAACTTGAAAGAGAATCTAACAATAACAAAACATGGGTAACATTAACATACACAGGAAAAGAAAACCACAAAACCAGCCAGAACTTTGAAAAAGATAAATAAAAACATTAACATGGCTTATAAAACAGGAAACAAATTAAACAACATAATATACAATGACATAATAATAATAATAATAATAATACTTTATTTATTCTGGCAGAGTTAAGGCCATAAGGCCCTCTCTTCCACTCAACCAGCACATAGAAGAACACAACAAATTAAACAAGGGAGACTACAAACTAACATGTAAAGATTGTAATAAATTTTATATTGGCAGGACAAGCAGAAATTTCAATACAAGATATAAAGAACACCTAAAAGATTTCATACATGCGGGTGATAAATCAAGCTATACTAAACATCTCATTAACGCAGGTCATCGAATGAATACAATTGAAAACACTCTCACGATAATCCACCGAGAAAACATTTCAGCTAGGATAAATATACTTGAAGACCTCGAAATTATAAAGGAAACAAACAACACCTCACTCCTTCATGAGAACGCACCCCAGTCAAACCCATTATACGAGATCGTCAAAAACAAGTCAGTTGCTGCTACAAACAGTTGGAGTATACATCACCGTACACAACAAGTAGCGGAAACTCAACCTGCAGAAGATGGAAGGTAACTTCCGAAAGCGCTCCAGTTAATTTCATATATATTTGAAGAGAAACATTTTTGCCTAGACTGAGACTCGAACCCGGGACCTTTGGCTTGCCGGACCAAATGCTCTACCAACTGAGCTACCGAGGCAAGTTGCGATCTAGATGCAAATTTTTCTCTTATATACGTTGTAATTCCCTCTCGCCAAATGCTTTTAAAACCATTGCTTCTATCTTTGCAAATGGCGGCTTCTTAGTTAAGAAGACATTTATTGGGAATTTAACATTACTTTATAAAGCTAGTAAGGCTTCTAATGATGTTTTTATTATTGATTTTACATTTCTCACTGAAAGATAAATTATATTTGAAGAGAAAATTTTTTGCCTAGACCTTTGGCTTGCCAGGCCAAATGCTCTACCAACTGATACAATATATTAACAAAGTTGAGGACGACGGCACCTACCAACAGGTAAAATTTAATTTTTAACTTTCATTATTAAATATGACTAGAAAATACTGATCCTGGTCGACCAGTCCTTATCCTACTCATTTCTGATTCTGAGGTTATGGGTTCAAAATTGACTGGAGTGATGGAATTTTAGAATGTAAAATTACTGATTATTATTTCCTTTAGAAGAAAAGTACAGCCTTGGATTCCATGTCATAAATTTAAATGAAATAAAATTCCCCTGACAAAATGTTTTGGCCGTTTCATATCCAGTTTTGAATTTGGATCTAATGTCCTGTATCATTAAAGAGTCTTGTTATATGAAATGTAACTAACAAGTAAAATTGACAATAATTCAACATTGATCTTTAGTGATAAAGGCTAGACCGATTTCAATATAGTTCAAAAAAATTGCCTGAGCAACATAGCCCACTGATTTTTAAATAAAAAATAATTAACTTACCTCTATATTTTTTACTTTTAGAGCATTATCAATGTCTGCAGGAGTCAATTTCAGTCTTTTTGCATGATGCATAAATTTAGCAGAATCCTGAAAACATATAAAGGCAATTATATTGACTGCACTATCAGTTTACTAAACCAAACCTATAAAGCATATATTAAATCAAATATATAGTATGGGGGAGAAATAATGGCTATAATGAATTTCAACCTCAAATCAAATTGGAAAAAGCCCAGAACCATGTTTTAAGGTTAACCAGAGGGGCAGCAAAATGAACCCCTACAATAGCGATGGAAGCCCTGAAAAAAACCTGCCTAGACAAACTGAGCTAAATAAGAGAACCATCATACTACCTAAAAAACTAAAAAGTAATCTACCAAAAATAACTGGTATCACACAGCACCAGTCCACCGCTGTGGTCTCGAGGTAGCGTGCTGCCTTGTCACGCAGCGGGCCCGGGTTCGATCCCCAGTCGGGGCAGTTTTTCTGGGTAAGGTTTTTATCGGGGTTTTTCCTCACCTGTAAGGCAAATGTCAGAAAAACTTTAAGGCCCAAACGGTCCCCGAAATCATATGGCCATCATCCTTATCATTATCACCATTATCATTATCATCATCATCCTTCACCGGTGTGGAAAGCAACGGGAAGCTACCACACCTACACAATTCCCTAGTAAAGCTGCAAGCATAGCATGAAAATGCTATGATTGCAGTGAAGGACCTGCCTTCGGACAGAATTACGATGGATGGACACAGCACCAAATGTATATACACTTTTGGGATCAAACAATACACTAACAAAATATTACAAAACAAATCAGAAAGAGCAGAAAATAGACAAAAATTAACAAATCCACTACTATATCAAGATACATCTGCTACAGCCCATCAATAAACTTCAACATCCTCCAGAATACCAATGCTCAATAGCATTACAAACCTTAGAAGAACAGTAACCCCCCCCCCCCAAACTGAATGGTTAAGAGTATAGGCCTACACAGATGGATTGCTAACAAACAACAGACAAGATACAGGAGAAGGTGTTTTCTGCCACATATTCTCGCAAATACATACATTTTAGATCCACGACAATAACTTCGACGGAGAAATCACAGCACTTGAAACTGCACTACAAAACATTTTCTACAGGACAAATATCCAACAAAAAGTGGTCAAACTAACAGACTCCAAAGCAGCAATTGAGTCCATCTGCAACTTTCACTTGACAACATCCCCAATGTACAAAACATCAGATTGATGATCAAAATCCTTATACCAAGACCACAGCAAATAGTATTACAATGGATTCCAGCCCATGTTGGCATTATTGGCAATGAAATTGCAGACATGCTCGCATTCTTCTTCATATTGTCCATGCTTAATACTGGTCTTGCGAGAATCATATAAAGCCGTAATCTTGTGTTCTTTTGTACTAAAGATGGTTTCATTATACTGTTAATTATCCCTGTTGTTTTTTGTGAAATTTGTGATTTTCTTTGCTACATCAGCTTCATCTTGAAATGTTAAATTATAACCCAAATAATTAAATTCATTTACTTGTTCTAAAATTTCATCAACAAAAACAATTTAGATATAAGGTATTTCCCACAAATGGCCATCACTTTAGTTTTCTTCGCATTGACATGGCACATATCCACATGATAGTCTAGTACTTGCCACACTCGCATCAACATGGACCTGTCAATTGCATTTACTGGGTAATGATACACTCCCTTATGTCTGCAGTATCACATATGGCTTTGGTGGTATAATGTCTTTGATGTAACCCCACAAGAAGAAGTCACACAGTGTGGGGTCTGACAATCTTGGGGAGTCATAGCAACAGGTGCTGGCCATCTTCAGATGCATGTCCAACCATTGTCTTGGCAACACATTGTTTAAGTAATGAAAATGAGCGGGGCAACCATCTTGTTGAAATATGTAATTCTGGTTTTCAGGCAAATGAGGCATAAGCCACTTTTGTAGCATGTCCAGATACACAATTCCTGTTACTGTTCTATTATTAAAAATAATGGTCTGTACACTCTTTCTGGAGAGATGGCACAGAACACATTAAATTATGATGAATTCTGCTGGTTTTCTACTACGACATATGGGGGTTCACTTCCCCATACTCTGATATTGTGGCCATCTGCTTGAAAAGTAGCTTCATCACTGAAAACTACATTCTGCACAAATTCTTCATTTGCTGTCATCACTTCTTGAAACTGTAAACAAAATTGAGCCAATGCCTGTGACTGTCATTCCACATCAAATCATCCAGGAAAAATCAAATTTGTCACCCACCACCTCCGGTTTTGATGAAACTTTGTATTTTTTATCTTCTCACATAGTTATGAAAGTATATCAAATTTTATCTCTTTATCTCAACTGTTTTTGTTGTGCATCTTTACTGATGAAACAGAAATCAACAACAGTATAAACTATTTGGACCTAACACTAACAAAAAACTTCACCAACAACAAAATAGAAATTGGCATTTATCGAAAACTGACAAGCAACACACTAGCCATAAACAATAAATCGAGACATCCTTTTCAACATAAAATAAGTACATTCAAAAGCCTAATAAATAGGGTGTTAAAACTCCCTCTAAATAAAGACAATTATAATAAAGAATTAAATTACATCAAACACATGGCAAAAATTAACGGCTACAACAAACAAATAATAAATAGAATTATAAACAAACAAAAAAGAAAAAACAACATTACCAACATAACCAAACTTGAAATAGAATCCAATGACAACAACAAGAAATGGATAACTCTCACGTACACTGGTAAAGAAACATTCAAATTGGCCAACACACTAAAAAAGCTCGATAAGAATATTAATATATCCTACAGAACTGACAACAAATTAAACAATTTAATAAACAACAACATCAAAGAAATAGATGAATTTGACAATAAAGGCATCTACAAATTAACATGTACAGACTGCAATAAATTCTACGTTGGGAAAACTAACAGAAGCTTCAACATTAGATTCAAGGAACATTTCAGAGATTTCATTTATAATGGAGGAAAATCAAGTTACGCAAAACATGTAATTCAAGCTGGACACCATATGCATAACATCGATAACACCCTCACAATAGAACATAGAGAAAACATTCCAACGAGAACAAATATACTGGAGGAAATAGCAATCCTAAGAGAAATCAACAACAACCTGATTCTCAATGAATACACACCTAATCCACACAATCCTCTGTACAAAATTCTCACAACCAAGTCAGTGCTTCAACAAGGGTCAACAAGAACAGACCTAATGCATTCTGCTGATGATGGGACTAGTCCCGAAAGGCCTACAGAGTTTTAAAAGAACTTAAGTTGAGGAGACGGACCTACAAGGTAACTATATTATAGTTTTTAACCGTACATTATATCTCTATGATTAACACATATGGAAGTGAGGCTAGCAGCCGACTGGTAGGCCAAGGGCCTTCTAGGCCTGTCATGCTTGGAGTTCTAGTTTTCATATTGTTAATTTTCTTTAGCAACAGGTTTGAATTTATCGGCGTGCCAACATTAAGTTTAAATAATTTAATTATTTCCTGAATTGCTACATGTCTTTTTTCTTCTGGAATTTGTGACTTTTGTAATAATTGTGGATATTTTCCTTGAGCAGTAACAAAAAATGCCATTGTATTTTTTACAGACTTTGAACTATTTCTTGCATTCGAAACAGAAAAGGCGATTTTTACAAACATAATTTTGACTGCACTGAGAGAGCAGAAATAAAAGTAGCGTGGTTATGATCTGTTTTGGTTGAAAATTGTGGAGTCAGCACAAATACTTTGCTTTTAAAGAATCAAAACATATACAAGCGTTCAGGTAGTAAAGAATGCTGATGATTCACTTACAAAACGCGCGGCTGCTCGGCTGGGAGTTTAGAAGCACATGCTTCTTATTTAGAAGGAAAAGGTAGAAGTATAAGGTAAAGGTTATTCATATTATTCAAAGCACATGCTTTTACTTATACCTTTTGCTTCCAAGCAAATACTTCTACCTCTACCTTGTGCTCACAAGCAAAACCTCCAGTTTTATTCATATGGCCCAATGTGTCTGTAGCACCAATTATACACTCTTTAACTATGTCTGCATTGGTAAAAGATTTCATATGTCTTCCTAGCATCCATCAAGTATGTAAACTTGCTTCACTGCACTTTTCTTAACCTCTGTTGTACAGTAGTATGTATTTTAGTTTTTCCTAAGATATAGGTCTGCAAACGATTTGTGTTTGGTTTCATAAAATCTTTTTAAATTAGAACTTTTTATTATTGAAACAGTTTAGTTACAAATCAAACACACCAGTAGAGCTCCCGGCGACATGGTAACATAAAGCTATATTAAATCAGTCCATCATCGTCATCATCATAGTACATTCACAAACTTAGGCCATTTTGTAGACCTGTTTCGGCCTCAAAAGAAACACCATCCAAAAGTCTTTTGAGTGGATATCCTGGTCAGTCCATTTTGATAAAAACTGTCTATTTTCAGGATCTACTTTTCTTCTTTTAGTTTCCATATTTAACGTCACAAAACACCCTCTGTCACAAACCACAAAATACAAACATTTCCAAAAATGAATAACACAAATTAACTGAAAACAAAAGGAAATTGGTTATGTGTGCCAAAGATATGTGTGCTCAACCATATGCAGTATTGCCAATTGAGACAACAATAATACTATCATGACAAGAAATTTAGTAGCCTACAACTGGTTTTATTTGATGTTTAACCGGGTTTAAAAATTTGTATTCATTCAATATTTAATCAGTCAGAAAACCAAAGCCCCAGGGTCTGGATCTGGACCACGATCCGCCAATTGGTGACCCCTGGTGTATTTGTATGTGCTGGAGAGAACTTTGAGAAGAAGTAATAGGTTTGAAATTCTATCTGGTCCATTCTTCCAAGTATCAAAACTTATCTATTGAACTATGTATATATATTTGTGCAATCCATAATATTTATATCATGTGTTTTAAGTTATTCATTACACGAGGATTCTATGCCACTGTACCACCTACATAAATTCACATAAATAAAAAAGAAAAACACAATTTGTTGTTGCAGAATGTGAATTAATTACCCGATATATTTCATTTATAGTGTTCTGCCCAAGAGCAGGTCTTTCACTGCAAACTCAGCATTCTCCACTCTTTCCTTAACTCAGCTTTCCTTTTTGTATCTGCATACAAACCATTTATTTTAATATTGTCTATCATCTGATGTCTTTTTCTGAGTCTTTCTTAACGTTGACCATTTTTTCTAGGGCATCCGTCAGCAGGCAGTTTCTTCTTAGCCCATGGCCAATCCAATTTCTTTTCCTCTTCTTTATCAGTTCCAGCATTGTTCTTTCTTCACCCACTATGTCTAGCACATCTTTATTTTTTATTTTGTCTGTCCATTTTATATGTTCCATCCTTCTCCATATCCACATCTCGAAAGCTTCTCACTTTTCCTCATTCCATCATAATGTCCAAGTCTCTGCACCATACAATGCTACACTCCACACAAAGCACTTCACTAGCCTCTTCTGTAATTCTTTTGCCAAAGTTCTGCAGAAAATGCTTCTCTTCTTGTTAAAGGTTTCTTTTGCCATTGCTATCCTCTGCTTTACTTCTTGACCGCAATTCATGTTACTACTGATCGTTCAACCCAAGTATTTGAAGCTCTCCATTTGTTCAATGGTCTCATCTTTAATCCTCATGTTTATCTTCTCTGGTTTCATTCCTATAATCATGGCCTTCGTCTTATTTATATTTATCTTCATTCCATAATCCTCGCACTTGTTATTTACCTCCATCAGCATGTTCCTCAGTGTCATTGCATCTTCTGCTAGCAAAGCCATTCATCAGAAAATCTTATGCACTTAATTCTTCTTCCTCCCATGTTTACGCCTTCCATATTCCTGAAGCAGTTCTTCATTAGGGTCTTCCAGGTAGATGTTGAAAAGAGTAGGTGATAGAGGACATCCTTGCCGTACTCCTCTTTCAATTTCTCTTCCCTTTGACATTTCTTCTCCTATCTTCACTTTTATTCACTATTTCATATAAAGATTACTTATGAGCCTCCTCTCCTTCCAGTTCACGCCAGTTTTCTTCAAGATCCTCATGAGTTTATTGCAATTCACTCTGTCAAACTTTTTTTCCAGATCAACAAATACTGCAAAAACTTCTTTATCTTTTTTCTATATATCTTTACCCTATTGTTCGTATCAATCCGATTGCATCTCTCATACCCTTTCCTTTCCTGAAGCCAAACTGTTCTTCTTCCAAATCGCTTTCCATCATAGAACATAAACATCAATTCAGTATTCGCAGGAGAATCTTTGTCGAGTGTGATATCAAGCTGATAGTCCTGAACTCCATACATTTCTTTGCATTATTTTTCTTCGGTATTGGTATTAACACTGTCTCAGTCAATTCTTCGGGCCATTCACCTTCTTTATATATCTTGTTGCATAAAAGCAGAATTTTCTTCTTTCCTTCACCCAAGCATTTAACCAATTCAATAAGAATTCCAACTACCCCTGTTGCTTTACCATTTTTCATTTCCTTAATTGCTAGTTCAACTTCTTCCTTCAGAATTGAAAATCCTTTTTCATCTTCTGATACATCTTCTTCGTTTTCTATATCCAAGTTAGCTGGGCATTTTCTTGTCTCATATAGCTCTTCTACATATTTCTCCCACTTATTCATAATTCCCTGTTTGTCTGCTATTTCTTTATTATTTTCGTCCTTAAGCAGCCACATAGTTTTCCTCTCTTCTTTCCATAGTCCAAGCATTTAAGTTCCTGTTACATTAAATCATACTTTCCTTTCCTCTCCAGATTCTCTAGTTCTTCACATTTCTGCTTCATCCATTCTTCCTCTGCCTTGTCAGTTTCTCTTCTAGGTCCATTGTTTAGTTTCTTGTGGCTTTTTCTGTATTGCTATTTTTCCATTTTCTTCTTTCTTCCATCTTCTCCAACATTTTTTCTGTGACCCATTTTTTCTTGCTCTCTTTGTATCCTATTGTTTCTTCTACAGCTGTCTGTATAAAGCTTTACAAACGACTCCAGTGTTCATTGTTATTGCCCGATGAGATTTCTAAGTTAGAGGCTTTCTCTTGAAAATGTTGTTGGAATTTTCTCCTTTCCTCTTCAGTTTTGTTTGTCCAAGTCAAACATCTTTGTTGCCTGTCTTCCTCTTATCTTCTTCAGACAAATATCTATATTAATAGTGAGTGGAGAACATATTTTTATCGACTCACCTCACATTTTCAAATTTCTTTGATACCGACGGTTTCAGACAATATCTCTTCAGTTATGGCTTCCAGTGATGAAATTCAACAGAAATATCAGTATGTGTACCCTTCCTATATAATTATATCAAATCAACAGGTTTCAATCCTCTGGCACATAAACATGCAATATTTAATAGCCTCTTATATAGATTGATAAAGGTCCCATTAAAAGGAGAAAATTTTAAGAAAGAATACGAGAATATCATAAATATAGAAAGATTAAATGGTTTTAATAAGAGTATAATATCTAACATTAAAGAAATTCAGAAAGATAAAACAACTTAAAGAATGCTCTACCCTACAAATTGTTAGTAAAGAAAAGAAGAATTTCAAGAAAATTACTTACCATCCAATAGTACATAGGAAATTTCAAAAAATATTTGACAAATACAACATTACTTTGGCACCAATAAATAAATTTAGTCTGGAAAAACTTCTAAATACTAATAAAAAAATCAACATCCCAGACAGTAAGAAATCTGGAATTTATCAAATAAATTGTAATGATTGTAGCAAAGTATACATAGGAAAAACAAAAAGGAATTTGGAAACACGCACTAAAGAACATTTTAGAAATATTAAAAATTGTGAAATTGAAAAATCAGCAATTGCTGCACATAGTTTACTAGAACATCATAAAATTGAAAAAGAGGCAAAACTTTTGAAACAATTGGATAAACCGTTGGAATTGACAATTTGGGAAATGATATTCATTCACAAGAATAAATATTGATCTATGAATTTCGATATTCCGGTGGATAAAAATTTAATTACAAAATTTATAATCCCAACGAAAGATGGCAGCACAAGAGGTGATGTCACTAAAGAAATCAACAATCACGGAATTTTATCAGTGGAAGCCATGACTGAAGAGGGACATGATATTGTCTGAAACCGTCGGTATCAAAGAAATTTGAAAATGTATGAGGTGAGTCAATAAAAATATTTTCTCCACTCACTATTAATGATATAACCTCATAATGTTTACTTCCCAATATTAATTTAAATATAAATATCTATATGTTGATTTTTTTCCCAAAAAAAATATATGTAAGAAATGTCTTATAATGAAATGAGAGGTTGGGCTCAAAGTAACATAAAATACCATATTTACAATGTAAAATATGTTTTGTTATTGTTCAGACAGTGTAGCCAACTTATCACAAAAACATGCTAATCAACAAGTGATGCTAAACTAATTTGGGGAACACTTAACTCGTCTACTAATGTAGGTGGACTCCTGGGATAGAATAACTTATATGTGAGTAAACATGTTAACAATTGGATCTAGTGGGAATGTGCATTATCATGTTGGCTAATATGACGGTAGCAATCACTTTTTCTCCAATTAAATATTTACAGGTGGTACCCTGGCATAGAACAGCCCCTTATATGGAAGAACATGTGTTATCATGATGTGCTAGTAGCCACTTTATCTCCAATCTAATATTCATAGGTAGAATAGTCCCTAAATCAACATACTTTTTTTTTGCATTTCTCATATTTTCTTCTGATCAAAATTATAATTCATCAAGTCGCTAATTTCATTTTACCAATAGTAAATAATTTGTCCCTTTTCACAATTTTTTAAAATTACGAAATTAAAACATTTGTACTACAATCCCCAACTTAATAAAAGCTAGCAAGATAACTCAGTCTAATCTTAAAATATTCTCCATCCAGTGGAATTATTCAACTTTCAATAGGTTGCCAGCATGAAAGATAATCAAAAATAGTCTAAATAGTTTGTAACCATTCCAACATACACTATCCAGATACCTGCACTACAATAGTCAACTTTCTATTTTTAAAAAATTGCTACCATCCTCATTTATTACCAAAAAGTCTCTCAATAGTTTGTGGGTAATTTTTTTTAATAAGTTGAAAAGTATGTCTAGACACAATTCTAAAATTTTATAAAACAATGGCTCTCCCAACTCTACTTCATGGCTCTGAAACCTGAACTCATACTACAGGCAAATTAAGTAGGATGAAGTTATTTAGACCTTTAGCGAGTTATACGCTTTATGATCACATGCAAAATGAAGATATCCGCACAAACTCATAACACAGCAATCACTAAAATCATCGAAACATACCAAAATAATTGGCAAGAACACCTCCTTAGAATGCCAAACAACAGACTACCTCTGAGGCTATTCAACTACAGACCTTCTGGGCGAAGAGACCCTGGATGACCTAACAAGCGATGGTGGGACCAATTTCTATCCTAAAGTGGAACAGGCCAATGGCCAAATCCCCGATTGTTATTGATAATGATGATGAAGTTGAATGAATGGCTGTTTCCCAAGTAATTACTGAATTATTCAATGTCACAAAACTTGTTTTAAAGCTCATGCATAGATTATGGTTTGATGTGATGGTTGGCATAATAAGTATATATTTTACCTATTTTACCAAGAAAAATTATTGATTTTTAGATTAGTTACGTTTTCAGGGCTCAACTTTAGATTACATTCCATTTGATTTTCCATACTATATTCTTGTAATACTATACTTCTTCAGTCTTTATTAACGTTTTGTACTACAGTAAAACTTGTTTAATCCAGAACGTGAAATGCAGAAATCTGTCCAATGTGAACAAATTTATTGGTCCCGGCGAAATAATAGTAATTTTACGTGTATTTATTTTGCATAAAATGCAATCTGTCCAACGCGGAAACAGAAGGATATTTCTACACAATTCATGAAAAAAATTCATAAAGTGGAACGACAGAAAGAGAAATACAGGTAAAAGTTCCTTATTCGCAGGTTAAAAAATTGTGACACTGTTCCTGTATTCGCGGCTAAAAATTAATTTATTCGTGGATCCAGGCGGTATATATATTTATTAACCATAAGCAGTTCTTTTTTTACTGAAGGCAAGTGCCATGGTGGCTTTTACAGTGATTCAAACCAAATGGACAAATAAATATTAAAACAAAACAACCTAATTGTCACTGACCCTAAAGTTCATTGTTAAAAGCTGTTGTATTTCACGTGCCGATATGTACTTTGATAAATGCCTCCATCGCCACGATCGGTATATTATTGTTTCAATATCGTTGCAATAATTTTGATTGAATGACACGTGTCTCTTGAGTTTTGTTCCAAAGGAAAGAAAAACAATTAGTACCGAAGAGAAAAAAAATAGTGTTGCTGCTTAAAGTAAAAATAAAAATGCTTGACCGTTTATACACGTTGGCGAGTCGTTTGCATCTATATCACGCTGTTTCAATGTTAATGAATCAAGAAATCTGAAGACAAAATAAGGAATTCTATCGCAGAATTCACAGCTGAATATCAATCTTAATTGGAAAACCTTTTAAAAGCGGCAAAACAGGAAAAAATCACTAAGTTCTTTGAGTCCTTCTAAACCTGACAGTAATAATTAATAGAAATTGTTCAAAATCTCTCATTAATTGATTTTATTTTGATAATTTTTATTTTACTCTGTAACCCATACAAATTACCATTCCATATTTGCAGTTTATGTATTCGCAGAACATATCCCAGTGAATAAGGAGCTTTTACTGTATAGATTCTACCTGTACCTGAAATTTTCTTTCGACCTCACTGCACACCCGTTATGCGAAACACAGATACATGTCTTGCAAATAACCATTGCCCTGTAAAATCTTACATTAGTTAAGTTCTGAGACCGATCTTTCACAGGTAGCGTTCTACATTTACAGAATAAAGATGACTGAAACGTATGTATCATTCTCATTAAGCGAAAAAGTGTAAGTGATAGAAGATAAATCTCCAAACATTCCGGACCGATGCTCCAAAGTCAAGCTCTAGCTCATGTTAAATCCCAAGGGAATAACGATTTCAAGGAATCTTCAGGTTGGCTGGACAGTTTTAAAAGACAACACAATGTAGTGTGGAATGAAATTTGCAGGGAATCAAAGGATGTGTAGTTAGTGAGCAAAAACCGAAACTGCATAATAATGAAAATATCTGGAACTATACAACCCTATAGGAACATTTATAATATTGATAAAATTCCCTTCCTTCCTTACTGTTCCATTAAAGATACTTTTGAACTTCATGATATGCTCCTAAGAGACATTTTTAACGCTGACGAAATGGGACTGCTTATTTTGCGCATTACCATCCAAGTCGCTCATACATACTATACTTCACTTTTCAACGGCATCGGAACTACAATTAATCCTAGGTACGTAAAAAGACATAAATGGTACTCCATATAATCTAAGATTATTAATAAGTTTTAGTTTTTTTTAATGGAAAAAAAAATTAGTCCCATGCGATTCCGCTTTGAGCAAGTTTTACTGTATAAACATTTTGTAACAATACTTTTAACATTTTATTTACAATTATTAAATATTTATCTACGTACACATTGATTTCTTCAAAGTTTTATAGAACTGCAGTGCGCTTGCACAAGATGTGTAAATGCTTAATGTAACTTCCACTAGATGGCAGAAAAATCGGTGTTACCAACAATTAATTCCAAACTATATTTAAACATTTAAAATAGTATGAAATGTTAGTAAAGACAGAAAAAGTATGTAGTGAAACATAATAGCAATAATATAGTATTCAAAATCGGATGAGGTACTTTTTTGGCAGACACAATTCTACACTTACATCCTTATGCCACTGATGCACTAAACACTTGAAAACACGTTTCGTACTATTTTAAACATTTTGGAACCATTTTATAAACATTTCTTATGATTATGAAATATTTATAAATTATGCAAAATGTGTGCATCGGGTTCTAGAGATGCGGAAATGCTTCATGTAACATCCGCTAGGTGGCTCTCAAATCGCAGTTACCAACATTTGAAAATAATTTCAAACTATATTTAGTGTTAGTGTACATAAAATGGGTGTGGTAGGTTATATGCCCATCACAATTCTACACTTATACTCTTATGCCACTGATGCACTAAACACTTGTAAACACTTTTGTACTGTTTTAAACATTTTGCAATGATCTTCAAGCTTTCTTTACAATATTTTATATTTATATATTTACGTAAAACATGATCGTGGATACATTACTTGCTTGCTACTTTCCCATGTTGTTCCAACGTTGCCAACATTTGAAAATAATTTCAAACCACATTTAGTGTTAGTGTATGTAAAATCAGTTTACAGTTCACTAAATAGTATGCATGTAAATTGTTTTGTTATGTTAGGAAATGGGAAGTTGGTTTATGTCCATTTTTTTAAGCATTTGGGAACAAATAATATGCATGTGAATTGTTTTCTTTAGTTAGGAAATGGCAAGTTAGTTAACATCCATTTTTTTTTTTGCATTTGGAAATTTATTCCCAAAGTTGGTAATGCCGACTGCAGAGCCATCTACCGGAGGCTATATTAACCATTACAGCAAATCCCGCATGTGCACTACGATTCTGTGGAACTTAGAAGAATTCATCTGAGACATATAACTGACTTTTTCCCGTAAAATTAGTTTATAGTTTATAAAAATAATACGCATGTAAATTGTTTTGTTAGGTTAGGAAATGGGAAGTTCATTTACGTCCATTTTTTTTAGCATTTGGGAATAAATAATATGCCTGTACCGAAACAGCTGTCACTGAATTATATCTTAATAAATATGAAAATCGAATAAAACTAAGTTTTATTTTTATTTAATTAATGCATGTAAATTGTTTTCTTTGGTTAGGAAATGGCAAGTTAGTTTACGTCCATTCTTTTTAGCATTTGGGAAGTTATTCCCAGATTCCCAGTTTTTAGTAACACCAACTGCAGAGCCATCTACCAGAGGCTACATTAACCATTACAGCAACTCCCGCATGCGCACTGCGATTCTGTGGAACTTAGAAGAATTTGTGTCCGCCAAATAACCAACTTTTTCCTGAAAATCAAGTAGAAATTAACCTAAAGTTGAGACGTACACCAAATTAGTATACATGTCATTAAATAATATGCATGTACTTTTTTTGTTAGGTTAGGAAGGGGCAAATTAGTGTACATCAATTTCTAACAAACATTTAGGAATTTATTGTGAAGGTTGGTTATACCCATTTTACAACTAAGTGGTTCCATCTTGTGACAACTCTATAAATTTTTGTGTAGAACTTAACAGGTATGTAGTTCCATCTAAATATAACTCCATAAACTTTTGCGCATGCACACTGTTATTAATAGCTCAGTGCTTAGTGGCTTGATTCGTATGCAAGGAGGTCCGGTTCTTCAAGGCTGTAGATATGCAAGAGTAATGTTCACAGCACTCATCCAAGCATCAATTAAAAAATTGCAATGGAATTTGCTTGAAACTAAGTGCGAATAATTATATGAAATAATAATGTACCGGTAATGTAATGCATCTTAAAAAGAGAGACTTGCAAACCATAGAAAATGTCAAAACAATGTTTCTAAAGAAAGTCCTAGGTGTCACAAAGTACACACCCTCCAGGCTCACATACTTAATAAGAAAGGAACCATGGGTGTGGTGTACAAACCGTCACACAAAATTTTCAATCTTATTTCTTATGCCACTGATGCATTAAACACTTTTAAACACGTTTAAAACATTTTGCAACACTTTTAAACATCTTCCAATATTGCAACAATCTTTTTTTTTATATTTACATATTTACGTAAAACATGATCGTGCTACATTGCTTACTTGCTACTTTCTGCTATTTTCCCTCCTCTTCCTATTTTGTTCCAACAGTGCCACCATCAACAACCCAAAATACTCCAGATGTTGCCAACATCACTTCCACGTTCCCTGGATTTTACCTACGTTAGAGTAATTGATTTGTGTTACAGTAATTGATTTAGGTTTGGTTAGCTTTTAGGTTCCTTGCTTTTAAATGTGATTTGATACGTAAAATAAATTACCTCTTCATATCTGTTATTCTATGAAAAATTCAAAATGTCAGACGGTTACCACGTAAAATCATATTTCCACTAGTTCATTTCGTGTTAATTATACATATTTAGACAAGTTCTGGGAATTTTGTGTCAATGTTGGTCATACTGATTTCACATACACATACCGCCAACTGCTGGAGGTTGCATTTATCTTTCTGGGATTGCATGAAGCATTAGCGCATGCGCACTGGGATTCTATAGAACTTAGAAGAATTTATGTACGATGGTAAGTACACCTTATCCAGAACCATTCCTAATATAAGAAATATGCTTCACACTGCTATTGCCATCCATCTAGGCATATCAGAAACTCATGAGTATCTGCAAAAAAGGAACAATATAGGAGATGAATTCTACATTGTCAGCGCGATGATGAAGACAAATTGGACAAGGGCAAACCAACACATGAGTGCAGTAAACAGACTCGCAGTACACGGCTTGCATCACAAATTATGTAATACCATATCCGAGAAAATCCACCGCTGTGGTCTCGAGGTAGCGTGCTGCCTTGTCACGCAGCGGGCCCGGGTTCGATCCCCGGTCGGGGCAGTTTTTCTGGGTGAGGTTTTTATTGGGGTTTTTCCTCACCTGTAAGACAAATGTCAGGAAAACTTTAAGGCCCAAACGGTCCCCGAAATCATATGGCCATCATCATCATCCTTATTATCATCATCATCATCATCCTTCACCGGTGTGGAAAGCAACGGGAAGCTACCGCACCTACACAATTCCCTAGTAAAGCTGCAAGCATAGCATGAAAATGCTATGATTGCAGTGAAGGACCTGCCTTCAGGCAGAATTACTATGGATGGATATCCGAGAAATGTGCATGCAAACTATGCAGACTAAAATGTTACAGATACCACGTTTTGAAATGTAAGAAGAAAACAAGAGCTGTAATGGAACTCAGCACAGAACACTGATGGTTGTTGTACACTTCAGGTCGCAAAAATTTTTCAATTTAATATCTTATTCCACTGATGCACTAAACACTTTTAAACATTTTGTAACACTTTTAAACACATCTTAAACATCTTCCAATGTTGCAACAATCTTTTTTTTATATTTATATATTTACGTAAAACATGGTCGTGCTACATTGCTTACTGTTATTTTTCCTCCTCTTCCTATGTCGTTCCAGCGTTGCCACCATCAACAACCCAAAATACTCCAGATGTTGCCAACCATTTCCACGTTCCCTGGATTTCACCTACGCTAGAGTAATTGATTTGTGTTACAGTAATTGATTTAGGTTTGGTTAGCTTTTAGGTTCCTTGCTTTTTAAATGTGATTCCACGTTCCCTGGATTTCACCTACGTTAGAGTAATTGATTTGTGTTACAGTAATTGATTTAGGTTTGGTTAGCTTTTAGGTTCCTTGCTTTTTAAATGTGATTCCACGTTCCCTGGATTTCACCTACGTTAGAGTAATTAATTTGTGTTACAGTAATTGATTTAGGTTTGGTTAGCTTTTAGGTTCCTTGCTTTTTAAACGTGATTTGATACGTAAAATAAATTACCTCTTCATATCTGTTATTCTATGAAAAATTCAAAATATCGGACGGTTACCACGTAAAATCATATTTCCACTAGTTCATTTCGTGTTAATTATACATTTTTAGACAAGTTCTGGGAATTTTGTGTCAATGTTGGTCATACTGATTTCTCATGCATATACCGCCAACTGCTGGAGGTTGCATTTATCTACCTGGGATAATTGGAGCACTAGTGCATGCGCACTGCGATTCTATAGAACTTAGAAAAATTTTCGTGCGACCCGAAGTGTAGCATATCCACACTGATTCATGTGCCTACACTACTCTTATGCACACTTGTGCCCATTTCCTACTATTATTATTAGGGAAGGTAAACTCGTATTTTTCCCCTCTCAGTTTTATATTGCAATTACTTACAATTCGTATAAATAAAATATACGTGTCAATCAGCTACGCCCAATCTTTGTAAATAATAATACAAAAAATTTTAACCAAACCTAACCTAAAATGATAAATCGAACTTGCCGGTATAAAAACTTAAAACTACACCCATATAAAAACGGTATAATCATATCATTAGTGTTAACTAACAATATAATAATTAATACAAATTTCAGGACTTCATTTTGTTCTCTCAAACTTTACCTGAATAATCTGTTTTAGTCTGTAAGAAACGTCATCGGCTAGTTGTTTAGCAGCTTCATCAGGCAGATTTCCAACACCTACACTTTCCGCAATTACTTTTATTGATTCAAGGGACAACGAAGTCCCATAAAGCATATCACCTTCACTCATGATTTTAAAATATAAAATTTAATGTTCACACTTTCATTTTACTTTCCTTACACATAGCGTCCAACATTAATCACGTGACATGTGACGTAATGTGTTGTTATTGATGTTTTTCATAGAGGTTGTTCTCTATCATAGAGATGGCCAACAACTAAGTAAAACTCTAAATAAAAATGAGCACGGAGATGAAAATAGGGAAATAAAACGGCACAAACATCTTGGTCAGAGAGAACCTACAGATCGATACGGATAGTAGGTTTATCACACAAGCGGCTAGATCAGAGTCAACCCAGGCTAGGTCGAGTCCAGTGATATAGAGATGACCAACGACAATGTCATTCAGTGATGTCTAGACTCCAGAGACCTCAAGCGTTGGCAGAAAACACTAACCGATTACAGCTTACTGTATTATCGGCAAAACAATTTGCGCCAATGAAAGTAAAACTAATTAGTGTTGATACCGGTGGCGTAGTCGTCACTTTCGGCGTTTGTAATATCACATTTCAAATAATTACTGAAATAATAATAATTAATCAGATTTTACAGCCCATCTCATATTATTGAAAATCTCAAGACCAGTTTCCAAAGGGTCCTCTGTTTTACAAATGTATGAGGCAAGCTGTATAATTTGATTAATTTAATTATTTTAAAATAAAACCTCACAGTGTTATGAATATATCAATTCAGAACTTAATCTCAATTTCAAGAGCCGAATAGGGACAATGAAGAAGCCGACGGCGGTAACATAGCTAACAATCAGGCTTTAAACTAAGATTGGATCGCGATAAAGAAGGGCCTACCGTGATCCCTGGTAAACGCCACCCAATATGGACAAAAGAGCCCGAGATATTAATAAAAAATGTAAGTGTTGAGACCAAAGCAATAGAAAGCTTGCCTTACGTCTATGTCACAATTAACAAACATAAGTACTTTGCGCTGGTAGACACTGGGTGCACTACCAACGTAATTAGTAAATCGTTCTATAATAAATTACATCAAGAGGGTTGCAAGATAGCCGCCATACCACTAAGTAATACCTCTGCATTTACAGCTACTGGGAAGGGTAAACAGAGAGTGAAGATACAAACAATGATAACTGTTACTATTGAACGGGTAGACTTCGGCCTAATGTTTACAGTTGTTCCTAGGCTTTCTGCTAGCATACTACTATCGGCTGAAATGTTCGAGGCATTCCGGTCGGAGATAGATTCCAAGGCAAAACATTAACGCTGAACTTTGGTGGAAACAAAATAGTAATTCCTATAGTGGATAATAAACTCCCTATTAAAGCCACAGAAAGCGACGAATTAAATGAGGAGGCATTCTTAATTGAAAATATAATTATACATAATGAAAGTAATGAGGTTGACAAGGTGCCGCAGCAGTTTAGCATAATGAGGGTATTAGGCGAGTTTAATGATTATGAATGCGTGAACAATAGAGAGTCAAATGAACTGAAAGTCGGGAATAATTATATGTATAATAATGTAGCAACAGGGAGTAATTTCACGTACAGGAGGGGAGACATCGAAGCTAAAGTAAATGCAGCCGAGGGGCTGAGTGATTCCCAGAGGAAATCTTTGGAAGGAATGTTGTTACGAAATAGGCATACTTTCGCTAAGAAAACGGGGAAATGTAATTCTTAAACATACAAATTCGACGTTATCGAACATGAACCAGTTAAGCTAAAGTCTAGGCCTATCCCCATTAATATTAGAGAAAGGCAGATGCAGTAGTGGCGCAGATGTTGGAGAACGGAATTATTGAGGATTCACTTTCACCATATCTATCGCATATTAACTGGGTAGCTAAGAAAAACGGGACCCTAAGAATGACCATAGACGCGAGGCAGATCAACAATTACATCATGCCAGACAATTACCGCATAGAATCGGTGGACATCTCGCTGGCTAAAATTAAACGCGGGAAATATATATCAACTGTTGACTTGTGTGAGAGCTTTCTCTAAGTACCTTTAGACCATTCGGTTAAAAATACACGACATTTATTCACGCGGGCCGTAGCTATCAATTTTCGCGCTGTCCGTATGGCGTCAAGACATCATCCAGTGCACTTATAAGGGCTTTACGGTCCATATTTGGTGGTGTCATTAGTGGTCCAATTCTGCGACGATTTACTTATCGTTACAGAAACTTTTGAGGAGCACATAGCCGAGGTCGACCATGTCCTATCTTCGCTAAGAGCTCATGATTTGACAGTCAACCTCGAAAAATCTAAATTTATCAGGAAACATGTGGCATTTTTAGGTTTCCTAAACTCGGAAAACAGAATAGGACCTAGCCCAGAAAGGATAGAGTCGATCCTGGCTATCCCTCCACCTTGGAATATAAGGAAATTGAGAAGGTTCCTAGGGATTTTGATGTATTACACTAAATTTGTAGTGAACTATTCCCGCGAAGTAAGTCAGTGCAAGAACTATTGAAGAAAGGGATACGATGGACTTGGAACAAGGAGTTACAAGCCACATTCGACACGGTTAAAGGGTTACTTGCTAAGTGTATCTTACTGCAAAAACCTGATATGTCGCTCCCTTTCCATATTTACACGGACGCATCGCAGAACGGACTGGGCGCAGTATTAACCCAAGTAGATTCTGAAGGTAACATCAATACGATAGCTACCGCGTCGCGGGCGACCACTAACATTGAAAAACAAGCGATGGTCACTGAAATGGAGTTGGCGGCAATATATTTCGCCACCCAGAAATTCCGATCTTATATATTCGGCCAGAAGACCTTCGTACACTCGGACCACATTAGCATTGCGTTTTTAAACAGATGTAAGCTGGGTTCGAACAAGGTAAGCTGATACATATCGGAGATCCTAAGTTACGATATAGAAATAAAATATATCGCCGGACGCAACAATACGTTTGCTGATATACTATAACGTCTCAGTCACGTGACTAGTGATCCGGACTACACCGAAACACATAATCGGGAAATTAAGATTATGGGTGCGGTCGTCAAAGTAAATAAGTCATTGAGTAAGAGCCTTAGGAACATAAAAGCAGAACAAGAGACGGACCCAGATTTGAGAATTATTAAGAACAAAGCAAGACAAATCGCCGACGCAAGCGACGTGGATACATATCGGATGCTCGACGGAGTGCTATACAAGAAGTGCGGAAGGGCTGAAATTGCCTGGAAGACGGTGGTACCTAGACATCTAGAGACACCACTCATAAAAGAGTTTCATACCGCGTTCATCCACGACGGATGTGACAGGGTTGCCTTAAATATATAAAATCACTTTTATTTTAAGAGACTATATCGGAAGGTAAGGCAGGTCACTGCAACATACGACCTTTGCCAAAATGCAAGAGTCTCAACTTGCGTTTCGATACTCCCCACAAAACATTATCAGAGACAAACCGAACAATCTGATAACAATTGATACTCACGGACTATTGCCTATTGGGGAATTAGGGTACAAGGCACATATTGGTCGTCGTGGACACATTTTCCAAATTTACCAAGATTTACCCGATGAAAACAGTAACGACAAAGGGCTGTTTTTTTCCAAATTTACCAAGATTTACCCGATGAAAACAGTAACGACAAAGGGCTGTTTGAGGAAACTCTTTTGTGATTATGAACCTAACCAGGGGAAAATCTAGGCAATTTAACGGATAACGCATCTGTTTATCGCAGTGCGAAGTTCCGAGAAGAATTGAACAAAAGGGACACTAATTTATGTCACTGCTCGTTATACATGCCTTCCGGGAACCCAACGGAAAGGACGAATAAAGAGATCACTATATACTTGAGAATATTGTGCCACAAGAGACATACAAATTGGGTAAAATATATTCCTTACATTGAACATATATCGAACCACTCGATAAATAACGTGACGGGATACGCTCCGATCACTTTAATGAAGGGAACGTTGCCCGATAAGCTAGTGGCAAACATACCGAACGCGATATACCCCGATGAAGGGTCACTCTCCGATAAACAAAGATGCGAAAGAGCATTCCATAGGACGCGGACGCTTGAGGACAAAAGAAAGAAGCGTGCTAAACGATACAAGAACGTTTGGCATCCTTCTATCGGCGATAAGGTATTAGTAAGAAACAATACATTTTCTGATAAATTATGTAAGAGGAGCGCTAAATAGACTTGCTATGGAAAGGGCCAGGGATCATACCCGAACAATTCGGCACACAAACATATGAAGTGAAGTGGGCCAAGGTCATGGGACGCTACCACCTTCAGAAACTCCGACCGTATAAAAAGGAGGTATAAGCATAAGGCAAATGAAATACGCATTCTGGTTCGCGTAAATGTGAGTAAATGTGTCAAATCGACGTTGCTAGTGATTGGGTTGAGTTCAACGAGAATATTGCGAGTGTCGAACGTGAAGATTTCATAAAAGTGAAAAAAAAAGTGCCGTGAAATCTCTGCAAAGAATAAGTGCTGTCACAAATGACACCGCGTAGTGTGAAATTAAAAGAAGAAAAAATAACACATCGTAAAGACAGTGATTTTCAGACACTAACTCTAGTATGATAAACAACATTTTGTAATTAAAGGATATATATATATATATATATATTTGTGTTTAGAATAATAGTTTATTTTCAGGAAAAGAGAGATCTCCTAGAGAGATAAGCTTGTTTGTTAACACAGGGTTCAATGACACATTTTGCTAAAAGAGTCTGTACCAAAATCAAGTTTCCGATACATGGATTACGTCATGCTGCACACCAATACGTCATGGCGTCTCCATTTCTTCTGTGATCTTAGTGAACAGTACCAAATTCTCTCCTACTTACCCCCTCCTTTCCTATTACGCGCCGTGTGCTATCGCGCATACTCCCCTCTCCTAGTGAACTCTCAAATAGAACTGTGCTTTCTAATATCAAATCATCATCTGTTTATCGACCGAAGGAGTCAGGTCGATATAGCTCAGAGGAGCTTGTTTGGTTTATTAGTCCCTTAGGCCAGGGTGGGCCACAAGGACCGTGAACCCCAGTCCTTGGCTGGTCTAGTGTGAATGTAATATCGTACTATGGTTTGTTAATATTGTTTTTCGTATAGATGATCGATGAGACTATTATTTTCTTTGTTAACTTATTTTTAATGTCAAAAAATTATTTTTTATATTTCATTGTTATATCTGACTGTTTCTTGACTCGCATTAAACTTTAGTTATCTGATTTTAAATACTTTGCCTATTGATTTAGTAGCTAGTCTATATCAGATATCAGTATAAAATTCCAAAGTTTTACTCAAGCGTATGTGAGTTCCTTTTTCCTTAAAGCTTCCACGATTATAATCTGCGTAGCTTACAACATATTACATGTTTAATAATTCATTAAGGAAAGCTGAATTAATCTTTGTCTTTTATGGGCCCGGGCAAAAATACGTTAATTTGAGCAATCTAAGTTTTCTACTCAAAATATTTATCAACAACATTGGTATGATCCAGCACCTATACGGTGCAAATTCTGGTAACATAGTGCGTGGTTACGCCGGCGCCGGTGCAAGGCTATGTTTAAAAATATTGATGACGTCGTATTATCCTTTGTCAATAGTCTGCATGAGACTTCAAATATGTTAATCTACCACCCCGGTCCACAACAAAACAGGTAGGCTTGAAACTACACGAGGGCGTCAACACTAGAATAACAGCCAAAAGAAAATTAGAATTTATTTCTGCAAGAAAAACGAGAGACTCATTATGAATACATAGAAAATTAATTAAATTTGTCCATATATTCATAACGGGGCAGATGTACCAATATTAGGTCTAGGCATTGTTTTCCAGTATCTAATATAATAAAAAGGAATTTTATTCAAATGTAATATATGCTAAAATATAAAAGAGTAATAATCCGAAGTATACCGAGTTTATATTCAAAATAATCAGGGAACCATTTGTAATACAATGAAGACATAAATACATTGATAATTAATTAGACCAGTATACGATTTTTATATAAAGTTTAATAAATTACCAACAGCATACTCAGTAAAAGCCCGGCATTACTCATGGTTTTTCCACCGGCCGCGTTGCTGAACACAATAGGGAAAGGAATTCTAACTGTCCCATTTGTAATACGAAATACACGGTCAAGGTACTGTGACAACTTGGCATAATACATTTTCACAATAAGATACAAATTGACAGGTTTCCAATGTTAACGAGCATGTGATGCTCTCCAAAACAAATTAAGATAAAAATATATTGACATGACAGGAGACGTCTTTATCGGAGATGTGGCACTTAGTAAGTCGTTGTAGGAAAAATATACATAATTATCTTTCGCCAATCTAAGAAAAAAATAATAGAGAGTTTGGACATTCCTTAGTAATGGAAAATGGGCATAAACCAGCATCTTTGGAAATATGATATATAGAAGAGGGAAACCAACCCCGAAACTTGTAACATTTGTTAATTTGTAAAGAGGCCCACAGCATATATGTGGGCAGGATCACAAAATACCTAAAAAACTAAATAAATTATTCGCGAAGAGTATCGTACGACAGTTAGCTGTTAGCCCTCAGTCTAATAGGGTGCACACTTGCTTATTAGCCCTACGTCTAACAGGGCACACTTACTTGTTGTACCATAGTCTAACAGGGCACATTACTAGATCATCTCCTACATTGTGCTTTGGAACTCAAGAAAGCAGTCGGAGGACCGACTAGTGTATACATCCAGGAAAATAAATCCTTGTGTTAACTCCACGGCAGCCTCCAGTGATTTACGTATTAACATATCACTTTTATCTCCCTTGCGTGAACCTTTGATGAGAATCCAGCTCTTACCGAACCATAAACCTGAGCAGTCTGGAGCATCAAACCGTCCTGGTACCCATATCCCTCTGACACCAAACCTAAAACAACCCGAGCCTAAAACTCCGTCCCAATGTATATTTATATTACGACTGTTCATTATTGTGTTCATATTCAAGTTTGGCAGCTAATTATGTTGTGTGTGTTTCATCATTCAATATTAATTATATTCATATTTTAGTTAAAATATCTTGATGTCGATTTATTGAGAATTGTTTAGCTGTCTCGTAGTGAGCTTGAACCTGAGATTTGAGTGTTGTATAGCACATTCGCAGTCCCCTCATGATCAGATAATAATATTAAAAGAAAGAAACAAAGATTAACTGTAATTTAAAAGCATTGATGTTTATAGATATCCTACGAGTGGTATATTTAAAGAAAGATGAAATCGTCAGTAAACGTGGGCCCAGCTACAGACTCTGCCAATTAGAAGCTTGTATGAGACGAGCTAGGTTTGTATTTAATAAAAGTCAGGTTTCACGTATCGTTCATAGAGAAAATAAACGTATTATCTAGCACGTGTTTATGTATTTATAAAGGAAGATTTTAAATTACTTACTTACTTACTTACTTACTCACTGGCACTATCGAACCCGTAGGTTCATGGCCGCACGGACATAAGCTCTCCATACATCCCTATCCTGAGCCAATGCTTTCCAATCATTCCCTGTATAATCTAGTTCCCTCAAATCATAGTTAATGTTGTTCTCCCACCTCATTCTTGGTCTACCAACTGGGCGTTTCCTCTGGCTTCCTACAAGAAGTTTCCATGCAAGTCTTTCATTCCCCATACGCGCAACATGTCCTGCCCATCGCAGTCTACGGGACTTAACTGTTCTTATTATATCTGGCTTCCTATAAAGACCATGTAGTTCATTGTTATGTAGTCTTCTCCATTCACCTGTCTGTTCATCTCTCTTTGGTCCAAAAATTTTCCTAAGAACTTTATTCTCAAATACTCGTAATCTCCTTTCCTCCCTTAAAGTAAGAGTCCATGTTTCGCACCCATATAATATAACTGGTAGAATAATTGTTTTATATATTTTCAGTTTAACGTTTTTTGAAAGGAGTTGGGACATCAAAAGTCTCTGCAATGCATAATAGCATGCATTTCCAGAATTGAGCCTATGTTTAATTTCTTTGTGCATCTCATTCCTATTTGTGATTATTTTCCTAGGTATTTGAATTCAGCCAATTCCTCAAAATTTCCCTCATTTGTCATTAGCTGTCCATTTCCATTATATAATGTATTTCTACGTGTGACCATATATTTAGTTTTACTGATATTTACTTCCAGTCCTAATTTCTTAGTGTTACTCAATAGTGTGTGCGTGTTGGCCTTTAGTATCTCCTCGCTATCGGCCAGTAGTACTACACTCATCAGCATAAACTAACAGCTTATTAATACCATTCAGTTGTAGGCCTTCCTCATTCTCTAAAGATTTAATGGCATGCTCTAGTACAAAATAAATAGTAGAGGAGATAGTGCATCTCCTTGCTTCAACCCATTCTGGATTTCAAAAGTGTCTGAAAACTGTTTGCCTACACGCACCCTACTCGTTGAGCCATTTAGACACATTCGTATAAGTCTAACTAACTTTTTAGGAATTCGAACTCCAGCAGGATACTATATAACTTCTCCCTCTTAATTGAATCATATGCTTTTTTGAAGTCTACATATAGTTGATGTACAGTACCATTATATTCCCATTTCTTTTCTAAAATCTGTCTTATACTAAAAATCTGATCTGTTGTAGACCTGTTTCTTCTAAATGCACATTGATGATCTCCTAGAATGTCATCAATATAGGGAGTAAGTCTGCTTACTAATATATTTGTTAGAATTTTGTACGAAGTTGAAAGTAATGAGATGCCCCTATAGTTGTTGCAATCAGTTTATCTCCTTTCTTATAAATTGGTACGATAACACTGGGGAACAAAAAAATATTTTTTTCTTGGTGCCTGAAATTTTTCACCTGATTCTGGGTATTTCGGCACTGCTGATTCCAAAAATGTCATCCATTTTGTTGCAGCAGCTCTAGTTTGCAAGATATTGATGATACTGCTCTTATGTACCACCATTGTAAATCGATTGTTTGCATAATACTAATTGATTTAATCCAAGTTATATTCATGTTGTTGTTGCCGTTTGCATATGTAATTTTACTAATTTGACAATTGTTATCCTTTTTCTAGACTGACATGGCTTCAACACGAAGAAAATGTGTGAATAATCCTGATGTGTTTTGTTTCATCTGTGGGGAGTACACATTCACTCAACAAAGAAAACCTATAACTGACTTTGTAAGAAGAGCTTATTTGGCCTATTTCAAAGTACAACTGGGAGATCAAGATAAGCCTTGGGCACCTCACATTGTATGTAAAACGTGCACAGAGCATCTACGACAATGGACAAATGGGAAACGGAAATGCTTGAAATTTGGGGAACCAATGATCTGGCGAGAACAAATTAACCATAGTGATGACTGTTGGAAGACCTAGAAGACGTTGGGCTGATGCAATATGAAGTCGGAACGGGCAATTGCCTAATCCCTGGAGTGATGATGATGATGATGATGACTGCTATTTTTGTTCAGTCAATGTAAAGGGCATCAATAGCAAAAACCGGAATAGATGGGTATATCCCAATCTACGCTCCGCAAGACGCCCTGTTCCACATTCAGAGGAGATACCTGTTCCAATTTTTACCAGTCTTCCAGAGTCACCAGAAGAAGAGGATGATTCAACTGAAAGCTATTCTGAGGGAAATGACAGCGATTTCCCAGGACCTTCATCAGTTTCATCCGGTTTTAGTCAAGCGGAACTGAACGACCTCATAAGGGATCTAAGTCTTCCAAAGAAGTCATCTGAGTTGTTAGCTTCCAGGCTGGCAGAGAAACAATGTCTGTTACCGGGAACAAAGGTCACAGTCTATCGCAAAAGAGAAACAGACTTCCTGCCATTCTTCACAGTAGAAAATCAATTTGTTTTTTGTATGAATGTTGAAGGACTGTTAATAAAGCTGGGTGTAAGAAAATACACACCAAGTGAATGGCGGTTATTATAGATAGCTCCAAACGCAGCCTAAAATGTGTTCTTTTGCATAATGGGAACATATACAGGTCAATCCCAATTGGTCACTCAGTTTCTATGCGTGAAAATCAACATACAATAGCTACAGTGCTAGAGAAGATCTCTTACCGTGATCACCAATGGGTAATGTGTGTCGATCTCAAGATGGTGAATTTTCTTCTAGGACAACAAGGTGGGTACACCAAATACCCATGCTTTATATGTTATGGGACTCTAGAGCCAAAGATCAACATTGGGTGAGAAGGCATTGGCCTCTTAGAGAAAGCATGACCGTTGGAGAAAAAAACATCGTTGCAGAACCTTTGGTTGACAGAAACAACATCATCTTGCCACCACTGCATATTAAACTTGGTTTAATGAAACAGTTCATCAAGGCGTTGAATAGAGATGGAACATGTTTTGGCTACATATGTACAAAATTTCCTGCACTGAGTAAGGAAAAAATAAAAGCAGGTATATTGGATGGACCACAAATCCGCCAACTTATTAATGACCATCAATTTCAAGACTCAATGAATGATACTGAAGCAGCCGCATGGTCTTCGTTCTGTATGGTAGTGAAGAATTTCCTTGGAAACTATAAGTCTCCTAATAGTGATGAACTAGTGGAGAATATGCTCACTGCTTTTTGTGCACTAGGTTGTAACATGAGCATCAAATTACACTACCTACACAGTCATTTGGATCGATTTCCAGACAATCTTGGAGATGTAAGTGAGGAACAGGGTGAGCGTTTTCACCAGGAATTAAGTACAATGGAAGAAAGGTATCGTGGACGGTGGGATATACATATGATGGCGGACTACTGTTGGAGCATCCACCGAGAATGTCCAAGATCATTGCATCGGAGGAAATCACAGAAACGGGGATTCTGCGACCTGATGGAGGAAAATTAATGATTCTAACGAGACTAATGTGTAAATAAATTATGGTAGTTATATAGATACAGTTGTTTCATGAAAAAGAAAGTATTTGTTCTTTTGTATTTAATTGTATGCGAGTAATATAGTTGTATATGTGGACCAGTATTTTTGAACTGGATATAATTTGAATAAACTCTATCTCAAAAACTAGAGCTGATAGGACGAAACTGAAATCATCTTTGGAATCAGTGACCCAAATATACCCATAAATAGGTGAAAACATTAAGGCACCAAAATCACTGTTCCCCAGTGTAATTGATTCCTTCCATTCATCTGGAAGAGCTTCTTTTTCCCAAATCATAGTAAGCAACCAGCGTATCTTGTCCATCAATTTTTCTCCCCCTGATTTTATCAGTTCTGCTGGGATCTCATCTGAACCTGATGCTTTATACATCTTCAATTTTTCAATCGCCATTTCAACCTCTAATGCACTTGGCTCTGCGACTAGCATTTCTGCTGTCTGTAACTTATCCTCCTCAATGTCCTGTTCTGTATGTACATTTAATAGCTGATTAAAATACTTTTCCATCTATTTAATATACTCTTGGAATCTGCAATCATATCCCCATTTTCATTCCGAATTATGTTTGTTCTAGCCTGAAACCCTTTCTTCTCTATACTAATTCCCTGATATAATTCTCTAATGTTCCTATTTTTTGCATTCATTTCAAGATCATTAATCTTCTCTCTCAAATATTCCCTCTTCTTACTCTTTAGTAACTTGGTGGTTTCCCGTCTAACACTACCCAATTGCTCTAAATTTACCTCATTTGGCTCGTGTAACCATTTCATTTTTGCTAGCTTTCTTTTCTTTACAATGTCGGCACATTCCTCATCAAACCATTTCTTGTTTTGCCTCTTTTTTAAACAACCAATGCTTTCTGATGCTGACAATTTAATAGTATATCTTATAGCCTCCCATTCTTTATTTATATCAGTTTCTTCTTCGTTTGCCACATTGTCATCTGAAGATTCCAGTACTTCAAATCTATTAGCAATTTTGATTTGGTATTCTTGCCGCATTTCATCATTTTTCAAGTTTTTTAATTCATATTTTACATAATCATCTTTAGCGTTTGTTCCTCTCATAAGCGATAGCCGTTGTCTGATTTTCACCTTGACCAGATGATGATCTGAATTGCAGTCTGTCCCTCTAACTGATCTAATATCAATGATGCTACTGTGCCAGCGTTTATCCACTAATACATGATCTATCTGGTTCCGAGTTTCTCCATCTGGGGACGTCCAGGTGTATTTATGAATATCCTTATGCTGAAATGTTGTGCTCTTAACAATGAGATTCTTTGATGTGGCAAATGTGACTAATCTAACCCCGTTGTCGTTACTATCTTCATGAAGACTGAATTTGCCTATTGTTGGTTTGAATATATCTTCCCGCCCCACTTTTGCATTTAAATCTCCTAAGACAATTTTCATATGATATCGTGAAAGACTATCAAATAAGCATTCTAATTCTTCATAGAACTCATCCTTGATCTTGTCATCTTTATCTTCTGTGGGGGCATGTACATTTACAATTATAAAATCATGTCGTTTACCCTTTAGAATTATGTATGATATCCTATCACTAACAAACTTAATATCTCGGATAGCGGATAGGATCCTCCTTCTTGACTAAAAAACCTGTTCCAAATGCAGGTCTTTCTGCACCCCCATAGTATAATGCAAAGCTTCCTGATTCCTGTCTACCTTCTCCTGGCCACCTAACTTCCTGTAAAGCGACTATATCCAAGGGCGATTTATCCAATTCCCGCGTTAATATCTCTAGTGCCCCGCTATTGTATAAAGTCCTAACATTCCATGTTCCTAGGAACATGTCCCTGTGTTTGAGCCTTTGGCATGGGTTCTCTGAAGTAGTCCCCGCCCGGAGAACCGAATGGGGGACTATTTGACCTCCGGAAAATTTTACCCCAGTAGAACCCATGTCCGCATTTCTTGACGGTTGTATTTTTACGGTGAAAGATCGTCACTCTTTCGACCAAGGTACTTATTTCGTCTGGCTTATCACCTTCGACCTGTCCGGCACGGGTAACCCTATCGGCAGCAATGCTACCGCCGGCATAGCTCTCAGGATCATTTAAGCACAGAAGCCACTCCACCACGACAAGGTAAAGATACCATGGAGGGATATGAATTAAAATAATTAAATTAAATTTTAATTAATCATATTATCATTGTTATATTGTTACGCATGCAGAATACGTTCGATTTCAGTTGTTTAAAATGGCCGGTTCTATATAATAATTAAATATTGGAGAGCGTATAAAAATCAGAGAGAAACAGATTATGCTCATTATTTTCAAACAGTTCAGTGAAAATGTCATTGAGTTAGTGGTGAAAATAACAGAATTTTCAGGTGAGTCAGCATAGAGCATATATTTGCTCGTAATGAAATTTTAAATAAGATATAATTTGACATCATGGAAAAAGCATAAACAACGGATTAGGTAAGCACATAGGCCTATATGCTATCCACTCTTAAAGTGATCCTCGTCAAAACAAAACCGTGTGACCTGCTCGCTTTTCATTGGTTATTGACACTGACGTGCGATGTAGAAGCAATAAATACGTGGAAAACTAGTTGACTTCGGAAAAATTGCACTTAAACTAGATATTTATTTGAAATTTATAATTTAACACATTTCTTTGCATTTCATTTTCCATTATTTCCCATTCCATTTTCCCTTTAATGTATGTATGTATATATATATATATATATATATATATATATATATACACATATAAAATAATAAAAAATGAAGAGGCTGGTCATATGTAATTTCATAATTCGTCGTTGATGGAGTTGTTGTACAATGCAATTTCAAATTTGGATAAGAGATGGCGCTGTTTCTCATCTTCCAGTTTCATAATTTCTGCCACCAGAGGTGCTGCTGCAGGCTACTTTTACACTAGCGCCGCTTATGGCAGGTTTGCCTCACTCACTCTCTATGAGTAGAACCACCCCAGGCCAACGCAAATGGAAGAAGTTGATGCCAGGCCTAGATTTTCTGCCAACGCTTGGAGGCGCTGTAGTCGCTTTACTCGCAACACTGTTTCGTCTGCTATTTTGACAGGTCTAAGTGCACCCAACGACCTACTAATTTACTATTTTTTTAATAAGTTGGCTTTCTCTCAATTTTAATATGAAAATTACCACTAAATTAACTTTTCTTTAAATTCTTGCTTTTTAACATTATTTTGGATAGTTTTGAATAATTTATTATAGTTTTTTTATTAATATAATAATTAACTCATTTTTAAAAGTGTACATCTAATTAAAATATAAAAAGTAATTTGAAAATGCAATAAATTCCAAATGGTTAAAGAAGATTGACAGGCATTGATGTGACTGACAAATTCTGTGGGCACAACAGGCAAATGATAGCCTAATTTTTGAATGCTCAATGATGATATATTTATAAACACAGACACACACATGTGTATTTTCTCCCCTCTCCTTCCTTTAAATCCAATGCAATGCTTGCTTGTATAAAATAATTTTTTTCGAGCTTTGGTCTCGGTTCTTGTTAAAGTGGCGTAATTGAAAAAAAAAAAACTGCATACCATCTCTATGTGTTAATTCTTCATAATTACTGAAATACCTTTATTAGTGAACTATCTGTTAGCTATGTGTATATGTCTATAATAAATAAATATTAAATTATATCTCTCATTGTTTTTATTTGGACCTTTCCGTGACAATCTGTTGTCATGTTTTTGTTTATTCTAAGAAAGTGTTATTTCTAACAAAATGTTAAATAATTAATAGGTATGAATACTTTAAATACAAGTATTGAAAATATTCTTCCAGTTTCCTAAGATTTTATTTCAAGAGAAAAATGTACACCTGAATTTGTTTGGAATACATTCAGAATTGCATTGGCTAAATACAAAATAGTCTTGGAAGTTGAGAAGAATTTTACGAATTAATACATTTAGGAAGTAACACAGATTTAACAAAAAATTAAATGAATCAGATTTTACACCTCACCTCATATTTTTAAAAGTCTGTAACCGGTTTGGAAGGTGAGATTGCTTTGCAATCGGTCCTGAGTTTTAGAAAAATATAAGGTGAGGTGTAAAATTTGATTCATTATTATTATTTTATGAATTATTTGAGGTGGTATTGTTAACACCTTAAATGACGACTGAGCCACTGGATTCAACACGAACTAATTACACAAATTGGCGCAATTTGCTCCGTCGATAATACGGTAAGCTGTAATCGATTAGTTTTTTTGCCAACGCTTGAGGCCTCTGGAGTCTAGGCATCATTGAATAACATTGGCACTGGTCATCTCTATCGTGGGTTATCTCTGAGTAGAACAATCTATCTGGCGTGAAAATTAATTATAATCAGCTGTTTCACGTAATTTATGTCGTCTGCTCCAGCCTAATGAAACTGTCCCGAAGGATCAAGGTCACTCTATATGTGGCCGTGATCCGTAGTATGCTATTGTACGGCTGCAAATCTCTGAATATCCTTGCGAGATGCTACAAAAAGAAACTTAAGATATTACAGAAGAAATGTCTCAAAGTTGTACTTTCGGCACCGCGTTACACAAGGATACCGGAGATGCACGAGGCCACGAAGGTACCATATATTGATACTATCATAACTGAAAGGGTTACAACCATGCTCCGAAATATAAATGATCATGGGAACCCTATAGTACGCAATATAGGACACCTTCCACAATGGCGTACTATACATAGAAACATATTCGACACATTAAACCACCCATAGTATTCAGGCATGAAATAGCCAAGATCAGAGAGGTCAGCGCAGATTGTGTGGCTCATTCCGGTCCTGAAAGTTATCAGCGACACGGTTTCTGATGCCCCAATTAAGCGAGATCTATCTGCCTTGGAATCAAACATCCACATTATATCAATAGCAATAGCACATGCTAAACTAGAATAAATCCCCATAAAACCGCCGTATAGGCTAGGGCAAAATAGCGAAACCCAATACTGCACACACCTACGCGAATTCGCCATCAAAGGGACAAACAACAGTCCCAGAAAAAAGGCACACTGGACAGCACCAATAGCTGTCAACAACTGAACTGAACTGAACCTAGATTTTACTTCATTTTTTGGCCACAGTACCCCGGTCTTCTTCAGATGGCACTGTAGTCAACTGTAAGCCACAGAGGAATTACTTCCTCTATGCTTAAACTCTAATTTTCTTATTGGTTTATTAAATTAAATTTGAAATTTCAGATTGGAAGATTGAAATTTGAATTAATAAAGTTATATATTACTGCATCGAAGTTAATTCCTAAATTATAATTTACTACTATTTAATGCAGAAAGTGAAGTTGAGGAATATACATAATGGAAGGTAAGTCAATGATAGCATATATGTTTCTTTTTCTGAAATAGTTTACTTTTTAAAAAAGTGTTTTAAAATAAAAACTGTAATACATTAATTATGTAGAATGTCTTAGTGAATCCGATCCTTTATACCAAATCGTTTATCCTTAATTCTACGCTGAGGCCGTCTTGGTTAAGTCCGTCCGAGTTTCCATTGTGAGGAATACGAGTAATATATTTTCCTCTGATCGCGGTTCCAACGCTATGCAGAGTAGACCATTGGTGGGGCTGCCACCTCGAAGCTTTAGGTCCAGCTCCTGGATGTACTAACCCATCTAGAAGGTTGCCACCTCCGCCAGATCCGCCGTGATGAAGGACTCCTTCTGCGCCGAATCTGCCGTCGAGGTCTTCACCGTAACCCTGGTTACGGGCCCTTACAGAGTACTATCAGTCGGAGCCAACTGAACCCTGGTTTTTTAACGAGTTGTTACTCCTCCCCCTCCTCCTTTCTCATCCGGGCTTGGGACCGGCCATGGCGGAGGCATGGAGGCGGAGCAGGCAACTCTTGCCTAAACCAGGAAGTAAAGAAGTCTTAGTGAATTGGTTTACGTCATGACATTATCATGGTTATTTTTAAATTGGAATACCGTACTTTAGAAAAACTTTACAAAAACTGTAATCAATACCTCACATTTACCTCTAACCTATAATAATTTAATGTGTACTAATTACCCGCGGTGGACTAGTAGTTATGTTCCTTGCCTCTGGTCCCAAGGGTCGCGGGATGGATTTTTTAGGACGGAAAAATCCAAGGAGCAAGTCCTCCGGGAGGGACTTTAAGCCGTGGGTCCCGAGTCTGAAGATTTTCAGGCTCGTAAAAAATCCTTAAGCCTGAATGAAAAGGCCTCTAAGCAAAATTTACCGAATTTTCCCGTCCTAGTACTACCTTGGTTTCCTAGATGTCAGTATGAGGCGGAACGCTGACCACGTACCACTCAATATGACTTCTATACGAAAAAAAGTGTAACTAAATTAGTATGGTTCAAATTCTTCCCTATAGGGGGGAGCGCCTAAATCTCTATAAAGGGAAAACAGGCTTACAATACAAAATACTAATTACTCAATATTTCTTTAACAGAATAAATCAGGCTGTCAGGATCGGCCCTATGGGTGTAATTTCTTATGGCAGTGATTGGGAAGTGGCATGCAAATATTCAAGATGTATAAAATCATAGGTAATTTAATAAAGTGTATTCTGAATAATGCTACTACCTCCACTTTACTAGCTTAGCATAATATAATCTAAGAAAAACTTTAGTTCGATTTCCACCATAAATTTACCTACAGAATAATCAGTGGCGTGTATTCAATAGACGCAAGGTACGCATTGCTTACCCAGGACTAAAAAATAAAAAAATAATAGAAACCTCATTGAAATGATCAGTATTGATTAACATAAAATTTCAATGAAATTTAAAAATAATATTAGTGAACTGGTCATTATTTGCGTAGTCGATTTGTTCCATCCAGCTCCCCAGCTATAAACCACTCTTGCTCCACACGATAATCTAGGAGCCGCTCGGATGTGATCGTGTATCGTCGTAAGTTTTCGTTAAGATCTGTGGACTCGCAGTTTGAAATGTGCAGGACTTGACTAGTAGCGAAACTTGTTTTAAATGATAATTATTACATTTTAAATTAAGCCTGTGGTCCTACAATTCTCACCAGTAGTTGAGTATTCTTGTAGGTCTTCGTGTGTTTTCGATAGTTTTGCCTTGTGGAGTGCTATGATCGCGGCTCTCCTCGCTACGTAGCATTCTTGTTTGAACCATGGCTTTGCTTTTCTTCTTTTCCATTCTTTCTTTACTGTCGCTTGTTTTATTTGCCTTCTATTGCATCGACTGCCTGATTTATTTTTCCTTCTTTTATTTCTTTTGATGCCTTTTGTATCGTTTCTGTATTTACTTTCTCTCTGTCAATCTTTCTCGATAGTTTATTTGTTGGTTTTCTGGAGTTTTTTTTGTTGTGTGTCTTTTATATATATGTCGGTACTTACTGGTATATGTTTCCTTACTGGTATGTCTCTTCTTATCTTTTGGTGGGTCTTGTGGCTGTCTGTGAAGACAAGGTCGATTGTGCTGGCTCCATTTGGTCCGATGTAAGTGTATTCTTCCTCTTTGTTTACTAGAGTTAGCCCTTCTTTTTCATATGACCGACTACATTTTTCGCTTTATATGTGGTTGTGTCAATTCTGCAGTTAAGATCGCCCATTATTGTCATATTGTCTGTCCTGTTCGTCTTGCTTAGTGCCTGGCTTATCTCCTCCTGGATTTCTTCTGCCTTGTGTTCTGGCTGGAAGTAGACATTTAGTACTGTGCATGTGTTTGTCTTTACTAGCAGCATGTTTTCCGATTTTTGAAGTATCTCGAATGGCGCTAATTTTGGTTTTATTAGCATTGTTATCCCTCCTTTAGGTCTTCCTCTTTCGCCTTGGCTGCATATGAGTTCATTGCGTAGAAGTTTTCCGTGCTCCATTGGGTTGTTAGAAATGTTTCTGTGAGTGTTATTATATCATATTCGTCGAAGAAGTCTTCTGGTAACATGTTGAGTGCATTTCGTAGTCCTTCTATATTCCACAGTAGTGTTTTTAATTTTCCTTCCTTGTCCTGGTTTTTACAGTGTGTTCTCCGTGTTTCGTTTCGAGGGGAGAAAAAGTTTGTTTCCCGTGTTTCGTTTCGAGAAACGAAAGGGCCGTACAACTATTCCTTCGGGCCAGAAAGTCGGGCCTTCGGCGCATTTGCAGTGTTTTGGGGCTATTCCAACCTTGAAGGCCTTGTTTTTTCCCATGGCGGGTAATTCCTCTACTTCAATTTCGCCGTCGATGTCGTTTCCCTGTAGATAGTCGTATATCATCTCTGGAGTCGTGGAGTTGTGCAGCTTTCCTATATTTCTTTACAATTCATTTTCCATTATTTCCCATTCTATTTTCCCTTTAATATAAATGCATATATATATATATATATATATATATATATATATATAATAAACATAATAAAAGAAGAAGAGGCTAGTTATATGTAATTTCATATTTCGTCGTTTGATGGCGTTGTTGTACAATGCAATTTCAAATTTGGATAACAGATGGTGCTGTTTTTCATCTTCCAGTTTCATAATATCTGCTATCAGAGGTGCTGCTGCAGTAGTATAGTACCGCGTATACGATAATAGATGTCAGTATGCTACTTCTACACTAGCGCCGCTTGTGGTAGATACGCAAACCTCACTCACTCTCCCATTTATCCCTTTAATGAATAACATGCTATCTGGCGTGAAAATTTAGAATTAATTATAATCAGCTGTTTCGCGTAATTTATGTCGTCTGCATCATAGAGAACCGAGATCTGAACTTCATTAACAAATAGAAAACCCAACAAATAATACACATTTAAATACGGTGCATGATATATATAAAAATTGTGTGTTACAGTATTCGGCATTGTTTAACTTATTAGAAGAATTGGCAAGGAAAAAGTCGGTTATTTGGCGGACACGAATTTCACAGAATCGTAGTGCGCATGCGCGAGTTGCGGGAGTTGCTGTAATGGTTAATATAGTCTCCGGTAGATGGCTCTGCAGTCGGCGTTACCAACGTTGTGAATAAATTCCTAAATGCTAAAAGAAAATGGGCGTAATCCAACTTCCCATTTCCTAACCTAACAAAACAATTTACATGCGTAGTATTTAATACACAAATTTTACGAACACTAACACTAAATATGGTTTGAAATTATTTTCAAATGTTGGTAACTCCGATTTGAGAGCCACCTAGCGGATGTTACATGAAGCATTTCAGCATCTCTATAATCCGATGCACAAATTTCGCGTAATTTATAAATATTTAATAATCTTAAGAAATGTTTATAAAATGGTTTCAAAATCCTTAAAATAGTACGAAACTTGTTTACAAGTGTTTAGTGCATCAGTGGCATAAGGATGTAAGTGTAGAATTGTGTCCGCTAAAAAACGTACCATGGCCGGACATTTGTTAAGAAGCGAACCTCAATCAGTTTATTTCATTGAACATTTTCTTCTGTAATGTCTCTTTGTACGACGTAAAATACACATTTACAATAAACAGAACAATTTAGAACGTTGTATATACAGTAATATTAATTTGTAAGCGATTTTCGAAGTTACAAATTAATATTTTCAAGCCAATTTTATACTAGTATTTTATATCTACAAAATAAATTTTAAAAATTACTAAATGTGATACCGGTATGTTGCAGTACTATATTCGGTATTGCTTAATTTATATTAAAAGAATTGTTATGAGCGTAGTTTTTTACGTTATTAAGGTACCTTGTGTTAATTAATTTCTTACCTTGAGAAATTTTTCCATATGCTCATTGCCTCTTACTTTAATGTCTTTGTATATGTTGCTTATATGTTTATTTGTTATATAAATAATTACATATTAAGACATGGTGCATTATATATAAAAATTGTACATTACAGCATTCGCCATTTTTCAACTTATTAAAATAATTAATATGAACATGGTTTTGTTAACCGAACCTCATGTTCTATCCGTCTTATTTCTTGAAAAATTGTTTTCTGGATTGATGCCTTTTAATTTTGTCTTTGTATGACGTAAAATACACATATAATAAACACAACAGTTCAGATTGTTGTACATGCATGTAACTATCAAAAGAGTAATAGGCGATTTTTTAATTTACAAGTAATAGACCTAAGCTTAAAATTTTGGTAATCATCTGTTTATTGGGTTGGGGTGTATTACAGTCGTTTTTTAATTATGCGATTGATGACAATTTTAATGCAAATATTCTTATTACCTAATGTTTTTAATGAAATGAATCTTTGGAAAAGAAGCACAATTAAAGTATTGAAACATTATATGAAATAAATTAGCTTGAATATGCAATTTCCATTTTAACCGTAGGCCATTTTCGAATCTAATAGAAGAACTGTTATAGGACAACTGTTATTGAAGACAACTGTATTTCATCAATTCCAAAAATTAATTGTCTGTATCACTTTGTCCTTGAGGCAATCCTATAATAAGGAAAGCTGTATATAATAATAATCCGTGCCTGGTTAGCTTACATGGGGGTTTGGTTCTGAATTAAGTAAGGCTAGACTTAACCTCATGTAAGACACTAGGATGGGGGTCCTCAACCCCGACACGGCGCGTCCCAATGGCTGATAGGAGAAGTTCCTGTAGATATACAGGACAGGTGCGAATAAGGCCTTTCCAAATAAGCACCCGCGGAACAAATGAGGAGGTCATCGGCTTCGACGGCGGAAGAGGATTTTTTTCCAACGGCAGAGAGGGCGGATGAACCGGTTCTGGAACTAACCACTCCAGTCCTATGAAACTGGATTGCGGTCCAAACGTTGTGATAACTAAGTACTATGAAGCGTGAAAGGAAACAATTTTTTACCCCAGGTGGTAACCAATCCACAGCTGTTAACAATAGTACAACCAGGCTGTCGGATTCTGGGGTGTCTGGCCAAACACGCAAACAGAGGGTATCGGAGACCTCTGGTCAACTTCGCCCAAAAACCAAAACCTTTTTCGGAACATTAAACATAAATTCCCTCTTGCGAGAAGGAAAACTGCATGAATTGGAGATAATTTTTAAAGAACAAAATATTCAAATATTGGCATTCCAAGAAACAAGATTAACAGATGAAAATACAATGGCTTTTGGGAACTATAGACTTTTCAAAAGTAAAACCGATAAACGAATTCTTAAAAATACGCCCCATTTGGGAGTATCTTTTGCTATCCATAAGAATATATTAAACTCGGTAATAAATGTGAATCCCATAAATAATAGATTGATGAAATTACACTAAAATGTGCGAACCAAAGATACACATTAATCAATGCACATGCGCCAAATAACAAATACATATATCTATTCTAGCTTCGGGTTTTTACAGCTGCTGCCGTCTTCCCGTGCCAAACCTCCAAAGCCTACGGTCTTGGGCAACTTCGATGATTAGCCCTCTAGCTTGCATTACTGTCTTCATGTTTTCCTTCCATGTTAACTTTGGTCTCCCTCTTTTCTTCTTTCTGTTCGGATGCCATTCATATAGTGGCTTCCATATAACAGATTGCAAGAAAGTAGATGATTTTTGGGAAATATTGGAAGAGAAGGTATTAAAAATTCCACGGAATCATGTTTTAATTCTATTAGGTGATTTTAATGTACAACTGAGCAAAGAAAGGAAATATAAGAAGACAATTGGCAAGTATCCAGCGCATAAGTGGACCAACCGAAATGGACAACGGCTAGTTGAATTTTTCAGACTATTTAACCTCAAAATTATGTCTACACATTTTAAAAAGAACCCATCAAAACAAATGACATGGCGTGCAACAAACTCACTTCTAGGTGAATATCAAATTGATCACGTGGCAATTTCTTTTTTCCACCATAGAGAAATTATGAATATCCAAGTTAGAAGAGGTGCAAACATCGATTCGGATCATTATCTGACAAGAATTAAATTTAAACTAAAACCCAGGATACTTACCAAAAAGCAGCAATTAATATTGAAGTTTGCCACCAATAACATTTCGTCAACATTCACAGAGGAATTAGAAAAGAAGGAATCATATAACTGGCCAGAACTCAAAAGTAAAATAACTGAAACGGCACAAATGTTAATCCCTCTACAAAGAAAGAGAAAGCATCCTTGGTGGAATGAAGAATGTGACAAAGCTATTGCAGCGAGGCACCGAGCATACGTTAATTGGAAAAGTCAAAAAACAGAAAAGAACCATAAAGCATTCTAAGTGCACAGGAAAGAAGCAGCCAAATTAATCAGAAAAACAAAAAGGAAATATGAAAACGATCAATTAATTGAAATTGAGAAAGACTTTCAAACAAACAACGCGCGGAATTTCTACAAAACTTTTAAGACCAAACTCATTGGGTACCAACCACAGAGTCTCTGCTTTAAAAGAGAAGATGGTCTATTGGCACTAAACAAGCAGGAACATTGCAGAGAACTTGCTAAATATTTTGAGAAACTTCTTAACTACCCAATACCAATAAACAGATTCCCCCCACAAGAACCTAAACAATCAAATCCAGACTCATCACCACCGAATAAAGAAGAAATTGCTATGCAGATTAAAATACTTAAAAACAATAAGGCAGCAGGTGAATATGGAATTGTGGCAAAATTCCTCAAAGTTGCAGGACCAAAGACCATAAAAGAAATTACAACACTTGTGCAAGAAATGTGGCAAACAGAACACATTCCAGGGGATTGGAAGACTGCATTAATCCACCCGTTACATAAAAAGGGAGACAGAACAGATCTGAACAATTATAGAGGGATTTCATTATTATCCGTCCCATACAAAATTTTATCTCAATGTCTGCTCGAAAGAGCGCAACGGCAACTAGAACCGAATATAGGAGAATATCAAGCAGGATTCAGACCAGGCAGATCATGTCCAGAACAAATCCTGAAACTTAAGCTAATCCTTAGACACCAGAGAATATGTAGCAATGATTTAGTGCGTATATTCGTTGGCTTTAAAAAAGCTTACGATTCGGTTGACCGAGAATCACTATTTGAAATATTGAAAGAACAAGGTTTAGACCGTAAAACTCTTGCACTTATTAGACAGACAGACACTAACAGATACAAGGGCTAAAGTTAAATTCATGGGGGAAATTTCTGAATCCTTTGAAATTAAGACAGGAGCAAGACAAGGAGATGGACTTTCTCCACTACTCTTCAATTGTGTTCTTGATAAAGTAATACAAGAATGGCGTAAACAGAAAACAAATTTTAAATGTAATCAACCATTCATTCTAGGAAGAGGAAAATTGAAGATTGATTGCCTAGCATATGCTGATGATCTAGCAATCTTAACTCGTGACGTTGTAACAGTACAAACACAGATTGAATTATTAAATGACATTGCAGAGAAAGTTGGTCTGCAGATTTCTTTTGAAAAAACGGAATATATTTCATGCAATAAACAAGCACCAAAATACCTGGAAACCAAATATGGAAAAATTAAACGAGTTTCACAAATAATTCAGGAAAATGGAATTGAAACTAAAGCCAATAAAAGTAGATACCAAAAAATGGAAACAGCATTTCGGCTTACTCACGACACTTACAATAAAAATGCATATCTTTATATACAAAATTACGACACTATAACACTGTAATTAAACCCGAGTGCCTCTATGGAGCAGAAACATTAATTCTGAAAAAAAAAATATATATCGAAAATATAGTGAAGAAAGAATGCAAAATTATAAGAACACTTTTAGGTCCACAAGTCATAGGTGAAGCATTTAGACTCAGAAGTAAAAAGGAAATAAAAATATATACAGACATTCATAGTGATATTAGAAAACGAAGGTTAACATTTTATGGCCATATTAAACGAATGAACTCAAATAGGCTTACAAAACACATAATGGAATTCTACGAAAACAGAAGTAAAGCTGCAGTGGATACTATGAAGTGAATTTATGAAGCCAAAAAGGACTTAAAATTGGCAGGAATTGCTAAAGAATATATTCCAAACAGAGATATATTTAGAATTAAAGTGAATAAGTGTCAAGTTGACCAAGAGGAAAAGCCGAAGAAAAAAACTGGAACAACTACGACAGATGATAGAAAACAAGCTCATAGCAAAATAATGAAAGAAATTTGGGCTCAAGAAACGCCTCTAATGGCCGCATGCAAATATATTAGTCTCTACTCAAATTACTTTCAATCACTGGTGAGCTGACTCACCGTGAGCAAGTGCAAAGATCGAATTAGCTACCCACTAACTGGTCATGCATGAAAGTCGTCGTTTTCGTAATATTGGCAAGAAATTACCCAGAATTCTCAGCGATAAAACCACTTCCGTTATTTTCGTCTGCTATGGAGGAACGCATTTATGCTTGCGTCCCGCAAATAATACCGTATACAACGACGTCTGCGTCGCGCAATTACACCGATTCTCCTGTTCTTCCAGTTGAATTCTTTGGTAGACTCTATCAAATTCTTCTTCTCCGCGTATACGAAAACAGGATCGAAGTCTTCAAGGTCCGACATCTTGGATAAAGCAGCAAGGTACGCGGCAAGGTTTCAAACTACATCGGTTACCATCGGTTCCCTTCGGGATTCTCACGATAAGTTTCTATCTTAAGTCACCTCGTCAGGTAGCTTACGAATTTCAACAATTATTATCGCATGAATAGATTTCTGAGTAAGCAAACTCGTATTAGGATACAACTTTCTCAGCTGAGAACGCCTTTTACGGTCTAATGCGTTCATAGATTCGAACCTAATACTTTGCGTAGTCCTACATGGGCTCATCCGCAATAAAAAAAAATGTATATGAAACTGAAAACTATCCTAACCTACATGTATAGGAACCTAAAAGCTAACCTAACCTAATTCAATTACTCTAACCTACTCTAAATTAATTTAATGTGTAAAAGTAGACGTAAAGTGATGTAATTGTTTAAAAAGTAACCATACTTTCTAGCAGTGAGTTTTTGGTGATGTTGATATCGCTATTATATGCTCAAGTTGTGCTTATTTTTGATTAATAATTACCGTGGTTATCGTTGGTTATTAGAGAGTTTATCGCTGGTTCATACAATAACTCATAGAATAACTTTTCCAACCACAGTTATTAGTATGGTCATGACCTCCATGAAGTATTATTAGAGCGGTCTGGACAGGAAATAGTCCCACTTTGTTTTCATATTTACGACTAAAATAAGATGACAATGATAATTTTCCAGGGCCAAAAAAAAAATTATATAATTATATTCATATCTGTTGCATTTAAGTTGGGTTAAAGTGCGTAAGTAAAAATGGCCGGGTGGGAGATGACAAGCTTTTTATCTAACCACTTTAAGAGTACCTAATTACAAGTAATATTAATAAAACACAATATTAAACGTATTTACTTAAGAGATGTAATTATCACTTAATTATTTTACTCGTAAATATGAAAATAAAGTGGAACTATTTCCTGTCATGACCACATAGGTTAGGGACTATGATCTGTCATGACCACATGGGTTATAAGAGTCCTTACTTCTAATCAGCGATACCAATTATCAATTTTTTAACCAGCGATACACCAAAAATCAGCACAATGTATTGACCACGAATGAGCATAAACTAATGAATTTAATTCATTAGTTAGTGAGCTTTCCAGTTATTATTAAATGAACACAATGTGTACATTCAATCTAGGGGTTCATATCGGTGTGCCATATCTATGGTTTCAACAAATTACGTCCGGACTTCTCCTTTACTTATTTAACCGCGTAAAATAATAAAAAGGACGTTCCCTGGATTTCACCTAGTTAGAGTAATTGATTTAGGTTTGGTTAGCTTTTAGGTTCCTTGCTTATTAAATGTGATTTGATACGTAAAATAAATTACTTATTCATTTCTGTTATTCTATGAAAAATTCAAAATGTCGGACGGTTACCATGTAAAATCATATTTCCACTAGTTTATTTCATGTTAAATATACATATTTAGGCGGCGGTTACATCTCTTAGGAAAATTTATTAATCAACACTTTACAATACTTTAAATTACATCAAAATTGGCATAAGTCGCGAAAGTAAAAAGCTTGTCTTGTACAACCCCACGGCCGGGTGGGAGATGACAAACTTTTTATCTACCCAATTTAAGAGTACCTAATTACAAGAAATATTAATAAAACACTATATTAAACGTATTTACCTAAGAGATGTAATTATATCACTTGATTGTTTTACTCGTAAATATGAAATAAAGTGGAACTATAACCCCACCGTAAAAATCGATCGTGTTAAACCCCGCCCATTTATTGTAACTCGAGATACCCAACTTCTTCAGAAAAAGATTTGTTCTGCTTTTTCCTAAAGATTCCAGAATAATCTTCGATTTGGTTGTTTTCTTATCGGTGGGGTTGTACAAGACCAGCTTTTTACTTACGCGGACTTTGCTATTTTTGATGTAATTTAAAGTATTACGAAGTGTTGATGATACCATTTACCTCTGGGAGTTTACCATCGTAAAAATATTGAAACTTACCATGAAATGAAGTGGTGGAAATATGATTTTACGTTGTAACCGTCAGACATGTTGAATGTTCCATAGAATAACAGATATGAAGAGGTAATTTATGTTACGCATTGAATCAGATTTAAAACGCAAGGAAACTAAAAGCTAACCAAACCTAAATCATTGAATGGAAACTAAATCTATTACTCTAACGTAGGTGAATTCCAGTGAACGTCCTTTTTATTATTTTACGCGTTATATATGTAAAAGACAAATTCGGACATAATTTGCTGAAGCCACAGATATGTTGAATCCCATGATTAAATGTACACAAATGTACAAGATGGCGGTGGACGCAGAAACACGACTAGAACGTGCCTTAAAAAGCTTAGAGGACATAGCAAAAGCAGGAGGTTATATGAAGAAAGAGATCAAAGAAGTCATACAACAAGCGGTAAGTGACATTAAAATATGTATAACAGAAATAAAAACTTACCGGGGAAAAGATACAGAGGAAAAAGCAAGTCAATGTACAATGGCGATAGAAACAACAGAAGGTGGGCACACAGGGAAACGAGAGCAGCACAGTAGAACCACTAGCGACATCTATCAACGAATCAGAGTCAACAAGTGCTAGCAACTGGCGCTCTCTGACGTCCAGCGGGGGAATGCTAGAAGCAGTCCAGACCGACAACGAATGCTCGGTAGATACAGTGAAAATACTTCCAATACAAAACACGCTCTCTGAAACGGAAATAGAGAAGAAGATCACAGAAAAAATAAACCAGCAGTTGAATTACATGATGGAAGTCATCACGAGCGACATAAGAAAAATGACGAAGGATGAAATCAAAAGCACAAAACAGGGAAACCACGAACCGCACAACTGGCCCGAGGGAAGGAACAAGACATCTGACCGAGGCCGAGAGAATAATATACAGAGCGGCAACGACTCCACACAAGAGGAAACACATAGAAACCGGGCGGCATTAGAAATAGAAAGAGAAGCAACTGCGATCATCAACGACGAAGAACCACTCACAGAGGACGAGGACGCTTGGAGAGAAAGAAATGGGTTCGAGCTAGTGAGAAAGAGAAGGGACAGAACAATGAGGCGACCAAAAATTACCATAGGATCAGACGAATCGACAGTCAACACTACAAGCGGGCGAGCGCACCGCGTGGCTGTACGTGGGGTGTCTTTCGCAACGGACAAAGACTTCGAACGTTAAAGAACACCTTAAAAAGACAGGAATAGAGCCACAATATGTCACTTGCGAAGAGCTGAGGACATTAGGTACTAACTAACAAAGCGTTCAAGGTAGGAATACCGTTCCAGTATCTCGAGAAAGTGGAAGAGGCCACATACTGGCCTAAGGGAATACTGGTGCTGCCATTTAGAGCACCAAGACGAAGGTTCTACGAAGGGGCAGACCTGGAATAGACTTAACCAAAACAGAAACAAGGAAGCAGTGAGCATTAAAACCCTACTATGGAACATAGAAGGTCTCAAAAGTACGATGAGTATAATATCGGAAGACTTTTTTGATCAATTCGATATCTGCATACTGACAGAAACAATGATGACGACAACATGGGAAGCAAAGGGAGCCTACACTGTAAACGTACTAGCGAAACAGGAAGCAAGAGGGAGACCATAAGGGGGTATCACATGCATGCTGAAGGCGAAGCTGGCGCCTTTCTCAATCGTACATCAGACAGACAACATATTATGGGTAGCTATGAGGCTGTGTACACTCATGGGTGTATATTTCCAACCGGACATGACTGCCAGCGACATAATAGGAGAAATTTCAACTGCACTGGCAAAGACAACATCGAAAGAGTCACTGATACTAGCAGGGGACCTAAATTGCCGGACAGACAAGCTATCCCTAAAAACTACACAAGTAATGGAATATCTAGAACAAGAATGGCTAACCATCGTGAACGATAGGAATCAGATAACCTACCTGTGCCCGAACGGAGCAAGCGCCATTGATCTAGTCTTCACAAACCTGAAGGATATTACAATTAAATCACAAGAAGTCAGGGATGAACCACTGAAGAAACACCTACAAGTTATAACCACATGTGAATTGCAAAAGAAGAAGACGAACCCAACCAAGCCACAGCAGAGAGTATCTAGGAAAATAAACACAGAACTCATAAGCCAACAAAGCATCAACGAGATACAATTGCAAATCGTAGAGGGAAATTTAGACGAGGCAACACGCCAAATAGGAAGGATAGTAAGTCAAGCAGCAGAACCGCTAATAAACAGACCAAGAAAGGCGAAGAGATGGTTCAACGAAACTTGTTATAAAGCCCGTAGACTGGCCCTAGAAACGCTGCATACAGCACGGAAAACCGCGACATACGAAAACCTACAAGTATGTCACATTAACAGAAAAAAAAACAAACAAATAATCAAATAGACAAAGAAAAGTTTTCAAAAGGAAATAGAAAAGAAACTCGTAGAAGAGGCAGAAGCCAACCCATACAAGGCACTCCAACCTAGAAAGCCTAAATACCCAAGAAATATATCGATGGAAACATGGGAAGCTCACCTAACGAAAGTTCTACAAAACAAGGAGACCCGCCCTACACCAAGGCCAGCAAACGACATCCTAGAAGACCCAGAGCTTTTCACAGAAGTTGAGGTGATATCAGCCATAAAGGCATCGAAGAATAACAAGGCATGCGGCCCCCGATCTTATATTCAATGAGCACCTGAAATACTCCATCGAAAAATTAGGAAAATGCATAACGACTCTATTCAACGCTTGCCTACGTCAGGGCACTATACCAGAATCGTGGAGAAAGGCGACAGTAAAAATGCTGTACAAAGGGAAGGGAGACAGCGGCGACCCGAACTCGTATAGAGGGATTGCCCTGGAGTCAGTAGTACTAAAGCTACTCAACGGACTACTATGTGACCGCATCACAAAGGCAGTAGAATCGCAAATACCAGAAGAACAACTCGGCTTCCGGAAGGGAAGATCAGCTATACAGGCGATCGGTTGCCTGCAAAGAGATATAGAGGAAGCCCTGATGAGACCGGGTGGAAAATTGTATGCCGCCTTCCTGGATTATTCTAAGGCATTCGACAATGTAAACAGACAGACCTTAATCGACAAATTAGAAGACATGCTAGGAAGAAACAAACAACACGAATTAAAACTCGTCAGAAATCTACTAAGCAACAATTGCATCGAAATATCGGATAACATCACCAACTCCAAAGAAATACAACAGACGAACGGCGTCCTACAAGGGGACCCACTCAGTCCATTATTGTTCACCCTGGCCACAGCTGACGTTACAAGAACAATCCCAACAAACGTAATGCAGACGACATGGCTCTGTCATCCACAAGTCTTGGGGACTTACAGAAAGCCTTCAACGGTGTAGCGGACTGGGCAGAAAGAAATGACCTAACCCTCAATGAATCAAAGACAATTACAATGACCTTCAGAAAAGGAGGTAAAGAGGCACACCTAACATACAAAGGGAAAAACCTGACATCAGTAAAACAGTTCAAATACCTTGGAGTAACTATGCAGACGACAGGGACAACGTTCACAGCACATATTAAAGACAGACAGAATGCTGCAGTAAGAGCAATGAGCGACATTAGGCACCTCTGGGAGATGTCACTACAGACAGCATTGAAACTCTTTTAGCTGAAAATAGTCCCGGTAGCAACTTATGGACTAGAAAATATATGGACGCACCTAAGTTACCAGAATCTAGCAGACCTAGAAAAAAATTAAGAGCACGTACCTGAAACGAGCTCTGGGCCTATCGAAGTTCACACCCTCACGCCTAGCGTATGTACTGACAGGAGAGTTACCATTGGTGGAGGACTTGAGACAACAGTTTCTACTGCAATCCACCCCCAACTTGGGTTATCTCTGCCCCCAACTATGAGAAACTACTGAAAGACATGCAAAGGAAGCGCAGAGAGATATGGGATAACTTCTTTTGCACGGACACGATGATACACAAAGACTGGATGGAACCCCTGTATGACCTTCAAGACTAGCGACGCACGGTTTCCACTTCAAAGTGTGTAAGACCAAGACATATCACCAACCGACGAACGAGTGTAAGTGCGAGTGGTGCGGGAAAAAGTGTGACAGATACCACGCCATATGGTGCGAGAACAGACAATCATCCCTGACCCAACTGAGTGACAAATGATATAGATAAACTATATACTAATAATGCATATTTTGTGCTTTACACTTATTAATTAATTGTGGTCCTAAGTGTTTTATCGCTGTTCATCGGTGGTATATCTGTGGTCATCGGTGCTCATTGGTGTGATAATCGGTGGTTTATCACTGGTTAGAAGTAAGAACTGTTGTAACCTTCGTGGTCATGATAGGAAATAGTCCCACTTTATTTTCATATTTACGAGAAAATAAAGAAATGATAATTACTTTCCCAGATTGAAATACGTTAAATATAGTATTTGATTAATATGTATGCTAATTATGTACTGTTAAAGTGCGTAATTAAAAAGGCACGTTCTCCCACCCGGCAATAGTTAATATTTAGCTTGGCCTAAGAAAAATTTAATTCCTTAAATTGGGCTGATTCAGAAGTGTATGTACTAGAGAATGAACATGTTTGAATAAATTTCCCTTGATAGAAGAATCTGGGCAGGTATAAATATGTTTATGAATGCAAATTTTGCAACCACTGGATATCACCTAACATATACTGTCTGGATTATTTTCCTGGACTATTTAACTCCTCACTTCGTGAGTCGTGAATTTATCGATAATTTGGAAATCACTCATGGCATTACTTATGATAATTTTTTTTTTCCGTCACTTGCCTTCTTTAACCATCAACAAACATTATATTGGTAGGTGGTATTAAGATTCCGGCTTTATGCCTTCTTATTTCTACAATATCTGTTATAAATTTGACCTTATTCATTGAAATTTACCTGTCAAAACATATGTCCCTTACAAAATTCATAAGAGAGAAGACACATGTATCAAGTCGCTTATTTTTCTTACTTTGTAAATTTATATATTTGACAGTCCGGTGCATTCTCTCCGGATGTGTATTAGCATAATCTCTCATGCAATCTATTTAACATGATTTGAAATGACAAGCTATCATATTCTTCCAAGCATTGTCTGAGTCTCTTGTAAATATTTTCTTTCTTCAAAATTTTTCATTTTTATCTATATTTTTTCTCCAAGTTCAAAATAATCTGTAGTTTGTAGGGTCAATTATTTTCATGCATGCATTATAAAAATGTCTTCGCAATATCTGACTTAAATACTTTTGATGTTTTTATTATTAATTTAATACATCTCAATAATGGATAAATGCCTTTCTTTAATTTCGCTGAAAAAAAATTTCGCTGAAATATGTAGACAGAAATTGATAATTTGTTGTGTTATATCATTTAAAAGCACATCAAAATCCTTCAGCATCAACAAGGTTGTAAATTCACTGCCATAAGAATTTATTCCATGAGTTCTGTCTAAACATACACAGTCATTACCAAATTTGTAAAAAAAATTAGCTTTTGGTTCTCATTATTGATAATTAAACAAAAAAATATATAATTTTCAAATTTGGAATATGTCTCTCGTAATTGACCTGGAGTCTTGCAGAATATTTCACTATCAGTCTCATTTACAAATGAATGCATACTAATTGCATTATTATGTCCAATACCTTGAAAAGAGTTCAAGTTAAACATATCATTGGCCTACAAGTGAAATACACTAAATCAGATTTCATCGTAATTTCGATTTTACACGTTCCTTATGTAAAATTTCGCGTTCTTTTGTCTGGTGAAGTCCATTAAGTCTTATCTCAAACAGTTTTTAAGATATTTATCATTTTCCATTTCCACTAAGTCAATATTTTTAGAATATCAACTAGTAAAACACATTAAGTCCCTTAGTGTGTTTCACCTGTCTATTTCTTAATTAAAATGCACACTTCAAACACTTTTATGTATGCATACTCTTTTTTTCCAACAGTTCCAAGTCACTATACAAGGAAATCATCTCAAAGAATATATTTAGATCCATCCATAGTAATTCTGCCCGAGGGCAGGTTTTCACTATAATCATAACATTTTCATGCTATGCCTTGCAGCTTTACTAGGGAATTGTAGGTGTGGTAGCTTCCTGTTGCTTTCCAAACCGGTGAAGGATGATAATGATGGCCAGATGATTTTCAGGGACCGTTGGGCCCTTAATAGTTAGAAAAAAATCTAAATATTTCAATAATGTATTGGCTTTACGAGAAAGAATGCCAAGTGTCTGGAATAGTACGAGTCAGTCTAATAACTTACCAAAAAATTTTCTGCGACAATTTCAATTTATAATTTTTTAAACCAAAGAAAGATCAATGTGTGATTTGTAGAGTATATGAAAAGTCTAGTGCATTGGAAGAATTGGAAATGCAAAATAAATATGATCTGCATATTGCTAGAAAAAATGATTCTGTGATTGCTAAATCGAAAGATAAAGAATGAGCCATTCAAGACCCCTACTTCCATATCAGCAACATTTGATCTGCAGATCCTCACTTCAAGTGTAAGCCATATGTATTATTTGCGAAAATTAAACCTTTATAATTTGACTATCTACAACGCAGCTGCACCAAATTGTGGATATTGCTACTTCTGGACAGAAATAAATGGTAAAAGGGGAATTTGTTCAACTATTACCTGTAAATATCACTGAAGTTGCTTCCTTTTCTGACACATGTGGGGGTCAGGACAGAAATGTCCAGATATCTGCACTTCTGTTGTATCTCGTTCAGAAATTCCTCACTCAGAGCATTGGACATAAGTTTCTGGACAGTAGTCACACTTTCATGGAAGTTGATTCAATGCACAGTGCAATTGAGAGAAGGAAAAGAAATGATGTTTTTTCTATTCATGAATGGATAAATGTTTTCCAGCAAGCCAGAAAAAATAAGAAGGATCCTTATTCTATGAAAAGAGTTGCTGTTCAGTGAGTTTCTTGATCTGAAATATTCAAGTGATGAAACTATCAAGAACAGGAATGGTGAGACTGTTAACCGGTTGAAATTTAACGTTTCAGGTACAAGAAGGAAAACCCAGGTGTTATAAAGTACAGATATGACTATGAGTCTGATTACAAGAAAATATTCGTAAGCCAATCCAAGGGAGCCAGAAAAGCTAAGCAATCTGACGCAGAAATTTCAGAATTGCCAAAATTGTATTCCAAGCCACTTCCTATCTCCACAGCAAAGAAGAATGATTTGCTTTCCCTGTGTGAAAAAGGAACTGTACCCTCAGAACTACATTCCTGGTATAAAACGACCACCAGGAAACGTCACAATTACAACTGCAGAACTAGCTGTCTCTGATTCAGAGTCCGACAAGGAATAATAATATCATAGATAAATGTAACTTATTGTTAAATGAAAACTTCCCCCATGAAAAAATAATGTTCATTGCAGCCTTGAAGAATTTTTAATAATAATCAATTGAGTTCGTGTTTACTTGATGAAAATCCATATTCATTAATTAAGTAAAAATAAAACGTAGTTTTATTTTTATTTAATTAATTTTTAATAATGTATGTTAGTAACAAAAATTATGTTAGTTAATATTAGAAAAAATAAAACTCAATTTTTTTTTGTACTGGCATTATATTATTAGAATTTGTAAAGAATTTCCCTTCTTATCACTATAAGCACACTCATTTTGAAAATGATTATAACGTGTCTAAAATTTGTCACCTAAATAGATATTATTAATATATTATAAAATATGTATATATATATATATATATATATACCGGGCTTCCAATATAAACCCGGACCGGCCTCACGGGGTTTCACCCATCAGACAGGCTCTCTCTCCTCGTCTGCATTTCACTCTGCCAGCCGCTCGTCCTTGAACTAGTCAGTTTACTATCGTTCGACAAGATGAGACGTCAGCTGACATTAGAGCAGCGCATTTATGTGTGTAAATGTAATTATAAATACGAATCAGCTCGTCGCGTTCGCGAGGAATTTGTTCGGAACTTCCCTGGACAATTACCTCCTTCCAGATCTACAATCCACGATCTTGTGACTAAATTTGAGACCACTGGTTCAGTACAAAATAAAAATGAATAAAATTAGGGAAGTGTTTGAAAGAGTGATTAGTGCTGGTGTATGGCCCCCTCGCTCCCCAGATCTAACTGTGTGTGATTTTTATTTGTGGGGTAACCTGAAAGACAAAGTGTACAAAACAAATCCGCACACATTGGAAGAACTGAAGTCAAACATAAGAAATGAAATCAGAAACTTGACAGTGCCTGAACTACAGCGTGTCAATCTAAATGTGTTTACTTGATATAATGCCTGTTTAACTGCGGGAGGACAACATTTCCAGCATTTTCTATAAGGTAAGAAACAGTTCAAGGATGGGTGGCAGGCAGGGTGAATTGCGGGAGGAAGAGACAGCACTGCGTGCCGGGTGAAACTCCGTGAGCCGTTCCGGTTTTATATTGGAAGCCCTTTATATATATATATAGAGGTAAAATATTGGTGGGATCTGTTGCAATGTATGCAAGTGAGGTATGGACAATTAATAAGTACTACAAGAATAGGCTAATAGCTCTAGAAATGGATTATTTACACAGAAGTCGCATAAAGTCAAAATTAGAACATGTCACAAATGAGGAAATTAGAAATATAATGGAAGCAGAAGAAAGCATAATTGAAAGAATTGAGGAGAAGGAATTAAAATGGCTAGGACATAATTTAAGAAAGGAATATGAGCGATGGCCGAAACTTATATATCAATGACAATCGACCAGAAAGAAGAAAAGAGGGAGAAAAAAGTTAATATGGAAGGAAAGCATTAGGATAGTAATGCAAGCAAAGGGCTAAACATTGAAGAAGCCCAAGTTCATAGGCTTTGGAGGTTTGGTATGGGAAGATTTTAGCAGCTGTAAAAACCTGAATACAGATAGATAGATAGATAAAATTAATAATATATGTAATTCAAATCCTATAATTGCAGTGATTTAAACATTTCTATATAGATCAGATTAAGTAAAAATTACTGCTGAAATGTAGCATTCCTCTCAAACGAAAGACTGGAGAAAGACACTAAAGTCTATATTGACTGGTGAAAAACACTAAGTCAGTGTTATGTTGAAAAAAAATTAAAATGAACATAATAAAATCATTAGGAATTCTCTTTTTACCATCACCCATCAAAACTACAATCATCAACCATGATATTAGTAAAAAAATTGCTACAAATTAGAAGTATTATTCCGTAAAACTGGAAAACAAAATTATAAAATATTAAAATCCTGTTTTCTCAAAAGTGTGTTTTTCGACTTAGTGTGTTCCACTTGTAGGCCGACGATATGTTTGAATGTTGTTTAGATACTTTCTTGATATTAAGTCATATCTTTTTAGTCCTGTTTAAACATTGACAGAATTTAATATAATATATTTGGGAATTTTAACATTATGAGGTTTTATTAATAAGTATCAAATGAATTGTGAATTCTTCTTACCTCATACTTCTATGTTTTTTTAAAAACAGCACCGCAATATCAGTTAACAATCTTCACCATTGTCATGAGTCGTGTAAACAGCTGACAATTGTGAAGATTGTTTGCCGGTGCTGTGTTTAAAAATACATACAAGTATCGTGATTCATTTGATTCTTATTCACAGAATTCTTTACCACACTTAATCAAAAATATTTTCAAAAGGTATTCTCATAGATAACTTGCTTGCTAGATGGTTTATTTCTGTGTTGTCAAATTCAAGTGACACAATTCAGGTTGATGACCTACATGAGCTTCAATATACTCAATTGAAACTTTTCCATTTTCAAAAGTAGAAGCAGTCATACGTAACGGGTAAATTTTTCCAATCTTTTTTGATCCTTGGGATCTTCAAATTTCTTTTGCCTTTTCCCCTTGCTTTATAAATGCCATTACGATAACTATAGACAAGTCTGCTCTTTTTACTATTATTAGCTTTTGTTGCAATATGTTTGATATATATATGTTAAAACAATAGCTTCCTTCATTTTTCTACTAAGAAAAGCTTTATATGTATTTAATTAATGTTGGGAAGTAAACATTATGAGTAGAGCGAGGATTTTTATGAAATTTCATGTTTTAAACTATTGGTCAGTGAGCGCTGAGACAAAGTATCTATACATTTTATGATATGTAGAATCAAATAAGACCTTCATATTTTTTCATATTTCATAATATTTTGGTTAAATGTTCATATATCTGTAAAAATTTAATATTCCTTCATATTTTTCAGCTTTCAATTTTTTTAAATAAAATTTCTACTAATTCATTAGAAACATTTTTTGAGTGACTGTAGTTTTGAAATGTTTTGACAATGTAATATGGTAGACAGCGAAAATTCCTAAGTATCCCATCAGGAACAAGATAAATAGATTTGATAAAAGCAAATAATTGAAAAAAGGAGAGATGGAATACCAAGTGGAGGGTTTTGTCTGAAACTACAGAAAAAGAACAGGGATTTCCTAATCTGTGACAAGAACATGAATAAGTAGAATAACAATGTTAGAATAATAACCACCCACTCTTTTTTCTCAGGTAGAAACCTATTCCTTTTTGCTACCTGAGGACAGTCCTTATTTTATGAATGGATTACAGTATTTAAATGTAGGTAAGACTGATGCTGCTAAACTTAAAGCTGTGCTGTGAAATAAGGTCTTGCTCCACAGTTTATGAAATTAGTAAAGTTCTTATATGTAAGGCCAATATTATTCTCACTTACATCAAACTATCATATATGTAGTGCAGTACATGATTGCTCCCATATCATCATATGATGTGGAGCATACTTTTTGATCGTACAAAATAATTCTGACAGACAGGCGTTAAAAAATATATATAAAGTTCCTAACTGTGTATTACAAACAGAATTGATAATTTGATTATTCAAAGCACATGCATACATACTGTGTTCGGGGCAAATTTCATGGAAAAAACTAATGTTAAAATAATTCCTAACTACATTTCACTATGTTCATATGTGTAATGTATAGGATTAAAAATAATTGTAATTGCAAAGAGAGTTTTGAAATACTCCCTAGAATTATTTGTGGATTAATTTATTTTAACATCTTGTTTCCGGGAAATTCTCGTATAAGACTTGAAAGCATAATAATAGTCCCTTCGATTGGTTGCCGGCCAAAGGAAGGCAAGACCAGTGATGGGGCTGCCATCTTATAGCCTCTGGTCAGGCTTTTCTGGAGAAGAAAAGAAAATAAAGGAAAGAAGAAATGGAAGAAAGGAAAGACTCCCTAGCCCTCGGATGCCCTAATAGCGTCGGGGTCGAAAAAACAAGAGTTAACCAAGAGAGGTTAGATAGTAAAGTTAAAAGAGTGCAAAACACAAGTAAGTGGAAGAAATGTTTTGCTCAGCTTGGGCACCTTGTGGTCGCCATCCACATATCCCCTAGATGAGGACCCCTTTTCTATAAATTTCTATAGATGAATTAACTGATGTTGTTAAATCATTGAAAAGTAACAAAGCTCCCGGAGAAGACCACATTAATCAAGAATTATTTAAATTTTCAACTAAAAATTTTTTAGACAGATTTCTTATTCTCCTTAATATGATATGGGAAGGACAAAAACCGCCACAAAGCTGGAACAAATCCATTGTAATACCAATCTTCAAAAAAAGGTAGTCGCCAAATCAAAGATAACTATCGTGGAATTAGCTTGTTGAACTCTGGATATAAAATTTATGCTAATATAGTTAAGAATAAATTGAGGAAAATTTATGAAAATATAATTGGAGAAGAGCAGAATGGATTCAGAAAGGGTAGATCTTGTACAGATGGATTCTTTACTCTAAAACTACTATTAGAAAAGCACAAGGAATTCAATATAGAAACTCATATCGCCTTCGTTGACTTCATAAAGGCTTTTGACAAAGTAGACAGAAATATATTACTACAAATTTTAGCTGATGATAACGTTCCACAACAATATATTACTAATATCTTCAACATCTATAAAGATAATGAAATCTCTGTTAAACAAGATGGCAAATTATCTTCTTGGGAAAAGATCAACACTGGAGTAAGACAGGGATGTGGACTTTCACCGGTGCTTTTCATTATATACATGAATAAATTAATAAATGAATGGAGGAAAACACAACGAGGATATATATACCCATCAATAGGAACCTCAAACTCGATGCGATTCTTTTTGCAGACGATTTAGCTCTTCTGGCACTTTCTGAAAATGATTTGCAACGACGATCAATTTATAATTTACAAAAAATAGGTGCCAAATTTAATATGGAAATATCAATTAACAAAACTAAAATTATGGCATTTCATGGGAAGGACCCCATACAAAGTAAAATCTGTCTCCAGAATAAAATTTTAGAGAGATCTAATCAATTTAAATATCTTGGATATTATCTCTCTATCTGGGATGAAAAGGATATCCCTGAAAAAGTTACTAGTTATAATAAAAGTTTAGGAATTATTAATCAAGTTATGAAACCATCCCTTGTACAAAAAAACACCAGATTACGTTTATATAACACTTTGGCTAGACCAGTGTTGACCTATGGTAGTGAAGCATGGACACTAAGAAAACAACATGAAAGCAGAATAACGGCTTGTGAAATGAGATTCATGCGCAGAACAGCGGGTTACACCAGATGGGATCGGAAAAGGAACACCGATATCTTAAAAGAATTGAAGACTACGCCAATTTTGGAATATATTAAACAGTACCAACTAAATTGGAAACACCATCTTGAAAGAATGAGTTCAAATCGGATCCCCAAAGCTGTTTATAATTATATACCAAGAGGACGAAGATCACTGGGCCGTCCTATGAAACGCTGGAGGGAAAATTTTCTATAGGATCGTAACAGGCCTTGGCCTAATACTTGGAAGGAAGAAGAAGACATCTTGTTTCTCCAAATATGACATATAGTACTTGGTCTACTGCGATGGGCAGGACATGTGGCACGAATGGGGGAATGAAAGACGTGCATGGAAGCTTCTTGTAGGAAAACCAGAGGGAAAACACCCAGTTGGTAGACCAAGAATGAAGTGGGAGAATAACATTAACCATGATTTGAGGGAAAGATTATAGAGGCGATGATTGGAAAACATTGGCTCAGGATAGGGATGTATGGAGAGCTTATGTCCATGCGGCCATGAACCTATGGGTTCGATTGTGCCAGTGAGGTAGTTAGTTAGGACTTGGTCTACGTGTGTTCTGATTCATCCAATTTAATGTTATTGTGACATTTACATATACTGGAATTCATAATCTTTATGCAAGGTAAATAGAAGTCATCCAAACTGTACCTACTCTAAATTTTGTCGGTGGTATATTCGATGGAAGCATGTTACTACGGATTTATGTTTGGATAAATTAATTGATCGCATTTTATATAAACCCAGCATTAATTTATTGGAATAAAGTGTCAAACTACAGGCTTGGGAGGCCCTTGGGATAGATGGATGTTGAGACTTCCACATTTCTAGACAATCTCCAAGGGATGTCCACTGGGTTCTCAGTCCTGCGTGACGGCCCCTTTGCCCCAGAATATGCGTCTGGTACTCATTAAATTAAGAGCTGAGTAGACTCTAGGGCTATGATGCCACCAGAAGGTTTGGTCCAGCTAAAACCCTGACCCCATTGAGACTCAAATCCACGACCTTCCGACTTGTTAGCATGATTCCTCACCCAATATACTTCAATGTGAGCCATTAAAGTTGCTTCAAATCATGAACATGATATTTTATTGATAAGAATCAATAAAACCTCATAATGTTAAAAATTCCAAAATTTATTATATTAAATGATATTTTATATTGAGTCAGAAGTAATGAAAAATTAATTAAAATGGAAATACAGTGAAACTCTTGATTTCTTGTACTATAAAAAGGTCCTCTTGTCTCATTTATGTGCTTGTATGTATACCCATACATTATACAGGGCTTGTGTTTATAAATATGTGTAAAAAGTTGAAAAAATAGTAGCTTCATAATATTTTTGTGTCCTAATTTTCATATTTTTCATATTTTGTTATTATGATTTCATATTTTAGTATAATTTTCTTCATATAATTCCTCGCTCTAATTATGAGGTATAATCATTAAAATTCATCGGAGAACATATTGTTTAAACAACTCACCTCATAGGATTCATGCTTCCATGATATCGCGATTTCAAACATAGTCATGTTCATCGTCAGCCATAACTCCGACTGACGAAATTCTTCGGCCGTCAATTATTCTATTGTCGCCATCTTCAGTGCTGCCATCTATGGTTGAATTTATGAACTTCGAAATCAATGTAATTTCGTTAGGGATATCAAAATTCATTGATCTATTTTTTTGTTTTTTCTGAATGTATATTTTTTCCCAAACTGTCAATTCCAAAGGTTTTCTCCACTTGTTTCAAAAGTTTAGCTTCTCTTCCAATTTTATGATGTTCTAATAAACTATGTGCAGCAATTGCAGATTTTTCAATTTCACAATTTTTAATATTTCTGTAATGTTCTTTTGTCCGAATTTCCAAATTCCTTTTTGTTTTTCCTATATAAACTTTATTGCAATCTTCACAATTTATTTGATAAATTCCAGATTTCTTACTGTCTGGAACATTGACTTTTTTATTGGTACTTAGAAGATTACCCAGACTAAATTTATTTATTGGTGCCAAAGAAATGTTGTATTTGTCAAAATTTTTTTTGAAATTTCCTATGCATTTCAGGATGGTAAGTAATTTTCTTGTATTTTTTTTCTTTTCTTTGCAATTTTGTAGAGTAGTATATTCATTAAGTCTTTTTTTGTGTTTGAATTTCTTCAACTTATTTATAATTAATTCTTTATCAAAACCATTTAATCTAGCAGTGTTTAAGATATATCTTTAACACTGCTAGATTAAATGGTTTTGATAAAGAATTAATTATAAATAAGTTGAAGAAATTCAAACACAAAAAAAGACTTAATGAATATACTACTCTACAAAATTGCAAAGAAAAGAAAAAATACAAGAAAATTACTTACCATCCTGAAATGCATAGGAAATTTCAAAAAAAATTTTGACAAATACAACATTTCTTTGGCACCAATAAATAAATTTAGTCTGGGTAATCTTCTAAGTACCAATAAAAAAGTCAATGTTCCAGACAGTAAGAAATCTGGAATTTATCAAATAAATTGTGAAGATTGCAATAAAGTTTATATAGGAAAAACAAAAAGGAATTTGGAAATTCGGACAAAAGAACATTACAGAAATATTAAAAATTGTGAAATTGAAAAATCTGCAATTGCTGCACATAGTTTATTAGAACATCATAAAATTGGAAGAGAAGCTAAACTTTTGAAACAAGTGGAGAAACCTTTGGAATTAACAGTTTGGGAAAAAATATACATTCAGAAAAACAAAAATAGATCAATGAATTTTGATATCCCTAACGAAATTACATTGATTTTGAAGTTCATAAATTCAACCATAGATGGCAGCACTGAAGATGGCGACAATAGAATAATTGACGGCCGAAGAATTTCGTCAGTCGGAGTTATGGATGACAATGAACATGACTATGTTTGAAATCGTGATATCATGGAAGCATGAATCCTATGAGGTGAGTTGTTTAAACAATATGTTCTCCGATGAATTTTAAAGCTTTATATGTTCAGACACCTATGGTTCTTTTTGATTTAATATCAAATTATGGGTTTCCATTATATATATATATATATATATATATATATGGTACATTGAAAATCACAATTGTGCAAAAGAAAGAAGGTTTGTTTAACTGACTACTTGAATTTTCAATATTATATTCAAAAGCAATGTTCATAGTCCTCTTGTTTTTCACAATTATCTTTATGGTTACTTGAAAAACTACAAAAGATATATGTAAAGATCTTGCTCTCTGCAGAATGAGTTTAGATTATTTGTATGGCTGAAATTTTAAACTTGAAGTCTGTTTTAAGAAATCCTCATTTTCTGCATTTTTATTTAATTTGCTTATTACCACATTACAGTTTTCTTCATCCAGCTTCATAAGACAGCCAAATCATATGATGCCAACATACATGATGCTGAATTTGGCTCGAAAATTTAGAGTGGTAAAAATTCTGGGCTCAACTGCACTTCTACTAGCGCTTGATTTTTCAGTTTATTGTTATAAACTATAGCTCTTCTTTTGTATTTACTAATATTATTTATTATTTTAAACTTTTTCAAACAATTTTTATGACATTATTAGACAATTTTGAAGTATTTATTTAAATATGCAAATCAATTGTCAACCGCTGTGGTTACGAGGTCGCGTGCTGCCTTGTCACGCAGCAGGCCCAGGTTCGATCCTCATCAGTGCAGTTTTTCTGGGTGAGGGTTTTATCGGGATTTTTCCACACCTGTAAGATGAATGTCACAAAAACTTTAATGCCCAAACGGTCCCTGAAATCATATGGCCATCATCATCATTCTGATCATTATCATCATCATCCTTCATTGGTGTGGAAAGCAACAGGAAGCTACCACACCTACAATTCCCTAGTAAAGCTGCAAGCATAGCATGAAAATGCTATAATTGCAGTGAAGGACCTACCTTCGGGCAGAATTACTATGGATGGATCATGATATTATGATGCTAACTGCTATTTTCTCCATAGAGTATATTACTTAGTCTATGATTTTTATCGTTGTTTTGGGTTATCACTGATTGGATCAGCGTTAGGGAGTGATAAGTAAGTTTACACCCATTTTTAATAAACGTTTGGTAATTTTAATATTTTTAACATAGATTTGGGAATTTATTGCAAATATTGGTCATTTAAATTTCATAGCGACGGATAGTAATCGAGGATGATAATCTATATGTGGTTCGATTGTGGTTTATTGCTGGCTCTATAAACTCTGGCGCATGTGCACTGTTATTCTATAGGACTGAAAATATTTCACGCTAGTTTAAGTGCAGATTTTTCAAATTCTGTCATGATTTTATATTTTTATGTGTTCTAAAATAACATTCATTAAAAAGAATGTGTTTTAGGGTGGGATGCAGGTAGGAATATTTTTTATTCATAAATGATCTATTACCAATAAATTAAAATAAATTTAATAATTCAGATTTGACTGGCAATTTTGGAGCAGTAAAAATTTTGCAACAGTTTTAAATTGTTTTGTATTATTATTTATTTACTTAAAGGAACTATGCTTTATGATAGCCTGCAGGTGGGAAGATTTTTTTAGTCATAAATTACCTCATTAAGAATAAGTGAAAATAAGTAAAAATTCCACTCCAATATAACATTGTTATATATATATATATATATATATATATATATATATATATATAGACAGGAAATTAATGAGAGAATATGAAAAGTGGGAATTAAAAATTAATGTGAATAAAACTCAATATATGGTGATTGGTGAAAGTGGAAAAAAAATTGGCATTAGAGGAATTCCAAAGGTATTATCAATATTTGTAAGAAAATTAAATACTTGGAGTTAAATAATTGAAGATGGAAACAATGATTTGGAAATAAAAATAATAGTTAAATATCGATTTGCAATTGGCAATGTAGAACGGAATTTTGTGGGATAAACAGATATTCAATCAAACTAGAATCCATTTTTATAAATCAATAGTTTAATGACCTGTGGATTAAAAACATTGACTATAAATGCCAAATTAAAGTTAAAATTACCACATATAGAAATAGATTTTTTAGGAACATTTACAAGATGCTCTAGATTAGAAAGTTTCAGAAACAGTATTATACAATAAAAAATGGCCGAGGTGGCCTGGCTACCTGACCTCATGTGTCTGGATTTCTTCCTTTGAGGGCTTATGAAGCAGCTGATGCATGAAAGCATTCTGGAAATAGAAGAAAACCTTGTCGCTATAATTGTCGTCGCTTCTCGGACCTTTGCGGACATGCCAGGAATCTTCGAACGAACACGACAATCAATGATCAGACGATATACTGCGTGCATACAGGCCAATGGTCGTGCATTCGAGCAATTACTGTGATGGTACTGCTGTAATTAGCATGTTAAACTATCTTCTGTGCAGATCGTCCCTTACATTACAAGTTGACTTCAGAGACCACATGTTCCTCATCGAAATAAAATTGTTTTGATGTTTTATATCTCCTGTATTAATTTGAACGAATCGTTTTGTAACACTCTGTGTAGTATTATAAGGAATACTGTTTTGAATAATATTAGAAATACTTGTCAGAATATTAAATGGCTTAGGAAACAAAATGCTATTTGTATGGGTTTTAATAAAACTTAATTTTCAATTCCTTTGGTTTCTGAGCCATTTCCTTCTATATGGGCATAAATTTCACTTATAGTCAAATTATGTCCTAATATAGTGTCAAATTTGAATTTTAAATAATACAAATTCTAATATGTGCAAAATATCATGCCTTTAGCCTCGGTTTTAGACGAGGCTATTAACCCGGCCCAGTGTGTACAGGGGGCATAAGCCGGAACTGTATACAGCTAGGTAATTCTTGAGAGGCGCGTTCTCGTCGCGAGGGTGAACACTAAGAATTTTAGTGACTAAGTTCTGTCAAGGGTCCCGCGCCGTAGCCGAGTGGTTAAGGTAGGAAGCCTTGGCGCAGAGCTACGGGACTTGCGCTGGTTCGAGTCTCCATGGGGGAAGAAATTTTCTCATGGTATTTCGGCCAGTATGTGACCGGTGCCCACCCAGCATCGTGAGGCAATTGGGTAGCTACAATAAGTATCGGCTCCAGGTTGAGGAACCAGCTACAACGGCTGGGGGACTCGACATGCTAACCACATGTCACCCCTACACTGGCTGTTGATCATCTACCTCTGTGATTGACACATGTGGATGTGAAGGGCCAGCAGCCGGCTGGTAAAAGGGCAACCGCTGAAAAGTGAAAAGACCCTCAATCGGAGTTCTGTCAAGGACCCAACCTCTCGGGGTATAACGAGGGCCCCTGCCCAGGGATACGGGTGAAGACCTCATTAATGGTTGGATCGGCAAAAAGAACAAGCTTCAATAAAGGCGAGACAAGCGGAAGAGGCAGCCCTCCACCTGGGGTTTTTACAGATGGAAGCATGTTCAAATGCTTTGAGGTGGCAGCCCCACCATTGGACTACTCGGCAGCAGGCCGGTTACCTGCTACGAGGAATTATAAAAAAAAAACTCTATGATACTCCCCAAAGCAATACACACAAATAAACGTAACTGGTTTGAACATATACAAAGAATGCCAAATAATCGTTTATCAAAACAGTTGCTTCATTATAGGCCTCTAGGCCGATGAAATGTAGGAAGACCAAAACGCCGTTGGAAGGACGACCTGCGCCTGCGGCATGTAGTGCGCCGGGGAGCGGAACGGGCCAACAGGTCCATACCTTGAAGATGATGACAAATTCTCATAAAATTAGAGTAAGCCAAACACTTCTTACGACCGGATCACCAAATGAACACTATTACTAGAGAAATACTTGAAGTACCAAGTTTAAATGAAGATACAGAAAGATACCAACAAGAATGGAAATATTGTCTAAGAAGAACGAAAAAAAAAAAACTTCCAATATACTCAAACTGGACATAGGAAGACCAAAACATCGGTGGGAAGATAAAGACCATCTTTGTTAGGTTTACCGTCACAGGCCACATGTCCTAATATGGATCTGTTTATGATTATAATTATTTTCAATTCATTGGCATATTTCGTGATTTTCTGTGCTCATTCATTCATAGTGTTCTGCACAAGAGCAGGTCTTTCAGTGCAAACTCAGCATTCTCCACTCTTTCCTTAATTTTCTGTACAGACATGATTATTTGTTTAGAAAGTAGGTAGGGTGACCACTAAATATTACTGTGGTACGAAATATTGAAAAAATGTGAATTTCTGACGTCGTTTTGGCTAAGGACAGCAGAATTCATTAATTGTAACTGAACATAAGTATATTGTTAAAATAGAGACTTTCATTTAAATCTACAGTATCATATCCTCTCTACATAAAACAAACATACAGCTGAAAGGTTTATTATAATGTTGAAAGATCGACCACAAACACAGACGTACATTAAAGTATTTTATTTTCATAAATTAAATTATTTTGAGCTCATTGTAACAACTTAAGTTAATATAAATAACTATTATATTATTTTTGGTCTGGACATCTTACCTCAATATTAATGTTGATTTGTTCTTGGACATGTTTCAAAACAATTCTCTGTTTTATCTTCAGCTTTCCCAGACTGGTTTTATTTATGTTGCATTATGTTGCACCACCTGGATGTCGATGTCAGCTCCATCCTGTGGTTGGCCAAAGAACCTCCAAACAAGGTCACCCTCCATCGGAATATCAAAATTCATAACTCTGTTTCTGTTCTTCTGAATATAAATTTTTTCCCAAATAGTCAGCTCGTTTGTATTTTCTAACTGTTTTAATAATTTAGTGTCTGAATTTATATTATGTTTTTCAGACCAAACATGAGCAGCAACTGCAGATTTTTCATTTCTCCATTTTTAATATTTCTTATGTGTTCTTTGGTTCTAATTTTTAGGTTTCTTTTTGTTTTCCCTATATATATCTTTTCACAACCCATGCATTCAATTTGATATATTCCTGACTTTTTATTTTTATCAGTTTTTTCATTTTTGTTGGTTTTTATTAGTTTATTTAAAAATAAAAAGTCAGGAATATATCAAATTGAATGCATGGGTTGTGAAAAGATATATATAGGGAAAACAAAAGAAACCTAAAAATTAGAACCAAAGAACACATAAGAAATATTAAAATGGAGAAATTGAAAAATCTGCAGTTGCTGCTCATGTTTGGTCTGAAAAACATAATATAAATTCAGACACTAAATTATTAAAACAGTTAGAAAATACAAACGAGCTGACTATTTGGGAAAAATTTATATTCAGAAGAACAGAAACAGAGTTATGAATTTTGATATTCCGATGGAGGGTGACCTTGTTTGGAGGTTCTTGGCCAACCACAGGATGGAGCTGACATCGACATCCAGGTGGTGCAACATAATGCAACATAAATAAAACCAGTCTGGGAAAGCTGAAGATAAAACAGAGAATTGTTTTGAAACATGTCCAAGAACAAATCAACATTAATATTGAGGTAAGATGTCCAGACCAAAAATAATATAATTAAAATAACCTCAAAATATAACTTCCTAAAATTAAATATAAATAACTATTTACTTACATATCATTATCATGAATAGGTACGGTTTAGGCTTTTTATTAGCCTGTTTTCTCCAGATGAGTCTATAATCTCCATCTTGTCAGTGTTCGTCCAATGTCTCATTTACCTCTCGGTTTGTAGTTTAAAGCCTACCAAGGGATTTTGTCCTTCTTATATGCTGTACCCAATTTTGTTGGTATTAATTAACTTCTTGCACTATATTTATTGTATTACATTTTTGCCTGATTGACTCATTTCTTATATGATCCATATGTGTAGCCCCCATTATATGAGTGAGAAATTTAATTTGTGCTGCTTGCAATCTTTGTACATTTCTCTTTGTCAGTATCCACATTTTACTGCCAAATTTTAAGGAAGCTTTAGCTGTGATATTGTGAATTTGTAAAATAATTCATAAGTTTCCCAAAGTGGTTATTAATGGTTAATTTATAAAATCATATATGTTTTTCCCAATAATAATCCAAATTTGCAATATACTCAACAGTCTTTGCGTTTGGATTAAAATATTTACTTTACTTTAAAAAGTTTTATTTTGTTAGGAACTTCAGATATAAAGAGAAACAAATGGATAAATGGATGCAAATACGGACTCTTACTTTAGGGGAAGAAAAGATAATCAAGTTCTTAGTAAATTTTTGAACCAAAGAGAACTGAAAGGAGAACACTACATAACACTGAGCTACATCATCTTTATAGTAAACCATATGTAATAAAAACAGCTAAGTTTCATAGAGTGTGTAGAAAACCATAGGGAAAAGGCCGTATTCATAGAACAAGAATGAGGTGGTAAAATAACATTAACCATGATTTGAGGGAAGTAGATTATAGAGGGAATGAATGGAAAATATTACCTCAGGATAGGGAAGTATAAAGAGCTTATGTCTATGCAGCCACAAACCTACAAGTTTGATAGTGCCAGTGAATTAGTTATCAAAACTTAAAACAAATGTCTTTTATTATTAACCCCTCTCATATCTGTATATTTTTTGTCTTAATCTTAAAAAAAAGTATTGTTTTATCATCCTAATTTTATAAACCATTGTTAGTTGAAGGCAAACAGTTTTCAGACACTTTTGAAATCCAGAATGGGTTGAAGCAAGGAGATGCACTATCTCCTCGACTATTTAATTTTGTACTAGAGCATGCCATTAAATCTTTAGAGAATGAGGAAGGCTTACAACTCAATGGTATTAATAAGCTGTTAGTTTATGCTGATGATGTAGTACTACTGGCCGATAGCGAGGAGATACTAAAGGCCAACACGCACACACTATTGAGTAACACTAAGAAATTGGGACTGGAAGTAAATATCAGTAAACTAAATATATGGACACACGTAGAAATTCAGTATATAATGGAAATGGACAGCTAATGACAAATGAGGGAAATTTTGAGGAAGTGGTTGAATTCAAATACCTAGGAACAATAATCACAAATAGGAATGAGATGCACAAAGAAATTAAACATAGGCTCAATTCTGGAAATGCTTGCTATTATGCATTGCAGAGACTTTTGATGTCCCAACTCCTTTCAAAAAACGTTAAGCTGAAAATATATAAAACTATTATTCTACCAGTTATATTATTGGGTGCGAAACATGGACTCTTACTTTAAGGGAGGAAAGGAGATTACGAGTATTTGAGAATAAAGTTCTTAGGAAAGATTTTTGGAACAAAGATAGATTTAACAGACAGGTGAATGTAGAAGACTACATACGCAAGTGAACCTACATGGTCTTTATAGGTACTCCAGATATAATCGGAAACAGTTAAGTCTCGTTAGACTGCGATGGGGCCAGGACAGGTTGCACGTATGGGGAATGAAAGACGTGCATGGGAAGCTTCTTGTAGGAAAGCCAGAGGGAAAAACGCCCAGTTGGTAGGCCAAGAATGAGGTGGGAGAAAGAACATTAACTATGATTTGAGGGAAGTAGATTATACAGGGAATGATTGGAAAAGCATTAGCTCAGGATAGGGATGTATGGAGAGCTTATGTCCGCGCGTCCATGAACCTTCGGGTTCGATAGTGCCAGTGAGTAATTATCAGTTGAAGTTTTGCTGTTTGCTCCCACACTCTGACAAATTTACAAACTCCACCTTTCAACTATTTTGCCTAATCATGTCTGATCCTATGAGCCTTGTGCTCCATCAAATATTCTATATTTATCCTTTCATTTAACATATTTTATAAATACAAATGAAAAAAATTGGGGATTGAAGTAATATATAACATAACATTCCAGCCGAGAGTGATGTATCATTAATTTCTGTTACCAATTAATGAGTTCACAATTCAATTTTGGCTCATTTCCACTACTTGTCCTGACTTCCAGTATACAATGAACTGAAGACAGAGGAATATTTGATGACCAGTGTTGGTAGAATGAGGCGTGGGTCATGTTCATTAACCACATATTAAATAATTGTAAATATAGCTGTAACAGCATCTTCTATTTGTGTCTAAAACAACCCTAATATAACTTAAAATGAAAGAATATTATTGCTTAAATATCGAGAATTAATTATAATATTAATAATAATAATAATAATATTAGTATTATTTAATCTAAACTGTATGTACTAATGTGCAGAATTTGAAATAAATTTAAATTTTATAATAAACTGCCAAATACATGGCATGTGCTGCTTCCTCTAAATAAATTAAATATGTGGTTTTAAACTCCGTTGAGGTGTTAGTCACAATTTAAAATTATAATATAAAACTACATACCCATTAGGTATATGGTTTAACGATTGAGGAGACAGACCTAAGAGGTATATAATTTTAAATCTACAAAAACTATAGCACCTAAAGCATGGGACCATCGCTATTATAAGCTTTCCCTAGAACAATCCCTAATATTTAAAACTAAATGTTTTCTGGAGGCTAAAATATCTGGTATCATCTAGTGAAAGACACGACACGGAGAAAGAAAAAAAAATTGTAAGTACTTCTTCAACCGTTTTGTATTATCTTCACATACAGAAATGAGTGTGGGTCTGTCTGTCCTTTATGGACTCAGAAACTACTTCACCGATTTAGAGTTTTCTCCATAATTTAGGGAATTTTTCTGGCACAATTACCCTATGTATATAGAGCTGGAGCTAAAAGGAATGGCATCGGTGCACTAAAAAGTAGTTTTTTTATGCTTGCGCTGTCTAAGCCATAACAAATACACCAAATTAATGTACACCCTTCGACAAAAAAAAAAATGAGTCGTCTCTTGAACGCACATTTCTTCTAAGTCATACTCGGCACAGCGCTGGGTTCAAACTAGGAAACTAGTCATCATTGTGCAGCCCCTGAGCTACTGTGTTATGTGGCATGAACTGAAGACTCTTCTACGTGTCCCGATAGCTCAGTGGTAAAGCACGCGGTCACTGGTTCTGTTAATGAAGATCGCAGGTTTGCGTCTTCAATTACGCAGTTTTTTTTTTCGTGATATGTGTATTACAACGTTTTATGAATTAAATACATTTTATTTCGACATTTGAATTAATCTATACTTTTTAAGTTCATAATTTTTTTATACCGTTGAGGTTATAACAATGTTAAATTATATATTTTTACACGCTTTATATAAGCTTGACCTGTACCTGTCTATGTAACGAACCTGTATCTATGTAACGGAATCTTTGAACACGATTTTCATCCACTTAAAAACATTGGATCGACTTGAAACTTTGTATACTTGTAAAGGACCCATGACAATACAATAATTTCATAATTGTTTTCTAAAATCCTGGCCAGAATCATCGGAAAATAAAACAAATAAAAACCTGTGTAATAGGTTGCGGACTTATCGACTTTTTAGTCAATCGTTGTAAGAGCTCAGTTAGAAGAGCGGTGGACTGTAGTGGTAAATAATTTCAGCAATCAATAGGTCGCTGGTTCAAATCCGGGCCGGAGGTATTTTTTTAGAAAAGTATTAAGCAATTAAATTTTCATGGGATTCCGGTTTATGACAATTAAACTAAAAATAAAAAAAATAATAGTTTAAAAAACTGAAACAACACGCTTTATTAGATAACCAAACTAAAAAATAAAAAAATAAATAATAGTTTAAAAAACTAAAACAACACGCTTTATTAGAAAACCGAACTAAAAAATAAAAAAATAATTTTAATTTCCAACACGCTTGGGGAAAAAATTAAAGTGATCAACAAAAAAATTATCTCTAACACATCTAGAATAAAACTAGAGTTATCTACAAAAAATAATTTTACCATCAAAAGCGTTGGGTGATTTTTATGGTTTTTACGTTTTCTTCTTAGAGACTTTACTTTTACCAATATCTGTTTATTATCAAATATAAGTATTAATTGATATAGAGCACCCCACGCTTTTGATATTAAAATTATTGTTTTTGTAGATAACTCTAGTTTTATTCTAGATGTGTTGGAGATTATTTTTTGTTGACCACTTTAATTTTATCCCAAGCGTTTTGGAAAATAAAATTATTTTTCATTTTTTAGTTCGGTTTTCTAATAAAGCGTGTTGTTTTAGTTTGTTTAAACTACTATTTATTTTTACCTTGTATACTACCGTCTTCCTCAACTATCTAAAATTTTCGTTGATTTCACTCTAGGCCTTTCGATGCATGCTTCATCTTCTGGAGTTGTTGTAGTAGTATTGAATTAACTGTATGTCTAATAGAGGGTTTTGCTTATTAGGCACATTTTCGTTGAGAATATTTGTATTCTTGGCCTTCTTGATAATTTCGATTTCTTGTAAAATGTCAATTTTGTGTCTGTTGTTTTCTCTGTGTATAATTTACATTGTATTATCGATATTGTTGAAACTGTGGCCGCTTTCTGAAATATGTTTAGCGAAATTTGATTTCATTGTTAAAGGAGAAGGCAAATCAAATTTCACTGTTCACCAGGTTGAATCCAATCGAAAATGTATGGGCTAAGATGAAAATAGAGATGAACTCTAATTGGCCTGCAGATGCACGAAAAACGAAAGATGGCTTATGGCCACAAATTCAAGACGCCTGGGATGCTCTAGCCGATCGTCCACGTGCCTGTAGAAATTTTTTGCATCAATGCCCCGCAGATTGAGGGCGGCAATAGATGCTGAGGATTCATACACCCGATATTGATTTTGTTTTTGTTAAAGTTTTTCATTTTAGAAGATATTATTTCCTTTCTTCATTTAATTATTAGAAGGTTTTCATTTATGTGTTTTGTGTGTGCATTAAAGCCATAAAACTCAAATATAAAATTAAATATGAAACTATATTACAGGCGAAATGCTATCCTAACATTCAGTAAAAAAAAAAAAAAAAAAAAAAACAGTAGAACGGGAATTGAACCCGTGAGGTTACGAACGCAGATGTGTGTTAAACCTCTCGACCACGGAAACAGACAAAGGCAAGCTCTCTCTTTTATGTTACTTGAGTGTGCACTACGTTAACTAGCAAACACCACAGTACAATTACTGAAAACGTGTTAATGTGAATAAGGCTTCTGCGAGTGCTCACGAAGTTCCCTGATCGTTTGAAAGAATCAAGAGATGACTCATTTTTTTTGTCTAAGGGTGTACATGGAATTGAATGTCTCGAAAAAGTCAACAAAAAAATGTATCTGGACAGCGTATGTCTATCTTGTACGGATAACTTACAATAACCATTTTTGTCTTATAGCTCACTGATGTGAAGAAGATTGGGATAAGTAGATTTCCAAGCAATGACGGATTCTCTATCATATGAGGCAGCAAGACATAATTCACAATGTCATAGTCCTTTAACGCTGTAATAGCCCCAATTTTTGTTTAATCGAAATCAAACTTACAACATAGCAATTTATTAATAATGTCGGGATAAATAGATTTCCGAGCAATGCCGTGTAATCAGCTACTATGTCCTAAAATAATTGTTCACTTTAGTATATGAAGAATATAAGTTTCCAGTAGGGCAAAATCATAATAAGTATCTTTAACAAATTAATAAAAGGAGTAATAGGACGATGTTATGCATCAACCGGCTCTGCTCCAGTTTTTAAAATTGAAATTTTTATGCCATCTGTTGAAATGACTCAAGAAGAAAGCGTATGCACACTTTTAATGCCAAATATCTAAGTATAGTCTTATTATTACAGAAGAATGTAAACACTATCAGTCCTATTAGAGATTCTGTGCTTTGCAATGAACGGCTGTGAAACGAAATTTTCATAAATACACTAATCTAAATTTTTCAGCATGCAGCTAAGCACCAAATGCTCCTGCTCTTAGATTATAGATGCATATTTTTCAAACAAGGAAATAACTTGGAATATCCAGTATTGTTAGTTTGGCACTACAATAAATAGTGAAGATTGACTTAAACTATAAATGTATTTTTCTCGAAACTTATAATAATGACTCATAGTTGGTTGATGCATAATGACGTCCAATTCATATTAAACCTCTTTACATGCCAACATGTGCTACCATTGTTCTCTCATAATAAACACAACAGATATTCACATACAGTTGCACCAACTTTTTAAAAATAATGGGTGGACTCAAAGTGAAATGAATGTAAAATTGAATTAAGAAAATAAAATATACAAATCAATCATATTAGTTAATACTGTATATACCTATTCACTTATAAAATGTTTAAACGAAGTACGAAGGATGTAAATATTGACATTAGAAAATTTCGGTGATTCAGTGGCCACTTTAATCTCTATTAAAAATGCTGCTTCAATTTTAATAACTGTGAATTCATTTGTTAAACGTCTATTGCCCCTCAAAATCCACATCCCGAGGGGTGGGCAACGGGAAGTTGCCTGTTGGGGTGATGTACGATGGGGACTAGTTTCCCCGTGACCTCTACGGTAGCTGAGAAGTCCCAATAGGAATCCCGAAAACCGGCAAATGAGGCTCTGGTTAGGTCCCCCAAATGCGGGGGTTGGCGATAGACTGACAACCCGTTCCATAAAAAATAATTGTTACGTTTCCTGCAAAGAGAGATAAAGCCGGACAGATCAATAGGCATAGACTTTGGCTAAGAAAAAGGACAATAATTTTGGCAACTTGGAACATACAAAGTTGGAATACTAAGAATAATGAAGTATTTAACGATATTACAAAGAAGGGGGTGGATATAGCAGTTCTGACAGAAACGAAAAGGAAAGGGAAAGGTCAAGAAATGATTGGTAAATACATGTATGTATGGAGTGAGGTCGAAAAATCGGAGAGAGCTAAAGGAGGAATATCAATTTTAATTAAGAAGAAATGGAAATCCTCAATAAAACAAATAGAAGAAATAGATGAAAGATTTATAGTTATGCAAATAACAGTGTATGGGAAAGAATTTGTAATAAAAGGTACATATGCCCCAACAAACGATGCATCACATGTAATAAAGGAACAATACTTCGAAAAATTTACTGGATTGGTACAAAAGATTTCCCAAAAGAAGGAATTAATAATTATGGGAGATTTGAATAGCAGAATTGGAAAGGGGACAGGTGACATAGTTGGTCCATATGGAGAAGATATTGAGAATGAAAATAGACAACGTTTAAAAGAAGAATGTAAAGTGAATGACCTAATTATTACGAATTCGATGTTTAAACATCGGGACATCCATAGATATGCGTGGGAACAACGCACTGAAGGTGTAAGATCGATAATTGATTATGCAATAGTGAGGAAACGGAGAAATGTTATAGTTCAGGATGTCAGAATAAATCGAGGATCCGAATGTGGAACGGATCATTATATGCTGTCAACTAGGATAGTATGCCCTATAAACAGGCAAAAGGTAATAAAGATCAAAATATAGACGTAGAAAATGAATTAGAAAAATGTAGATATAATCTACATTTACTACAAGATGAGAGTATTAAAAATCTACATGCGCAACGTCTCACCGAAAAATTGAAATTTGATGAAGACTGGAACTCGGTCGTTATTTATGAACAATTGAAAAAATATATACATGAAGCAGCAAGAGAAGCACTTGGTCTGGAAAATGATAAACACCATAAAAACCATTGGGTGAATAAGGAAATACTTGATATCATAACAGAAAAGAAAAATGCATATAAAAAATATTTAAGTTCCAAGAAACATGAAGATTATCAAAGTTATAACATACTTAAAAGAAAGGTTAAAGCAGAAGTCAGGAAACATAAAAAAGAAATGTGGAATAGGGTATGTGGAGAAATCGAGCATACAGTAGGCTATACAAAGTCAGCCCAAGCATGGAGGACAATTACAAACATGCAAAATGATAATATGGCAAGGAGTTTTTAGTACCAATGAAAACTTTTCAGGAATATTTTTAAATGCTTTTAACAGAAACCACGTGAGAATTTATAGACTATGCTACACTGGATAATGACACCTATATCAGAAGAGGAGTTAAGAAACGTATTGAGAACAGCAAAAATGGAAAAGCGGCAGGTCCAGGAGGAATAAGAATGAAACTAATTAAATATGGTGGTTCAGGACTTATAAGAATTTTAACTAGACTTTTTTACCAAGTGATAGAAGGAGATCCTATTCTGGATGAGTGGAAGTTATCGTATATTAGTGCAATATACAAAAATAAAGGGAATAAAAGAGATCCAGCAAACTATAGAGGGATCAGTGTTATGGCAGCAATTAGTAGAATGTTAAAAATGATTATTAAAAATTAGATTGGAGGAACTAATACAAAATAAAATATCAGAAGAACAAACAGGTTTTACAGCAGGTAAATCGTGCCTTGATAATATATTTGTGATTAGGCAGATTACAGAAAAGATGTTGGCTAAAGGAAAAGAAGTTCATATGGCATTTATAGACCTGGAAAAGGCATATGACTCTGTACCCATCAACAAACTTTGGGTGGCAATGGAGAAGTTTGGAATACCTAAATCCCTTACACATTTTATAAAAAGAATATATGATTGTAAAGCAAGTATTAAGGTTGGAAAAAGAGTATCCTCAGAATTTATATAACAAAAGGATTAAGACAAGGATGCAGGATGTCACCAACATTATTCAAGATATATTTAGAAGATGTATTAATGAAATGGATTAAGTCATGTAGGTGAATGGGAATCAACATTAATGACCGTTTACTGCACAATTTATTATTCGCTGATGACCAGATTATAATAGGACAAGATAAAGAAGATATAGAATATATGATTAGAAAGTTGGTAGATGCATTTGAGGTAGGTGAACTGAAGATAAATTAAACCAAAACAGATATATGGTAATCGAAGGAAATTCAGAAGACCTACAAATAAATAATATGATAATTAAACGTGATGAAGAATTTAAATATCTTGGATCTATAAATAATAGATAAATCTGGTACTTGTGAAAAAGATATTAACAGAGTAAATTGTGCAAGGAAGGCGATTAGATCTCTGAATGGTCTTTTATGGAATAGAAATTTGACCAGAAAAACAAAAAAAAGAGATTATACAGACAATAATAGAAAGTGGGCACGCCGTAGCGTAGTGCTCTACAAGTCGGAAGGTCGAGGGTTCAAGTCCCGGTGCGGCCAGGATTTTTAAACTGACCAAAACCTTCTGGCGGCACTATGGCCCTGGGGTCGTCTCAGCCTCTAACGGAAATGAGTACCAGACGCTTGTTCTGGGGATAAAGGCGGCCGTCACGCAGGGCTGACAACCCGGCTGACATCAAGTGCCGATTGTCTAGAAAAAGTGGGAGTCTTTTAACATCCTACTACTCCAAGGGCCTCTCGAGGCCTGTAGTAGGACTACTTTACTTTTATACTTGCATATGGATCAGAATGCTGGGCAATAAATGAAAGGATGCAGAAAAGAATCTTGGCAACAGAAATGGATGGATTATGGAGAAGTATGAGAATATCCAGGCTACAACATATTCGAAATACATATATCAGACAAGAAATGGATGCACAAGAAACTGTTAACGAAAGCATAGCAAAGAGAGCTTTACAGTGGTATGGACATGTACAACGGATGTCGGAAGACCAGTGGCCTAAAAATGTGTTAGATTGCATGGTACCAGGCAGAAGAAGAGGGGGAGAAGTAGAAGAACATGGCATGAGGGAATATATGATGCCATGAAGAAGACGGGTTTGAAAGAAGGACAATGGGAAGATAGGAGTCTCTAGAAAGCAGGAATCAGAGGCGAACTGCTGAAAGTGGAAAGCCTGTATTAAGTAAGTAAGTAAGTAAGTAAGTAAGTAAGTAAGTACGTAAGTAAACGTCTATTGATTAGGGCCTACAGAACTAATATAACCACTACTACAGTGTAATTATATTCACCATTAAACAGCGCGACGTGTTCCGTCTAGCTGCGCTTCTTCCTATAAACTCGTCACAGACTACTTCTAAATCCAAACTTTGAGCGCGGTCCTTGCGCACATGTAATATGGCCATGTGATTGTCTTTTTTGTGACATTGTTGACCGCAAAAATGTTCTTAGTCTTTTCAAAGCAGAAAAGGATCTTTCGGCAATGGCCGTGGAAACGGGCATTGCCAGAGTGAGACGTATGAATTAAAACAATTCAGGAAAAATACAAGAAATAACATTAGTTTAAAAAAATTCTACTACATCTCCGAAACTTTTAAAACTCATGTTCAGTAATGCATCACTTTCAAAGACCATATTTCTCTGCGCTCGCAAGATTTCATAGTCATAAATGTCATTCATTCTCGAAAACACATGTAACATCGTCTGTTTTACTGATAACGAAGTCTTCTATTCTGGTTAATAGTTCGTTTTCTTGGAAGTGTCCCTCAACGGATACAATGGCAGAATCTACAACTTCGTAAAATTTACTCTCAAAAAGTGTTTTCGCATTGGTAAATGCATGCTGTGTGTGTTGTCTGTCTTCCAGGCGTCGAGGCACCTTCCTTTGCCTGGGAATCTGTGGCTCTCCTAAGTTCAGTTCGCATGCTCTCTTTGTCGTTTGCTCCCAGAACGTTTCAAAAGTTATTACGAATTGCATGTAGTGTCTGTAGCAAATCATGTATGTGATATATTACTTCATGAAAGTGAAGGTTCACACTTTGAAGTCGTGTATTTGTCGCGTCCATGAGGGTAAAATTCCTTGCCAACATGTTTAGGTATGCGAAGTGTTCAAACGATTCCATCAATGATAAATATCCGCAGGCTTTGGTACCAGCATCACCTTTATCGTTCTCTGAAAATTCTGAAAGGAAGGAAGGTACATCCTGGTAGTTATCTATTACGGATCTCAATCTAAGTGCTCTGACAGTGAATCGAGTTGGGCATAAGGGTCTCAGGTTTTGCTTTGGTATATGCTCTTCCGTTTTCTTGATGCCATTAAACCAATTCAATCTCTTTGGAGACTCAATGATCACATTGATTAACTCTTTCACTATATTCAACATTTTTTTACATGTTGCAATATGTGTTATGTTATCTTGCGCCGCTAAATTTAAAGAGTGCATGAAACAATGCAGATGCCTCGCCTTTTCACTACCTCTAAAATTCTAGCCTGCAACCCTGTATATTTCCCGACTAAGTTTGTAGCTCCATCATAACATTGCCCCCGGCAATATTTTATATCGAGTCCCAACCTTAACAAAACATCACATACAATGTTGAATAGAGTTGCCGCATCTGTTGCTGAAGTTTCATAAAATCCTACGAAATACTCGCGAATTTTAAGTTCCTGAGAAACAGTACGAAGATATATCGAAACTTGTCTCTTCACTTCACTGCCAGTTGTCTCGTCCAAACGTATGCCAAAATAAACTGCACTCTGAATTTCACTAGCTAGCGAACGAACCACTTTGTGTGCCATAATTTCAAGCATTTCATTTTCCGCATCGTACGACACCCACTTATATGATTCTCTTTCAAAATAGCGCTTAAACTCCGGCGAATCTTCACGGCGGAGATTAAGAAGCTGGTAAAAATTACTAGTTTCATCTGTGTGTTCCCTGATTGCCATGCACTGTTTTGATTAATATAACAAAGATGAAAAAAGTTTACATAACGCGGCGCGGGAATTTTGTTGATCCTGCAATTTCGAGAAGTTCAAACTTGATGCGACATTCACTCCGCTTTGCAATACCGCAGTTTTATTACACGATTCTTTATGACAGTGAGATTTTTCATGAGCACTGAATTTTCTCAATGCGTGTTTCCAGTTGGAAAAAACTGAAGAAATGAAACAAGAATCTACTTTGGTGGAAAACTTTAGTAATTTATTTTCGTCGGCTTCCGTGCATGTTTTGCACAACACCACGTCCTTATTGTTATCGTAACAAATCCAAGGATATGTAACAATCCACGCACTTTGAAAAGTTCTTCCGCTTTTCCTCCCCCCTTCAGCACTTTTAGTTCCTATGGATTTTAAATCAGATTCGAGGTCAGAAACAGATAATTTTGAAACATTCGTTTGTTCTTGAATTAAGGGCACATTAGAAATTTCCGCGCACTGGTCGGAGGAGTTGTTAAGTCGTGGTCGCTTGATTATAAATGTATCCATGACGACACTAAGATTTCACTTTATAATTCACGCACATATACTTTTACACGCGTTTAAAATATGCTTATTGGCAGCACTGCATGTAACTCATTCAAGTGCAAAAGCAAACTGAAGGGTGGAAAAACTACAAAGTGTTCTCAGTATTGTTGAAAGTGCCGTTAAGTAGTAAGTTTGTTCCTATTTCACCTTAACATCTGATAATCAAAGGGAAGACCGACTTTGAGCCGTTCCTTAGTCGGCTTGAGGTACTCGAGTCCCGACCTATGTCACAAACAAGCCGACAGACTGAATTTCCATTGTCGCGAAATCAAAGAATCAAAGCCAGTGGTTATGTGGATAGCGGCGTAACTTTATACAGACTGTTAGGCCGACCCCTTCAAACTACCTGCTAGGCTGATACTACACTGCAGATTGTTCCAGGCTGCCACTATACTGTACTTGTCTTATTTTTATATTTACTTAACTCAAAAGTGGTATTAAGAATTAAAAAAAAAATGGAATCAGGAAATTATTGGGTGGACCCGGCAAAAAAATATTGAATCAGGAAATTATTGGGTGGACCCAGGCCCCACGGGCCCATATAAGTTGGCGCCACTGTTCATATAAACTTTCACACAAACTTTCAGTGATAAATCATTAAAAAATTGTAGGGATTCTATGAGATCATGCCACCTACATAAATTTAAATAGAAATAAGGTAAAACACAATTTATTGTTGCAGTATGTGAATAATTACCTGAGAGAAATATATATGTTGATTCTTTTTTTTTTAAAAAAAAGTGAAACATGCCTTAAAATAAAGTTAGAAATTCAGTTCCAAGTAAACAAAAATCACCATATTTGCAATGTACACTGTGTGTTATTCATTGCTCTGACAGTGTAGCCAACTTATCACTAAACACGCTAACAAACAACTGAATACTAAACTAATCAGATGTACAGACTTGCCAATTTTCTCACCCTCACTTAATCACTTATATAGGTGAAGTCTTCACATAGAATCCCCTTATATGTGAGTAAACATGTTGTCAATTAGCTCTAGCAGGAACATGTGTTATCACATTGACCAAAATGATGCAAAAAATCACTTGTTTTTCAATTGAATATTGACTGGTAGCACTTTAGCATAGAATAGTCAATTGCTGCAACAGTTACACTAAATCTTCTGGTAAATGTCTTATTACAAATCTTATTTTTTCAATGTTTTATTATAAATTAAGATTTCTCATTGAAGTTCAAATTACATTTAAAGAGAAAAATATATGCATATACCGGTTTGAACCCAGGACCTTTACCTTTAGACTAATGCTCTGCCGCTTACCTATTCAAGACCTGCAATCTAAATGCAAATTTTTGTCTTACACAACTGTATTCTTGAGAACGCCAAAGGCTTGCGAACCATTGTTCGACACACAGATTGCAGCTTCTCATTTATGAAGACTGTTATTGGGAATTTAAACATTACTTTATAAAGCCAGTAGAGCTTCTTTCAATGTTTTTATTTGTTTACTAGTTAATATCCGACGTGAGCTGCTATGCATATGTGGTTTCATGTTTAGTTAAATAAGTAAACAGAAAAATAATTATAAATTTATATTGTAATTATTATTAGATACCCCTTGCTGATAACATTGCATTGAACGGGAATCTAATTATCCTGATCTTCTTGGAATCAATGAGCTGGAAGACAAAAATGGTTATTGTATGTTATCTGTAAAAGATAGACATATGCTGTCAGGAACGATTTTGTAGTTTTTTTTACATATTCAATTCTGTGTACTTTAATTTGGTGTAGTTGTTGTGGTTTAGGCAGCGTAAACCATTTAAGCGTCCAAAAGTCCCGGAAACACGTTTTTCACCTCAAAATGTGATTGAAGGGTGTAGTGGTTGAGTAGTACACTAATAGCCTAAAATCTTCTTGGGAAACTCCTGAACATTTTGCAAAAAGCCCCATTACAATTGGATGAACGGTATGACATCGGATAAAATACAAACAAACATCCATTTTTATATATTAAAATATTTATTATTATTTTTTTAAGCTACTGGATTTATAAAGTAATGTTATATTCTCACTAGAAGTCCTCTCAAATAAGAAGCCACCATTCGCGCGTAGAGCAATTTTCGCTCTCGGGATCTGAAATGTATAAGACACAATCATGTGTTTGGAGGCTTCGGATAGCCTAGTACCAGAGCATTAACGTACAATGGTTTAAACCCCGGTGCAGGCATATATTTTTCTCTTCAAATACATATAAGTTTTTCTAACCTGTTTCATTACTGTGAACATACAAATGTCTCGTAAGATTAGATTTTTGAGTAAATGATTTATTACAAAATAAACATTTGAAAGGTTTCTCCTTACTGTGCATATATGAATGCTCTTTTAGGTGAGATTTTCGAGATAATGACTTATTACATACCAAACATTTATAAGGTGTTTCGTTCCTATGAATATTTGAATGTGCATTAAGACTAAATTTTGTAGTAAATGATTTATTACAGACGTTACATTTAAAAGCTGCTTCATTACTATGCATATATGAATGTTGGGTTAGACTTGACTTTTGAGTAAATGATTTATTACAATACGAGCATTTGAAAGGTTTTTCTTTACTGTGAATGTGGGAATGTTGCTTAAGATGAGACTTTCGAGTAAATGATTTAGTACAAACTTCACATTTGAAAGGCGTTTCATTACTGTGTATATATGAATGCTCCGTAAGGTGCGATTTTCGAGTAAATGACTTATTACATAACAAACATTTATAAGGCGTTTCATTGCTATGAATATTTGAATGTGATTTCAGACTAAATTTTGTAGTATATGATTTATTACAAATAAAGCATTTGAAAGGTTTTTCTGTACTGTGAATGTACGAATGTTCTTTAAGGTGGGATTTTCGAGTAAATGATTTATTACAAACGTCACATTTGAAAGCATTATTATGAACATTTGAATGTGCTCTAAGATTGAATTTGGTAGTGAAGGCCTTTTTACAAATCGAACATTTGAAAATTTTCCCATTGGAGTGAATATTTGCATGTTTAATAATGAGGCATTTACATTTAGATGACTTATTGAAAACCGAACATTTAAAATTTTCCTCATTATTCACAATTCCATTACATTTGTATTTTTCAATCTGCAACGTAATGGGGTCAGTTTCCACTACATTTACCTCTGTACCATCCAGCAGTTCATCTAAACTTTCTTCGCTCTGCTTAATCTGAAAATGAAACATTGCAACTTATTTAAGAAAAATTGTATCACCTCACCTCATATCCTTCTTACCACTATCCCTCTTTTAATACCTAATTAGATTCCATCCTCAGGAATTTCACGACCGTTGTTATGTTGTCTTGAAGAGCCACCTCCTGGACCCACTGTTGGTAGACTGAAGAACCTTGAAATGAAATCAGTTTCTTTGGGAATTTCAAAATTTATTAAGTTCTCCTTTTCATTTTCCAGGGTCATGTAAGTACTGAAGATGGATTACATAATACTTATGATGAGAATTAAAATTAAGAGGCTTTAAAATAAAATAAAATTGAGTCATATTTCACCTCATCTCACACACATTGTTCTACACAGCACAGGACCATAGCTTGAGGAACAGTCAAACATATTTTCAAAACGATGGCTGAAGATAAGAGCGACTGTTCTTGAAACCGTAGTTATGTGCTGTGGAAAACACTCATTAAACTTTCATTACTAAGAATGGAACATAATTAGATCCAGAAGGATATGAGGTGAGGTGATACAATTTGTCTTAAATAAATATTATTTTGTAGTGTTAATATGAATCTGTTGAAATTTCAAATGATATGCAGAACTATATATACTACATTAAAGAACAAAACAAGAGGAGGTGCTAGATTAAAGTATTTTTAAACATGGGCAGTTCCTGCATTACTTGATGAGAATGAAATTTGGGTAATGACCAAAAAATTACTAAGTAGAATACAACGCGTAAAAATGAATTTCCGTAGAAGAACAAAGGGCTGCACAAGGTTGGATCGGATAAAGAATGAACATATAAGAACCAAATGAATCGTGACTTCTTCTTACCTCATACCTTTGTTTTTTTAACACAGCACCGCAGTATCAGCGACCATCGTCACCATCGTCAGCTGTTTTCACGATTGTCAATTTTTTCTTTTGCCGGTAATTATCCAAACTGCCATCTGGTGTATTTTTTAAGAACTTTGTAATCAAGCTCGGTTCGTCCGGAATATCGAAGTTCATGATTCTAGTATATTTTTTTATACATCTTTTCCCAAACTGTTAAATCCAAAGGTTTAGGTAGATGTTTCAAAAGTTTTGCTTCTTTTTCAATTCTATGATTCTCTAATAAACTATGTGCTGCTATAGCTGATTTTTCAATTTCTCCATTCTTTATGTTTCTAAAGTGTTCTTTTTTACGAGTTTCCAGGTTCCTTTATGTTATTCCTATATATATCCTATTGCAATCTTTGCAATCAATTTGATAACTTCCACATTTTTTTGTTGTCTGGGGTTAACTTTATTATTAGTTAAAGAAGATTGCCCAGGCTGAATTTGTTAATTGTAGCCAACGTTATATTAAATTTTCTGATTAAAAAAAAAAATTATTATGAACTTAAAGATGGTAAGTAAATTTCTTGAATTTTTCTTCTTTCTTGTAATCATGTTGTAGGGTGGTATATTCCTGTAACATTTTCTGTTGTATAAATTACTTAAATTTATTCTTATTATGTCTTCATCAAAACCATTTATTTTAGCAATATGTACAATATGTCAAAATCTTCTACATTAAGTGGAATATTTATTAATCTGGGTACTAGACTATTGAAAATTGTACGTTTATGTGAAAAATGATTAAAACCTTAAGATTTTATGTAGTTGTGCGTATAAGTGTCCTTTCTATAAATATTAAATTTAATTCTTTGCTGTTGTTCATTTCTTATTAAGTATAAGTCTAAAAATAAGATCTTGTTATCTTATTAAATTTCAATGGTGAATTTTACTGACTCATCTTGAAGATTAAGCAATTTCAATGCATCTTGAATGTATTTTGCATCAATTACAGCGATAATATCATCCACATATCTGTACCAACACTTAAAAATCAAAGGATAAGCATTGGTGATGTGATTCAAGAAACCCCATAAATAAATTGGCTAAAAATGGAGAAAGTGGATTTCCCATTGCCAATTCAGAAATTTGTTTATAAAATTTTCCATTAAATGTGAAGAAATTGTTATCAATATAAATTTTGGTTAGTCTTAAATATTCTTCAGTGATTTCTGCTTTTTGCTTTAGTGAATTTAACTATTTGTTTTAGAAACATGAGTAATTTGTCAATGGGAATGCCAGGAAATAAAGAGATAACATCAAATGAAACCATCTATCATTCGGAGCCAATGTAATGTTATTTAATTTTTCTACCAATTTTATTGAATTTTCTATGCCCTTATTTTCAAATTGAGGTAGTTAGCTAAATTTATTTGCCAGTCATTTTGATCGATTTTAGCATGGGGAGTCAATACTATTGAGAATAGGCCTAAATTTTTACCATCTTTGTGGACCTTAGGTAGACCATATAATTTCGGATTCGAAGGGTTTGAAACTTTTAATTAAAATTTTTCTTGTTATTTAATTGTATGTTTTAATGTGTTTTCCACAGTCCTGATTGTTTTTGGGAGAGGATTAGACTTTATTACTTCATATTCTTTGGAGTCTAACAGATGGTTCATTCTATCTACATAATCATCCTGATCCAAAATGACAATTTTGTTTCCTTTATCAGCTTTTGCAATAGTAACATTCTTATTGTTGATACGCTTCAAAATTTTCATATTTGATTGTGACTTTACTTTTTGAATTTCTTTTTATATCTACTAAGACGTTTTCACATTCTTTTCAGATTATAGTCTTATCTTCATTTTTTAGTTCAGAAATAGCTATTTCCACATCTGCGACATAATCTTCCAAATTATTTGAAAAATTTATGCAAGTTCTTAAACTATTAAGTAGTTTTGTTTCTTCTTTAGTTTACAACTCTTTTGAAAAATTAATTACATTGTTGTTATCTTGTGTATCCAATTTTTTGTTTTTATTTACTATTTTACAATTATTTGGTTGGTAATTTTCCCGAGAAGCATCATTTTTGTGGATAAGGTCATTGAATTTCTTCCTTTGAGTTTTGATCTTTTTGCCAATAATGAAATTTATTTTTCAAAAACAATTATTTAAAATATTTTTCAGCCAAATGTATCCTAAAATTTTAGAAAGTTTTAAATGAAGACGATACATTTCTAAATCCATCATCATCATAGTACATTCACAAATTTAGGCCACAAGATAACAACAATGTAATTAATTTTTCAAAAAAGTTGTAAACTAAAGACGAAACAAAACTACTTAACAATGGTTTAAAAACTTACAGAAATTTTTCAAATAATTTGGAAGATTATGTCGCAGATGTGGAAATAGCTATTTCTGAACTAAAAAATAACGATAAGGCAATAATCAGAAAAGAATGTAAAAAAGTCTTAGTAGATATGAACAGAAATTCAAAAAAATAAAGTCACAATGAAAAATATGAAAATTTTGAAGGGTATCAAAGATAAGAATGTTATTATTGCAAAAGCTGATAAAGGAAACAAAATTGTAACTTTGGATCAGGATGATTATGTAGACAGAATGAACCATCTGTTAGACTCCAAAGAATATGAAGTATAAAATCTAATCCTCTCCCAAAAACAATTAGGACTGTGGAAAACACATTAAAACATATAAAACATACAATTAAATAACAAGAAAAATTTAAATTAAAAGTATCTACCTAAGGTCCACACAGATGATAAAAATTTAGGCCTATTATCAATAGTATTGGCTCCCCATGCTAAAATTTATCAAAATGGCTAGCCAATAAATTTAGGAAACTACCTCAATTTGAAAATAAGAGCATAGAAAATTCAATAAAATTGGCAGAAAAATTAAATAACATTACATTGGCTCCGAATGATAGACTGGTTTCATTTGATGTTATCTCTTTATTTCCTAGCATTCCTATTGACACATTACTCACGTTTTAAAAAAAAAAAGTTAAATTCACTAAAACTGAAAGCAGAAATCACTGAAGAATATTTAAGACTCACCAACATTTGTATTGATAACAATTTCTTCACATTTAATGGAAAATTTTATAAACAAATTTCTGAATTGATAACGGGAAATCCACTTTCTCCATTTTTAGCCAATTTATTTATGGGGGATCTTGAATTACATATCACCAATGCTTATCCTTTGATTATTAAGTGTTGGTATAGATATGTGGATGATATTATCGCTGTAATTGATGCAAAATACATTCAAGATGCATTGAAATTGCTTAATCTTCAAGATGAGTCAGTAAAATTCACCATTGAAATTTAACAAGATAACAAAATGTTAGGTGGCCAGGAGCAGGTAGTCAGGAATCAGGAAGCTTTGCATTATACTATGGGGGTGCAGAAAGACCTGCATTTGGAACCGGTTTTTTAGTCAGAAAGAGGATACTATCCGCTATCCGAGATATTAAGTTTGTTAGTGATAGGATATCATACATAATTCTAAAGGGTAAACGACATGATTTTATAATTGTAAATGTACATGCCCCCACAGAAGATAAAGATGACAAGACCAAGGATGAGTTCTATGAAGAATTAGAATGCTTATTTGATAGCCTTTCACGATATCATATGAAAATTGTCTTAGGAGATTTTAATGCAAAAGTGGGGCAGGAAGGTATATTCAAACCAACAATAGGCAAATTCAGTCTTCATGAAGATAGTAACGACAACGGGGTTAGATTAGTCACATTTGCCACATCAAAGAATCTCATTGTTAAGAGCACAACATTTCAGCATAAGGATATTCATAAATACACCTGGACGTCTCCAGATGGAGAAACTCGGAATCAGATAGATCATGTATTAGTGGATAAACGCTGGCACAGTAGCAACATTGATGTTAAATCAGTTAGAGGGACAGACTGCAATTCGGATCATCATCTGGTCAGAGTGAAAATCAGACAACGGCTATCGCTTATGAGAGGAACAAACGCTACAGATGATTCTGTAAAATATGAATGAAAGAACTTGAAAAATGATGAAATGCGGCAAGAATACCAAATCAAAATTGCTAATAGATTTGAAGTACTGGAATCTTCAGATGACAATGTGGCAAACGAAGAAGAAACTGATATAAATAAAGAATGGGAGGCTATAAGAGATACCATTAAATTGTCAGCATCAGAAAGCATTGGTTGTTTAAAAAAGAGGCAAAACAGGAAATGGTTTGATGAGGAATGTGCCAACATTGTAAAGAAAAGAAAGCTAGCAAAAATGAAATGGTTACACGAGCCAAATGAGGTAAATTTAGAGCAACTGGGTAGTGTTAGATGGGAAACCACCAAGTTACTAAAGAGTAAAAAGAGGGAATATTTGAGAGAGAAGATTAATGATCTTGAAATGAATGCAAAAAATAGGAACATTAGAGAATTATATCAGGGAATTAGTATAGAGAAGAAAGGGTTTCAGGCTAGAACAAACATAATTCGGAATGAAAATGGGGATACGATTGCAGATTCTAGGAGTATATTAAATAGATGGAAAAGTTACTTTAATCAGCTATTAAATGTACATACAGAACAAGACATTGAGGAGGATAAGTTACAGACAGCAGAAATGCTAGTCGCAGAGCCAAGTGCATTAGAGGTTGAAATGGCAATTGAAAAATTGAAGATGTATAAAGCATCAGGTTCAGATGAGATCCCAGCAGAACTGATAAAATCAGGGGGAGAAAATTGATGGGCAAGATACGCTGGTTGCTTAGTATGATTTGGGAAAAAGAAGCTCTTCCAGATGAATGGAAGGAATCAATTATCTTACCAATTTATAAGAAAGGAGATAAAACTGATTGCAACAACTACAGGGGCATCTCATTACTTTCAACTTCGTACAAAATTCTAACAAATATATTAGTAAGCAGACTTACTCCCTATATTGATGACATTCTAGGAGATCATCAATGTGCATTTAGAAGAAACAGGTCTACAACAGATCAGATTTTTAGTACAAGACAGATTTTAGAAAAGAAATGGGAATATAATGGTACTGTACATCAACTATATTTAGACTTCAAAAAAGCATATGATTCAATTAAGAGGGAGAAGTTATTTAGTATCCTGCTGGAATTCGGAATTCCTAAAAAGTTAGTTAGACTTATACGAATGTGTCTAAATGGCTCAAAGAGTAGGGTGCATGTAGGCAAACAGTTTTCAGACACTTTTGAAATCCAGAATGGGTTGAAGCAAGGAGATGCACTATCTCCTCTACTATTTAATTTTGTACTAGAGCATGCCATTAAATCTTTAGAGAATGAGGAAGGCTTACAACTGAATGGTATTAATAAGCTGTTAGTTTATGCTGATGATGTAGTACTACTGGCCGATAGCGAGGAGATACTAAAGGCCAACACGCACACACTATTGAGTAACACTAAGAAATTGGGACTGGAAGTAAATATCAGTAAAACTAAATATATGGTCACACGTAGAAATTCAGTATATAATGGAAATGAACAGCTAAGGACAAATGAGGGAAATTTTGAGGAAGTGGCTGAATTCAAATACCTAGGAACAATAATCACAAATAGGAATGAGATGCACAAAGAAATTAAACATAGGCTCAATTCTGGAAATGCATGCTATTATGCATTGCAGAGACTTTTGATGTCCCAACTCCTTTCAAAAAACGTTAAGCTGAAAATATATAAAACTATTATTCTACCAGTTATATTATATGGGTGCGAAACATGGACTCTTACTTTAAGGGAGGAAGGGAGATTACGAGTATTTGAGAATAAAGTTCTTAGGAAAATTTTTGGACCAAAGAGAGATGAACAGACAGGTGAATGGAGAAGACTACATAACAATGAACTACATGGTCTTTATAGGAAGCCAGATATAATAAGAACAGTTAAGTCTTGTAGACTGCGATGGGCAGGACATGTTGCACGTATGGGGAATGAAAGACGTGCATGGAAACTTCTTGTAGGAAAGTCAGAAGGAAAACACCCAGCTGGTAGACCAAGAATGAGGTGGGAGAACAACATTAACTATGATTTGAGGGAAGTAGATTATACAGGGAATGATTGGAAAGCATTAGCTCAGGATAGGGATGTATGGAGATCTTATGTCCGCGCGGCCATGAACCTACGGGTTCGATAGTGCCAGTGAGTAAGTAAGTAAGTAACAAAATCTCATTTTTAGACTTATACTTAATAAAAAATGTACAACAGCAAGGAATTAAATTTAATATTTATAGAAAGGACACTTATATGCACAACTACATAAAATCTTAAGGATTTAATCATTTTTCACATAAACGTGCAATTTTCAATAGTCTAGTACCCAGATTAATAAATATTCCACTTAATGTAGAAGATTTTGACATATTGTACTTATTGCTAAAATAAATGGTTTTGATGAAGACATAATAAGAATAAATTAAAGAAATTTATACAACAGAAAATATTACAGGAATATACCACCCTACAACATGATTCCAAGAAAGAAGAAAAATTCAAGAAATTTACTTACCATCCTTAAGTTCATAATAAATTTTTAAAAAATCAGAAAATTTAATATAACATTGGTTCCAATTAACAAATTCAGCCTGGGCAATTTGAGTTGTAATGATTGCTGATAATTTGGAGGGATTCCTCTTGAAAACTGCATTTTCAATAGTTAAAGAACACAAAATATGAGGTGAGATACGAGTCATTAAATTAATTTTTATTAACTGAAAACCTATTAATGTTATTGTCCATTATTAATTCATGAGTAATGTTTTTATGTTGAGGATACTGCTGTATCCATTCTTTTGACAATCTTATATATAGTATAGATGTGTTCTTTCCCAAAAAGTTGAAAGAATTTATTTACTTAGCAGGTTTCACAACACCTTCCTGCATCCAATTAATCTACTGTCATTCTCCTTCCCATCTCTCTGTCATTCCAATCTCGATCGTCCAATCCTTTCCCTCATACTGCTCAAAACACCATGAATCCACATTATTTTTTGCCGTATTGTTTTTCTTCTCGTAAGTGGCACTCATTGTAGTATTCTTCTTGGGATTCTGACTTCTATCAATTATTTTACATGACCACACCATTTTATTTGTTCGTTTTTTTATGAGGTTATTTGTTTTTATTTGCTGATGATCAGTTACCAATTTCAGAACATTACGAGTACATGACAAGAAAACTGAATTAGGGATATGAAAAGTGGGTTTAAAGATAAATTTATTATTGTTATTAACTTACTGGCACTATCGAACCAGTAAGTTCATGGCCGCGCGGACATAAGCTCTCCATACATCCCTATCCTGAGCTAATGTTTTCCAATCATCCCCTGTATAATCTACTTCCCTCAAATCATAGTTAATGTTATTCTCCCACCTTTATTATTATTAATATTATATTTACTTATTTATTAATTGTTACCTTCTTATTTTTTATGATCATTATAAATTATCATTTTTACATTAGTATTTTTATTAATGTTATACCATGGTTATTATCAAGAATTTTTTACTTATTTTCGTGATTGTTGCTACTTTTAACTCCATAAATTTTCTAATGTAGTTGGCATTCTAGGTTAAATATCCTTGAGCAAACACTAAAGGAACATAATATCTTGATAATCTACAAACACCCACAAAAAATAGTCAATGCATTATGTACAGCTAAAGATAAACAAGTTCCATTAAGTACTACCAGTATATAATATTTCCTGTGTAGTTGTGGATAGGTTTACATAGGAACAAAAAAAAAATGGTTAGTACAAGATTTCAGGAACACAAGAGGAACTTCAGGTTAAAGCAAAGAGAAATCGGCCGTAGCAGAACATTGGATTAAAAAGAATAAACATGTTATTAAATTTGATGAAAACCAGATTTTGGACAAAACACCACATTATCATAGTACACTTTGCAGAGAAACCATTGAAATTTACAAACATGAAAATTCATTTAATAAGAAAGAAGAAACCATGAAGTTAAAAAAAAAATTGGTTTCCAGCTCTGCAAAAGGACCATCCTTCTGCTGCTAGAGTCAGGGGTAGTCAATCAGAAAACAGGTCACATGTAATGGATCATCTAGAGATTACCACCATGCAGAAGCCACCTATTAATAGGGAGAATATTTCAAACATCAGCTAGTTTGCATCATATACAGTTCACGAGTTCACAGAGAGCATTCAGAATCTCCTGAGGATATCTACCACAGCAGTAGATGAAACGTCTAGTTTAACAAAACTAAATCATGGCCTTTAGCCCAGAACATCAATTAACAAGAATCAAGACATCAGTCACAGAAACCTAAAATTTCCATAATCATCATCAAACAGCATTCAAGAATATAGGCCAATATTGACCTGTTTCGGTCTCAAGTATACAGGTTCTAAAAGTCGCTTTTGTGGACGTCCAGATCATGTCTTGGTGATACTGAAGAACTGCATTAGATATCCTAGTTGGTGACATGTGACCATCTGTCTCTGTAGGTGGATATCTTTTCTTCTAAAGGTTGCATGTGGAGTTCCTTTAAAAATCATCATTCCACTGCTGTTGAAGTAGAGTATATCCAGCAGTTCGGCTGCTGCAAGCTCTTAATTGGTGTTGTCTTTCTTTTTTAGAACCCTGATTGGGAGGGCAAGAGTTTTATATAATTTGAGTATAGAATGTTTTTGTACAAAATGTGCTTTTAAATATTATTTATTAAGCCTAATATTTGTAAAAATTTTGTGAGTTTTATATTAACACATTGGTGACCGACAGCTGTGCGTTCCACCCACTGCTGCTAGACCGGACATTTCTGTCAGGAGCGTGGACTTTTAAATTTAAACCGCGCTAGCACAGTGTGATTTTTACATCAATATATTTACAGTCAATAACAATAATGCATTAGTAAATCTTTATAAGTGTTCTCACCAGACCTTCTAGTAGAAATTGAGGGTTTGATAGCATTAGAAACATTTCCATTTATGTAAAGGCACAGGGCAAAAGAGCATATGTAGCGAGTTTCTTTTCTTGTGTTCACTACAATCGCGGCAAGGTTTGGAAGGTTTATTTTTTTTTCAGACACAGTTGGTGTTAATTTATGTTTCTTCATGACTCAGCCTTCTTGGTGGGTCTTCACATGGTGTCCTTTTCACACTTCAAATTTCCCATCTAGTGTTGATTTGATGAACCTTTGAATCAAATCCAGTTTGCCGGGAACTTCAAAATTCATTGATCTAAATTTGTTCTTTTGAATGTATATCTTTTCCCAAACTGTCAATTCCAAAGGTTTTTCCAAATGTTTTAAAAGTTTAGTCTCTTTTTCAATTTTATGACTCTCCACTAAACAATGAGCTACAATTGCCATTTTTCAATTTCACCATTTTTAATATTTCTAAAGTGGTATTTTTTGCAAGTGTTAAAATTCCTTTTGTGTTTCCTATATGTATATATACATATATACATTGCGGTCTTTACAACTAATTTGATAAATTCCACATTTTTTTACTATCTGGGGTATTAACTTTCTTATTGGTTATTAGTAGTTTCTGTGCTTGAAGAACAGGAAATATGAGGTGTGATTCGACTTAATTCATTTTTTATTTGTTTAGTTAGAATGGTCACCTAAGTGTGCAAAAATGGGACTAGAATTAACAGAAAGACGATATCACATCACTTACTTTTTGCTGATGAACAAATAATTATAACCTAGGATAGACAAGATGTGAATTACATGTGTAATAAGTTGTCAACAACATATCAGATAATGGGGGTTTGAAAATCAACAAAAACAAAACAGAGTCTTTAACAAGTGAATTATATATTGATGGGGTAAAGATAAAGAAGATGATAGTTTCTGTTATTTGGGATCAATTATAGAGAAGATGGAACATCAAATAAAGAAATAGCAAAAAGGTTCAGTAATGGAAGAAAAATGATAGGAATGTTAAGCTGTATACTATGAAGTAAAAACATCATTAACAGAACAAAACAACTGATTTATAAATCCATACCGGTACTAGAAAGTATAATATTATATGGATCGGAAGTTTGGACAATGACACAATAACATGTCAACAGAATAACTACAGTTGAAAAGGATTTTTGGAGAAGAGCTGCCAGAAAACCTCGACTGGAAAAAATTAGAAATACAAAAATTAGAAAATGAATGAATGCAGAATGATATGTAATGCTTGAGATTGAACACAGAAGGCAAAAATGGTATGGACACGTAAGAATGCAGGATGGAAGACTAACAAGGCCGTCTATGCATGAAAAATTGAAAGAAGGAACAGTAAAGACGACCAAGAACAACCTGGAAGAACAACATTCAAAATTCAATGAGGAAATTTGGTGTAAGAGAACAGAGGACAGAGAATGATGGAGAACTTTAATTAAGGGAAATTTGTGAAAGTTTGTTGCAAACTGATAGTCTATAAGTCCATAGTCATTTATATATATATATATATATATATATCTTATTTTTTTGTAGATGTTAGTAACTAAGATTGGTTGATGAGGAAAATTCTCAAAATGAATGAAATTAATAAAAACATTACCTCAGACTTTATATCTTCAGCAGCAAGTGGATCTAGAGTTGGACACATCTCTTGTTTAATAACAACATTCTCAAACTCTATTTCTTCCGTCTTTATTTCCATCTTGATATCCTGTTAAATAGAAATCACATTACATTAATGCAATCATTTGTTTCTGAGGAAGATAATGAAAATGAAGAGAGCATTACTGTAACTTACTTCTGATTCAATTTCTGTTACTTTGCTTGACACACAAACTTCATCATTCATAGTTAATTGGCAACTCATTTTTAGAAGTTTCTGAAAATATAATTAAAGATTACAATAACAAAAAATTTGTGTTTGTTTCCATAATTTTCCAAGATGGAAACTGTCAACCACTGCGTGCTGAAAACCTGCCTTGAAATTTCTTTCAGAGAATTGTTGTGATGTACAAAGACTGTGTACAAAAAAATTATCTGGTTGCAAGACAATGAAATCAGACTCCAAATCTCTCATTTAAACTAAAGGAAAGTAATACAACTCCTTTATTGACATACTGGATAACTCTCACTACCGCCGTCCGCATGATGTCCTACCTCACTCCATTCTGTGCTTAACTCATACAGTGATGAACATGTGCTCCATACAGTGGGCTGCTATTGCAGGATTCTGGCTTCAATTTCTGTACCTTGCACTTTAAAATAGCAGATATTTTTATTTGGACATGGCCTTGGTATACATCACATTGCTTCTCTGGAAGAAATTACAAGGTAGGTTTTGACAAGCAATGGTTGACAGTTGAAATATGGAATGAAAAACTTTAGTATTTGATGTTCAGTTACTCAATGTAACTAAGTTTTACAGAATCACAGTGCACATGCACTAATGGCTACTGTACTTTCACCAAGTTGCAGGATACATATGTGAAATTGGTATGACAAACCCTCACAATAAATTCCCAAACATTCTTATAGATATGGTATATCAACTTCCCACTTCCCAACATAACAAAATTAATTACAGGGATTTTATTTAAGAAATTATAAACTAATTTGGTGTACACTAAATTGTACCATCGGAACCTAACAAAATAATGTCAATTCATTAAAATAGATTTTGGAATTAATTGTGAATGTTGGTCAGACTAATTTCACAGGTATGTCGTGCCATCTAGCAGAAGATATATTAAGCATTTGTACATATAGATGATTATTTAATAATTGTAAAATATGTTTTAAGAATCATTCCAAAATGTTTAAAATAGTATGAAATATTATTACAAATGGTAAAAGTGTGTAGCGCAAAAGTGGCAGTAGAATGTTGTACAGAAAAATCACAGAATGTCATAACCTAAACTGCAGCTGTTTGTTTGTTTAAAAAGTCCGGCTCAACTTTAGATAATCTACCACTTGATTTTCCGTACTGTATTCTTGTAATATTTGTTGTTCTATGTACTTCTTCTGACTTTAATAGCATTTTGTATTAATTTAAACATTTTGCAATGATACTTTATAACTTTTTTTTTACACTTATAAATATTTATCTACATACATAACTATTTCTTGGAAGTTACACAGAATCGTAGCACAGATGTGCATATACTTACAGAAGCTTTTGCTAGATGGCAGAGATATCTATGAAATCAGAATGACCAACAATCAAAAATATATATTTTAAGAAATGGATGTTCTCTCATTTAATTTTGTTCAGTTCCGATGGGACGAGTTATTGTACATCAGATTATAATAATAATAAGTCATCCTTTATCTCAGTCAAAAAAATTATTTATTCAAGTCGATGTTTCCATCTCCTTGTGTAAAATCATTTTCAAGTCATGTGACATGGTTGTTTATAATACATACTTGACTGAGATAATGATTAATTATTGTTATTACTACTAACTACTCTGAGGAAATAATATTTATACTAACATATTAAATATGTACATCAGAATAGTTTACTTACTTAATCACTGGCACTATCGAACACGTAGGTTACACTTCATTAAATAATATGCATGTCATTTATTTTGTTAGGTTAGGAAGGGAGAATTTGGTGTACATCCATTTTAATAAATGTTTGGGAATTCACAGTTATGTGATTCTATCTAGGGACAACTCCATTAACTTTCTGTAGGATTTCACACATGTGGTTCCATCTATTGACAACTATATTAAGTTTTGCGCATGCACATTGTTATTCTATAGGACATTGAAAATATATTAGGAAAAGTAAACTAAAAGTTTTCCCAAAAGGACTGTAGTCCATTAATTGGCGTACACATTTTTACACTTACATTCTTATGCCACTCATGCACTAAACACTTTTTAAACCATTTATAATAACATTTTGTACTATTTTAAACATTTTGGAACCATTTTATAAACATTTCTTACGATTTTTAAATATTTATAAATTACACGAAATTTGTGAATCAGGTTCTAGAGACGCGGAAATCCTTCATGTAACATCCGCTAGGTGGCTCTCAAATCGGAGTTACCAACATTTGAAAATAATTTCAAACCATATTTAGTGTTAGTGTACGTAAAATTAGTTTATAGTTTATTAAATAATCATCATCATCATCATCACTCCAAGGATTAGGCAATTGCCCGTTCCGACTTCATATTGCATCAGCCCAACGTCTTATTAAATAATACGCATGTAAATTATTTTGATAGGTTAGGAAATGGGAAGTTGGTTTATGTCCATTTTTTTTAGCATTTGGGAATAAATAATATGCATGTAAATTGTTTTCTTTGGTTAGGAAATGACAAGTTAGTTAACGTCCATTTTTTTGTTAGCATTTTGGAATTTATTCCCAAAGTTGGTAACGCCAACTGCAGAGTCATCTACTGGAAGATAACCATTACAGCATCTCCCGCAACTCATGCATGCGCACTGCGATTCTGTGGAACTTAGAAGAATTTGTGTGCGCCAAATACTAGACTTTTTCCTCCAAAAGTGAATTTAAGGGGTTAAGCAGAATTCTGGAGCCTGGAATCAGAGATTCAAAAATAATCATCTTGGTTGTAGCAAGTTAACAGCATATCATTAAGAGGTAGTAATCTATGTAATCATCTCCCTTCCAATATTAAACTTCTTAAGGGCAGACAATTTAAGCTTGCTGTAAAGAACATTTTATTGTCTCACATACCAGTAAGCATGGGTGAATAACTAAAAATTCAAAATTGCAAGTAAAATTTGATTGGAATTGCATCACTATTTTTTCTTGAGAAAGTGCTGCCCCTTGGTATCTAGGTGTATTTTAGTAGTAATGTATATTGGTTTCATTATATTTATATTGTTTGTGTAAAGGTTGTAATCTAGAAAATTCCTGAAGCATCTATGATGCTCTAATGGATGATAAATAAATAAATATTGGCACTTTATGATACTGCAAATAAAGCTGAATGTAATTATGTCATTCTTAACCATAGTTCCTTAAACTTACCCCAGAAAATTGCAGCTCTCAGATCCAAGTTTATTCCACTAGCAAAACTGTAATTTAAACTCTTGTTCAAATTGTTCTTTCTGGTAAAATATTCTAATATTCCTAAAGGATGTTCCCTAAGTTGATAATGAATAATACATCTTGTTAATACATAAGGGTATTAAAAATACCAATGTAGGTTCTTTACATGAGTGATAAATATGATGAAAACGAAAGATTAAATAATTTTAGTGAGTCAAAAAATAAAAGATACTGATATGTTCACAGCCATCCGAAGCATTTGCCATTTCATGGCCTCCCTGAAGTACCAAAATTTCATGATAACATTTAAAATGTATTATTTATTTCAATTTACCAGACAATCCTCATCATAGAGATCTCTATGATAGAGATCCTCATGGGTTAATGGAAAGCGTTTCTGACTATAGTTCACGAGGTTTCGAGTTCGATTCATACACCCTTATTCCTATGGTTGCCCATGCCTGATATATAGGTTAAGTACGAAAATTGGACACTTAATAAATCAGATAAAAGGAAAATAGAAGTACCATAAGCTGAAATTAAATTCTTATGTTCAGTAACAAGCTGTACATTGTTAGATAAATAATATAACGGAATAAATAAGAACTGAATTAAAAGTCTACAGTATTGCCGAATTAAAAATCTGCAGTGTTAGGGATGCAATTCAAAATCTAATTGGTTTCAACATAATTATAGAAATAATGACACCCAATAGACTCACATACATTTCGCTTCACTACCAACCCAAAGAAAGAAGAAATGTCGGGCGGCCCATAACTAGATGGAGGGTATACGGTCTCTTGATGTGGAAACAGGTCATCATCTTCATCAGCATCAAGGATTAGACGTTACGGTCTGTTTCGATCTCATGCTAGAATTGGTCAGTCCATCCTTTACTGGGTCTTCCAACATTTCTTCGTCCCAGTGATTGAAGCTTCTTGTAGGAAAACCAGATGAAAAACGCCCAGTTGGTAGACCAAGAATGAGTTGGGAGAATAACATTAACTATGATTTGAGAGAAGTAGATTATACAGGGAATGATTGGAAAGCATTAGCTCAGGATAGGGATGTATGGAGAGCTTATTCCAGAGATTCCTGTGTCTTATGAATTTTATCGGAACTTATTTCAGACAAAATTTAATATTGCTTTTGGATATCCTAAGTCAGATACTTGCTCTGCATGTGATGAATTCAAAGCAAAAAAAGCAGTCTCTACTTGCAAGGAAACTTAACGATAGCAGCACTGCTGAAGATGTAAATAAAGAAATGAAGCGGCTCGAAACCCTTTAATTTATTACGTAAGAAAGCTGAAAACTTCTCGGAAACGTGAAGGAAAAAAATTAAAGCTAGGCAAAGTCATGATGTATGGAGAGCTTATGTCCGCGCGGCCATGAACCTATTCGATAGTGCCTGTGAGTAAGTAAGTAAGTAAGCAAGTAAGTGGTTTTTAATAAAGAATCTATATTTTTTAAGTTCATAATTGTTTTTTATACCGTTGAGGTTATAACAATGTAAGAAACGTTGTATGAACGATAACTGGATTAGTTCATCATTTTCGATAATATTAAATAGTTCGTTGTTAGAGAAAAAATTCTCTCTCTCTCTCTCTCTCTCTCTCTCTCTCTCTCTCTCTCTATATATATATATATATATATTCTAAGCAATCTACTTCCCTACAGATTATAAATAACATTATTAATTACTGTGGATTTTAGCGAGACTCGAACCTTGGACCTTCAGATCTAGTTTTATGCCTTAACGACCGTGGCTAATCAGCCACGTTGAGAAAGTAACGTTTTTTATAAACCTAGATTTCGGGAAATAATAATTCAATGTTAATATTTCCTATGAATTGTAAATTACTTATCACATGGAAAAATACCGAAATTACTTGGTTTTAGGTAGAAAATATAGAAATATTGGCAGAAAACAGAATAATTACAATTGAAGAGTACAGGGGAAGAACAATCAAAGTCCACTTTTAGTGAAATTCGAGATTCTGGTACCAATGGATTGTATGTAACTAGTACTATATTCCAAGAGCTTCATACGTGGAAAACCTCACTCGTAATCCATTAAAAATCAGCATTGAAATGAAGTGTCCAGGGGAAAAACAATAGTAGTCCACTGTGAAATGGGAAAACAATCAGAGTTCATATACAATTTAAATGAGAGTAATTTTGTACTCCTTCTGGAGAGTATGAACTTTTTATATGTTGGTCAGCTTCGGGTTTTTTAATTTGTTACATACCTATGCATTGTTGTGGCATTTATTTTTACTGGTACCAAACTGCATTGTTGTTCAATGAAGCCTATTTTACTGGTGTGTAGACAAGCAGTTTATTTTTCAACATGGAATTAAGTGTTAATGTTACTCATACAGTTCATCAGAGTAGAGGAAAGAAAATACCTAAACATGGTAGAATCCGTGATGCAAGTAAACGCATAAGAGCGATGAGTCATGTTCCTGGTGAAGATTGCAAATGCAAGAAACAGTGTTACACGAACATTTCAAAACATGAACGTAATGTATTAATTCGTGAATTAAATTTACTGGGAGATAAGAATATACAGAGTGCACACATGTGTTCCCCAATTTCAGTTTTGTCAGTGAAACGAAGAATACCATGGAAACCAGAAGAAGATAGCAACCTCAGAGACCACACTTACTCTTACAAGGTACGTGTACATAGGGATGGAAAAGCTGTTGAAATTCCAGTTTCTTACAAAGCCTTCATGAGTGTGCATGGTATAACAAACCAGAATATGTTAACAGTCAAGAAATCCCTTTCTACTATTGGGCATGCTCCTATTGACCGGAGAGGTGCTCATTCTAATAGACCCATGGAAAAAACAACTGGGGCTGTTGAAAATATTATGAAACATATCAGTTCCCTTCAAGACCGCCCTTCTCACTACAGTCTTCACAAAACATCTAAAATGTACCTACCTGAAGAATTAAACATCAAAATGTTGCATCAAATGTACACAGAGACATTTCCAGAGATTCCTGTGTCTTATGAATTTTATCGGAACTTATTTCAGACAAAATTTAATATTGCTTTTGGATATCCTAAGTCAGATACTTGCTCTGCATGTGATGAATTCAAAGCAAAAAAAGCAGTCTCTACTTGCAAGGAAACTTAACGATAGCAGCACTGCTGAAGATGTAAATAAAGAAATGAAGCGGCTCGAAACCCTTTTTATTACGTAAGAAAGCTGAAAACTTCTATCAACGGAAACGTGAAGGAAAAAAATTAAAGCTAGGCAAAGTCGTGAACATGCGGCAATGTGCATGGATTTCATAAAAAATCTTCCAGTGCCTAATATCTGCATAAATGATATATACTACAAGCGACAGCTGTCTTTTTACATGTTTAATGTGCATGTTCTCGCTTCTGGAGAAGTATACTTTTATACCTATGATGAGACCATAGCAAAAAAAGGAGCTGATGAAGTTGCATCGATGTTATTTGACTTTTGCTTTCATCTTCTGGACTCTTTAGTGCGACATTTGCACATTTTTTTGTGATTCTTGCCCCGGGCAAAATAAAAATCATGTCATTATTCGCCTCATCCATGCTATGGTTCATAAATACATGAGATTTGAATCAATCAAAGTAACCTTTCCCATTAGAGGCCACAGTTACATGGAATGTGACAAAGATATGGGTTTAATAAATCAAAAAGCCCACATTGAAACAACCAGCGATTGGAATGAGCACATCAAAAGTTGCCGTGTGAAACCATCTCCCTTCAGTGTCATCGAGTGTTGCCAAGACAGGTTCAAGTCATGGTCTTCATTTCTCAGCAAAGAATACAGGAAGAAAAGTCCAATGAAAATAAGAGAAATATGAGAAATTGTAGTTGATAGAACTTCTTCTAGAACTATCATCATTCACACCACTTACAATGGCTCCAATCCTTGAAGAAATTCTGTTCTGAAAATGCTCAGATAAATTTTTCAAGATTACCCAAAATCAACAATGAGTAACTTGATGTAAAAAATAAATTAATTTCATTATTATTTTTATTATTTACATTTTATAAGGCAAACAGTTATGTATAATGTAACAGTTATGTATAACATTCTATAAATTAAGTGGACTATGACTGTTTTTGTTTACAGACATGTGCACCTTAACTTTCCATTGTTGAAAAACAGGTCTGTATAATACATGACACTTATTTCGAAAGAAGAGTCTGTTAGAAAAACACCTTGAGAACAGTTCTGAAAAAAAAAATTCTGTATGTCTAAAGCGCTTGATCTGCTGCGTTTCTAAACTTAAAATCCAATTACTGCAAAATGTTAAAAAGTGGACTCTGATTGTTTTTCCCTTGTACTCTTCAATTGTTAAACTCTGACATCATTCCCATTGTTTACCTTCAACATTCATGTTTTATTATTACAGATGGCACAGCATTCTTATTTAATCTCTAATTGAAGCGATATAAAAATCAAACGTGACCTAACGACCAAAGCTGTACAGAATGGATTAATGTAATATTAGTGTGAGTTATTATATATATATAATTTAAGTTCGATGTTTATTCGAGTGAAGAAAAGTTGAAATGTTATTTGAAAGATATGTGGGATATTAAAACGTAACCAAAATGTGATCTTAACAACCCATAGAGAAACTCTGTGTTAACAACCTACGCTTAACTAAACAAGGCTGAGGTCCAGAAATGGGTGCACACCATTTTACACTTACATTCTTATGCCAGTGATGCACTAAACACGTTTCAACCATTTATAATAACGTTTCGTACAATTTTAAACATTTTGGAATCATTTTATAAACATTTCTTACGATTTTTAAATATTTATAAATTACGCGAATATTGTGCATCGGGTTCTAGAGACGCGGAAATGCTTCATGTAACATCCGCTAGATGGCTCTCAAATCGGAGTCACCGACATTTGAAAATAATTCCAAACCATATTTAGTGTTAATATACGTAAAATTAGTTTATAGTTTATTAAATAATATGCATATAAATTGTTTTGTTAGGTTATGAAATGGGAAGTTTGTTTACGTCCATTTTTTTAGCATTTGGGAATATATAATATGCTTGTAAATTGTTTTGTTAGGTTAGGAAATGGGAATTTGGTTTACGTCCATTTTATTTTAGCATTTGGGAATTTATTTCCAAAGTTGGTCACGCCGACTTCAGGGACATCTACCGAAAGTTACAGTAACCATTACAGTAACTCCCCAAACTCGCGCATGTGCACTGCGATTCTGAGGTACTTTGAAGAATTCGTGTACACCCAATTCTGGACCTTAACAACAACTAAGGTTGGTGTAAATTTAGTTTTGTTAGCTTTTAAATTGGTGACAGATGTGTTAAAAGTGTTATATAACTCAAATATTATTATTTGGATATCGGAAGTGGAATGATGTGTATTATTTAATATGTTAGCGTTCTGAAAACCTGCATGAAGGGGATCTCGCCCCCTTCAACCCTCCAAACTGCATAACAAACCATACAAATTCGTGCAATTATTAAGTAAAATATAATAAACTAATTCGCCGCAATATTGAAAGTGAACGTGACTAATAATAGTTTGTTTTACGAATATTAAGTATCGTTCACTAGTTCAAACGAACATATTCTTATATCGTTCATACAACGTTTCTTGGTAATTACCTATTTTTTTATCTTTTATACTACCGTCTTTCTCAACTATAATGTTTCTATTTAAAATTTTCATTGATTTCACTCTATGCCTTTCGAAGCATGACCTAGTCTTCCTCAACTGTAATGTTTTTACTTAATTTTTTCGTTGATTTCACTCTAGCATGCTTCGAAAGACCTAGAGTGAAGTATAAACATTGTAGCTGAGGAAGACGGTAGTATACAAGGTAAAAAATATATAATTTAATAAAGAATCTGTTTCGGAATTATATTGTTATCCATTCTATTCATGTGGTCCATCCATTCGTCTCTGTCTTGTGCAATTCTATCTAATAGTTTGAACAGGTCTATTGCCTAATTCCATGATGTAGTAGAAGAAAAATACTTTCCTAACGTTTCATTATCATTTATCACCTATCATTTCGTCAGGTAACTCCGCCTTCCAGGTGCCTCAACGTAAGAAATGGATTTTAATTCCGCCAATGCCAAGGATGTCATAAAAGAAGACAACGGGGAAATAAAAAATGTTCAATGTACGAATGAATTTTGTCATAAAATCTGAGCTCGATGGAAACAGTGAGGCATTCATAAATATATATTGCTATGCAATGTGCTGAATGCTATAATCCATTTAGGTCTTCTCCAGCGAAGGTCAAGGTATCGCTGATGCTGTAATCTTTCATGTTATATTGGATTACATAACCTTTACATCTCCTCCGTTGTCCAGCTTTTGTAGAAGAGACCAGCCTTTCTGCTAAATATTGGAGTGCAAGAGAGCGAATGATTTCATTATCAAGTGTACGACATTAGACACCAACCAACCAACCAACATTGAAGTAGTAGGGTAAAGAACGAAAGAAATGACAGAGTAATACAAAACAATTTATCCGTTAATATTGTCAAAACTCTTATCACAAATTCGAAAAGAGGATAGTTATTTTACTTAAGAATTTTAAGGGTACTCCGTACCGTATTGGTAAAGGGAATACGCTACAGCCAGAATATTAGGAGTTAATGTCCAGACGGGGTCGGGATTTTTAAACCATTTGGCAGCAACGCGGCTCTGAGGTCGATCCGGCCTATAACATAAATGAGTACTACATAATATGTAAAGTATTCCCACTACAGGCCTAAAGAGGCCCTTGGGGTAGTGGGAGGTTAAGGCTCCCACTTTTTCTGGACAATCGGCACTTGATGTCAGCCCTGCGTGACGGCCGCCTTTACCCCAGAACAAGCGCCTGGTACTCATTTCCGTTAGAGGCTGTGTCGATCCCAGGGCCGTAGTGCCGCCAGAAGGTTTTGGTCAGTTTAAAAATCCTGACCCTATCGGGACTTGAACCATCGACCTTCCAGCTTCTAGCGCAGTGACTTAACCACTACGCTATGGCGTGCCCCGAACATAATATTGTACCGTGTTCGCGTAAATTTTTTGAAATTTTGTGTTGCTCCGATGTCTATGGAAACTTGTTACGTCTGTGTTTCCCCGAAACTTTCTCCTTTGTATCCGCTAGTTTCCGAACTCACCTTTCTCCCTCTCTCCTCTGCGCGCACGTACTGCGCGAAAGAGGTGGTTCCCGGCGACACGAAACGTTATGCAGACAAATTCTGGCTTCAGTGGAAGCAGACGGGCTCTGGCTTCGCAGTCGACCGGAAGTCTTCCTGGGAAAGGAAGAGACTTTCTCCAACAGTGGAACTCTTTAATTGTGGCGATGTGGCCATTACTTCAAGATTTTGTTAATTATGTTTAAGGAACTAAGAGTTAAGTATTGTTTTTGTGTGAGTGTATACAGTTCAAATGTTGTTTAATATGAAATACTTAATTGTTATTATTATTGTTAAAGGGGAAAGTTATTACTTATTATGTTAACCTTCATCATTGTTTTGATATCTTTCATTATATTTTGTTAATTTAACTTATATGACTAATTTCATTAAATTCCAGTTATTTTAGTTAATCATTGTGATTAATTATTTATTGCAAGCATTAAGTATTTAGACTACTATAATTTCCTCTCTCATGGTGTCGTTAAATACCTTCCAAAATACAATAAAGTATAAAGTATTGTTTAACATATACTAGCAGTTGTTTACGAAATGAAGCAAGTCTGCGTAATCTAGGGCCCCAGCGCGCAGAAACTCTGTTTAGATTAAATAGTTACGTTTATCGGTTCTCTATTTATTCCTTGTTTACATTCAGCTATAATCGTATGTGTAATATTATTGAGCGAGAGTAAACTAAAATTTATGGCGATCAGTATGGGCGATATAGATCTCAAACGATTGCTCTGTACAAATGGTAGCAGAGCTATTGGTTTATCGCTCAAAGTATTTTTCGCTCAGTTTACTGCTCTATTCAATTAATTGAATGTTGAATATACTTCAATTCAAGTTTATTTTAAATTGTATGAGAACGTTTATTATACAGGTAGTGATTATAGCTAGTATTATATTACGTAATTATAATATAAAGTGTATCGTGTGTTGTGTAGTTGGATACTACAATTGTTTGCGAGAACCTGCTTCATTTACTCTCACTGCTAGAGATAATACTAATTGTGTTTTCCTTTCAGCAGTTCTATTTAAGTACATGTCTAATCAGCTTTCTTTCAGGATTATTTACTCGTTGTTTATACTTAGCATCATGCCGGGATGTATCGACGTTATTTCTCAGGAAGGTTTGATTTCTGAGTTATGTAAACTCAATATTGATTCTACTGGGAACGTCGAGACTGTTAGACAAAGATTTAAGTCTTCTCTTCCTATTGTAGAGCAGCAGAATTTAAAGAAACCTTTCATTATTGATTATTCTGAAACCCAAGGTAGTTCTAGTACTATGTCTGATGAGAATAGTCCAGACGTTTTGGCAGACAATTCTTCAAAGAATATTCGTCTGGAATTATCTATTCTAATATAGAATTCACATATTTAAAAACAAATGAAAGACGCATAACTTGCGTCTACCAGATGTGTGATCAAAGTTTGAGAGATACAGCCAGAAATGTTATTTCAAACTATTTAACTCATGCCCAAATGGGAGTCAACGATCAATCACGTTTCAATGAATTTTGATTTACAACCAATCACAGTCGTGTTTCACCTCGAATTTATCAACTTAAGTTTATCATATTAAAGAAAGCTCTTTCTTTTTTAACATTCTGAATAGGTCAGAGCATTATTTTGTAGTGACTGACTCTCCAAGAAGGACGTTGAATGTAGCAATTTATATATTAAGATGTAAGAATCCTAGAATGCAAGTGGCTCCCACATTGTATATAGAGTGCACGAATGCAAGTACCGCTTGCGAGGTATCATAAAAATGTAGCAGTTGATTATACCCACCGCAGGGAGGGAGTGAGGGAGGGAAGGATAGAGGAAGGAGGGAAGGAGGGAGAGAGGGAGAGAGAGGAGGAAGGAAGTCATTGTTTGGTGTTTCCTTTCTTCATCCTTCCTTTCTTCTTCCTTTCTTCCCCTTTTTGCTTCCTTCCTTCCTTCTTTGTCCCTTTCCTTTTTTCCTTTCTCCTTCCTTTCTTCCTTTTCTTTCTTCCTTTCTTCCTTCCTTTCCTCCCTTCCTTTCTTCCTTCCTTTCTTTCTTCCTTCTTCCTTTCTTCCTTCTTCTTCCTCCTCTTCCTTTTCTTCCTCCTCCTCTTCTCTTCCTCCTCCTCTTCGTCTTCCTCCTCCTCTTCTTCTCCTCTCCTCTTCCTCTTCCTCTTCCTCCTTTCTCCTTCTCTTCTTCCTTCGCCTCCTCCCTCTTCTTCTTCTTCCTCCTCCTCCTCTTCTTCTTCCTCTCCTCCTCCTCCTCCCTCCTCCTCCTCTTCCTCTTCCTCCTTTTCTTTCTCCTCCTCCTCCTCCTCCTCCTCCTCTTCCTCCTCTTCTTCTTCCTCTTCGTCCTCCTCCGCCCTTCCTCTTCTTCTGCAGCGGTCCTCCGCCTCCCCCCCCTCCGCGACGCCGGTACCCCTACACCGCCTCCTCGGACCCTAAAAGAAGAAAGTCTCTATTGACGTATACTAAAATATTATTCGGAAAAAAACTTTAGTGATATGGAGTTAGAGGAACAGTTAGGATTTAGGGCAGGTCGTTCCACAACTGACAATTTATTTTGCATTACTTAGGTAATAGAAATGAAAATGCAATATGGACAACCTTTGCATCTACTATTTGTAGATCTTGAGAAAGCATACGACAATGTCCCTGTGGAGAAACTATGGATTGCTTTAAGACGTATGGGATTTAAGACTATAATAATTAAAGCTGTACACAATTTGTATGACAATTGCATATCGAAAATTAAAATTGGCAGAAAATTGTCACATGGTTTCATGATAAATGAAGGCAAGGTTGATGTTTATCACCGAGTCTGTTTAAAATATATGTACACCCTTAGACAAAAAAAAAAAAAGAGTCATCTCTTGATTCTATCAAACGATCGGGGAACTTCGTGAGCACTCGCAGAAGCCGTATTCACATTAACACGTTTTCAGTAATTGTACTGTGGTGTTTGCTAGTTAACGTAGAGCACACTCAAGTAACATAAAAGAGAGAGCTTCCCTTTGTGTGTTTCCGTGGTCGAGAGGTTTAACACACAACATCTGCGTTCGTAACCTCACGGGTTCGATTCCCGTTCTATTTTATTATTTTTTTTTACTGAATGTTAGGATAGCATTTCGCCTGTAATATAGTTTCATATGTAATTTTATATATGGATTTTATGGCTTTAATGCACACACAAAACACATAAATGAAAACCTTCTAATAATTAAATGAAGAAAGAAAATAATATCTTCTAAAATGAAACTTTAACAAAACCAAATCAATATCGGGTGTTTGAATCCTCAGCATCTATTGCCGCCCTCAATCTGCGGGATATTGATGCAATCAAATTTCTACAGGCACGTGGACGATCGGCTAGAGCATCCCAGGCGTCTTGAATTTGTGCCCATAAGCCATCTTTCGTCTTTCTTGCATCTGCAGGCCAATTAGAGTTCAACTCTATATTTTTATCTTAGCCCATACATTTTCGATTGGATTCAACCTGGTGAACAGGGAAATTTGATTTGCCTTCTCCTTTAAGAATGAAATAAAATTTCGCTAAACATATTTCAGAAAGCGGCCACAGTTTCAACAATTTCGATAATACAATGTAAATTATACACAGAGAAAACAACAGACACAAAATTAACATTTTACAAGAAATCGAAATTATCAAGAAGGCCAAGAATACAAACATTCTCAACGGAAATGTGCCTAAAAAGCAAAACCCTCTATTAGACATACAGTTAATTCAATACCACTACAACAACTCCAGAAGATGAAGCATGCATCGAAAGGCCTAGAGTGAAATCAAGGAAAATTTCAGATAGTTGAGTATACAAGGTATAAATAAATAATAGTTTAAACAAACTAAAACAACACGCTTTATCAGAAAACCGAATTAAAAATGGAAAATAATTTTATTTTCCAAAACGCTTGGGATAAAATTAAAGTGGTCAACAAAAAAAAAATCTCCAACACATCTAGAATAAAACTAGAGTTATCTACAAAAAAAAAATTATTATCAAAAGCATGGGGTGCTCTATATCAATTAATACCTATATAATAAACAGATATTGGTAAAAGTAAAGTCTCAAACAAGAAATCGTAAAACCATAAAAAGCACCCAACGCTTTTGATGGTAAAAATTTTTTTTTTTGTAGATAACTGTAGTTTTATTCTAGATGTGTTAGAGATGATTTTTTTTTGTTGACCACTTCAATTTTTTTCCCCAAGCGTGTTGGAAATTAAAATTATCTTTATTTTTTTATTCGGTTTTCTAATAAAGCGTGTTGTTTTAGTTTTTTAATTTATTTTTTAATTTTTTAGTTTGGTTATCTAATAAAGCGTGTTGTTTCAGCTTTTAAACTATTATTTATGTTTTTAATTTTTAGTTTAATTGATTGTCATAAACCGGAATCCCATGAAAATTTAATTGCTTAATACTTTTCTAAAAAAACCTCCGTCCCGTATTTTAACCAGCGACCTATTGATAGCTGAAATTATATACCACTACAGTCCACCGCTCTACTAACCGAGCTCTTACAACGATTGACTAAAAAGTCGATAAGTCCGCAACCTATTACACAGGTTTTTATTATTTTGATTTTCCGATGATTCTGGCCAGGATTTTAGAAAAAACTATGAAATTATTGTATTGTCATGGGTCCTTTACTAGTATACAAAGTTTCAAGTCGATCCAATGTTTTTAAGTGGATGAAAATCGTGTTCAAAGATTCCGTTACATAGATACAGGTCCGTTACATAAACAGATACAGGTCAAGCTAATATAAAGCGTGTAAAAATATATAATTTAACATTGTTATGACCTCAACGGTACAAAAAATTATGTACTTAAAATGTATAGATTAATTCAAATGTCGAAATAAAATGTATTTAATTCATAAGACGTTTCAATACAAATATCACGAAAAAAAACTGCGTAATTGAAGACGCGAACCTGCGATCTTCATTAACAGAAACAGTGACCGCATGCTTTACCGCTGAGCTATCGGGACACGTAGAAGAGTCCTTAGTTCATGCCACATAACACAGTAGCTCAGGGACTGCACAATTATGACTAGTTTCCTAGTTTGAACCCAGTGCTGTGCCGAGTATGACTTAGAAGAAATGTGCGTTCAAGAGATGACTCATTTTTTTTTGTCGAAGTGTGTACATGAAATATTAAAGAATTGGAGGAGAAAATGTTCAAGCATGGGAATTCCTATTTCAAACAACAAAACTTTGTACAACTTACATTTGCAGATAATCAATTGTTAATTGCACAAGATTATGAAGATTTAGAATATATGACTAGAAAATTAATAGAAGAATATGAAAAATGGGGATTAAATTTGAACATGAAAAAACAAAATATTTATCAATTGGTGAACCAGAATAAAATTTAATTTTGGAGACTGGAGAAACAATAAAATCTTGTAGTGAGATCACATATTTAGGAATTAAAATAAATAAAAAAGGGAGTAATGAAGAGGAAATAAGAAATAGAAATAATAAACGAAAATTTGCAATTGCTTGCCTCAATGGAATATCGTAGGGGGATAAAAAAATATAAGTAATAAAAATAAAAGGAATATATATCATACAATGTTTAAAAGCATCATTATTTATGGAAGCAGAACTTTGGCCATTAACAACAAAAAAACAAAGAGTATCTTTTGGCAACGGAAAATGGCATTTATACGAAGGGCAGCAAGAATTTCAAGAAGGAGAAAAAAATTAGGAACTCATTTATAAGGGAGAAAATGAAGATTGAAGACACTATTTGAAATTATATTTTTAAAAACTCAGCAATTAAGATGGGACGACCGTGTCCAGCGAATTGGAGGAGGGTCGACTACCCAAAATCTGTTTTGGAATGGAAACCTGAGGGAAGATGAGGCAGCGGGAACCACCTAAAACCTTCCTGGTGTCAGGGAATATGTTTATTAATGAAGGAGAAACATCTAGAACCAGGAGATTGGATGGACCGTGTGGCAAGTTAGTCACACAGCCACTCCTGTGTAAATCTAAATAAATCCCGATCGGCAATAATAAGCGGATAAAATTATAATATCATTCAATGAAAGCAGTTTACTGGAATTAGGTCATATTGATATTCAAATTGATCAGGGAAGCGAGTGGAACCTGATTATGTAGGAGCAAAGGCCATATAAAATGATCCAAAGGAGTCAGCATCAATGTAATTAAATTATTAGTTATTAAAGAGGACTGACAACTCAGGTAATGTAAACCTTTCTTTTGTTAAGACGGAAGTGGCTGACACATCATAATAACTTACTAATGACAAAATCCTTTGCTAGACAGATTGAGTAGAAATATCTTCTAAGCCTCCAGTTAACTGATTTATCGTGATAACCATAACCCATTAGCTAAATGTACAAGCGGGGGTTTTACCATGACACAACTACGCTAGCAAAAAAGTGTGGGAATATGGCAATTTTCTAGCGTCTGAAGCCTAGGAAAAAACCCAAGCCTAAGAAAAAAACCCAAGCCTAGCTATTGTTTGTGACCCGACTGTACGTGAAGCCAGCACGGGAAAAAAGGTCCAACCTCCGAAGGCGTAAATCGCCAATAATAAATTTGTAACACCCCCGGGATCAAAATAGGAGGGCGCATTAACCAATTATATGTTTCGTTATATGTGCCTAAGCACAGGCCTTAGGTCCACTAGATCGAGGTAGTGGGAGTAACTAATTTACCTATAGGCGAGAGAGGCTTCTCCTCGTCACTTTCTTCTCGTGTACGATCAAACATAGTCACTTCTCAAAAAAACACTGCGTTCTAAAAGTTAGATAAATTCACTTCATATATATATATAATTACTTGCAGTTTATAAAAGATAAGAATAAACTACTTTTACCAGACAATTCTCTACACATTAATTCTGCCCGACGAAGTCCTCGTGGAATCCCGAGATAAGAACCTCAACTCTACCGATTACCAACCTGAGCAACCTAAGTTCTCACACATGGAGAACTCCTTCAGTATTCCTAGTGTCACTAAATCCAGTCTTTACCTCTTTGCCCAACAATAACCCCTCTCCATATTGGCTCCCTAACGTGCGGGCAGAATAGGTCGTAAAAGTAACACACGAATAGAAATCAACGGCAGAACGACTAAGTCCCACGACCACGAGGCAACCAGGACAGAGAAGATGATGGCAACAAGCAGACAACCCTGGATGCGGAACGAGAAGACAGCGACTGAAGGAAGGAAGCAGTAAGTGACACAACAGCAGAATAAGCATTTTTTTTACTTTTTACATATATAAGAAATCAAAATATTACAGTGATTTAACGGAAAATATATCTGTGTGTATTTATGTTGTTAAGAAGTAGGAATAGAAAGAGGCAGGCAAATAAAGATAAAAAATGGATAGGAAACACGAAGAGATTAGGGAGAAGGCTTGTGGGCAACTGATTGAAGGAGAGAACGAAATCGTAAGGATGGGAGAGGATAACGAAGATGGCAGAGAGAACTTAGAGCAGAGCACAGGGGAAAGTAGTGAAAGCAACGCAGGAGCAGAAGCTAGAGGGGAAGTAGAGGACAAGGGAAATCCAAGCGCCGACACCATGAAATACATGGAAATGCTAATGTCGAGAATAGAGGAGATGGATAGAAGTAGGAAAATGGATTTAGAGACGATGGATAGAAGTAGGAAAATAGATTTAGAGACGATAGATAGAAATAGGAAAATGGATTTAGAGGCAATGCAGAGGAATATGAAACGGGAACTTGAAACTTGGAGAGGACAGATGGAGATAAGCAGGGAAAAGGATGTATTTACGTTGAAAGAAACATTAAGGGATGAGATGGGAAAAAATAGAGAGATGCTAGAAGCGAAAATAAATGAATCGTCAGCGTGTGTAGAACAAAAGATAAATAAAATGGAACAAAAACTTATTAAAGACTTAGAGAAAACAGAAAACAGGGTAATAAGTCAAATGAGAACAGAGATGAACAATAGTATAATAACGTTACAAACTAACTTAGGGGAGAAACAGGAGGAATTACAAGGGGAAATAAAACGAGTCGACAAGAATGTGCTCTGTAGGTTGGAGAACGCGGACAAAAGGGTGAATGATATGTGTGTATCTGTACAAAAGCTAGCCGACGAACAAGAAACACTAAAACTCCAAGTAGCTCAGAAAATTGTTGAGCAGGATAAACGCTCAGAAATGATCGAAACAATAGTTGATTCTAGATTTAATGAGTTAGGCACTAATATAGAACAGAAAGTGACTAATGAAATCAGCAAACTAAATGATGAAATAAGCGTCCTCACAGAGAAAATTAATAGCGGATGTCAAAAAGATAGGACTCCCGAAAATGAATCACACGCGTCGGATAGTGTTTCTTGGACGACGGCTAACCACAAAGCACGTGCGCATACAGAAGTACTAGGGAACCAGGAGATCGCTAGTAGTTCTGTGGTGCATACTAATGTAAGCGAACCAGATAGTATACACGGGTCAGCCCCGTACTACAATTCCTCTTTCATTGATATCCCGTTGCCGGAATATAACGAAAGTGAAACAAACCCCATCCAGTTCATTGAAGAACTGGAAAACTATTTCAAAATTAAATGTATCCCGAAACACTTGTATATGTATATTGTTAAAAAGTGCCTGAAAGGCAACAGTCTTATGTGGTTCGAGGTTACTTTATCCACTGATGCTCCATACGAGACATTTAAGCAAACATTCCGTAACTAATTTTTTAGTTACGAGAAACAAATGGATATAAAATACGAGATACGCAATGGGACATATGATAAGAGGAAAAACTTGACGTACAGCGAGCATTTTCTGGCCTTGGCTAAAAAAGCCAAACTTATCTCGCCGAGTTACCCTGAACCGGAATTCGTACGAACGCTAATCAACCATTATCCGCAGGCAATTAGGCACAGCTTGCTAATCGCGCGCGTTAGCACATACGACCAAATGATATAAATGCTAACTATCCTGGAAGCGGGCGACAATAGGGGTAATAATCAAAGTGGAAATAGGGAAGGAGGAAATAGCAGGGAAAATACGAGTAGGAACAACTCGAACTCCGGACCTAACCGTTCAGACGAGAGGGGGGCAGCCGCGCCCGACATACGGAAGAACAATGACCACTATCGAGGGGAGGACAGGAGATTTAGTAATATGCAGGGTAACAATAGACAATACAGGAACGAGAACAGGGACAACAATGGTTATGGTAGAGGGTACAAGGATCTCAGGAGGGACCAGAGGGGTAAAGAACCTAGGGTCAACATGATAAACATAGGAAGGAGTGCAGAGGGCCCACGGAACCAGATTTATGGAAATGTAAGGGACCATAGATACATTCCAGCGCAGAGGGGATACGATTATGACCGTACATGCACAAGGCCAGGAAATGAACAACGTACTAATCAGGTATATGTAAGCGAGGACCTGGATAGAAACCCAGCACAGACACGAGAATGCGAAAACCAAATTGAAAGAGAGGGTCATGGATTGAATCCAAGAGCGGGTATCTATGAACCATATGTGCAGAATGGAGGGGAGGCCAGCTCGAGTACAAACAGCGGCCGACCTTTAAACTAATACCGGATTGCGTTAAAGCAGGGCATACCGCGATCCTTGGCAAACACCACCAACTGTGGACCATAGCGCCCGATGTTACGATCAAAAGTATAAATGTCGAAACAAAACCTATTGAGAATTTGCCTTACGTCTATGTGACGATAAATAAAAAACCACACCTAGCCCTAATAGACACCGGCTGCACGACAAACGTAATCAGTGAATCCTTCTATCACAGCCTGAGTAGGGAAAATTGCAAGATGGCTGCGATACCATTGTCGAATATATCTGCGTCGACAGCCATAGGCAAAAGTAAACAAAGGATTAAGATACAAACGATGATAAGGATAACTATAGAAGGGGTGGATTGTGACATACTATTCATGATTGTACCAAGGCTTTCCGCCAATATAATATTCTCTACAGAAATGTTTGAAGCGTTTAAATCTGAAATTGATTTCCTTGGCCGAACTTTAACACTTAATTACGATGGGAGTAAGATAATAGCCCCTATAATTGAAAATAGGCTTCCAAATGACGCAATGGAGATAGACAAGTTAAATGAGGACGCCTTTTTTATCGAGAAAATAGTAATAAGTAGTGAGCTAGACGAATATGACAGGGCCCCGCAGTATATTAATAGGATGAAAACATTGAGCGCAGTTAATGATGATATAAACGAAGTGGGGGAGATTGGAATAAATGAATTGTACGTCAATTCGGTTAGCAAGTTCGATAAGGAAGCGACGAGGGATAATTTAGGGTATAACGAGGAAAATGTCGAGGCCAAGGTACTCGAGAGTGAGGGGCTGAGTGACAGCCAGAGGGAATCTTTGAGACAACTGCTATTACGCAACATACGAACATTTGATAGGAAAGCTGGAAAGTGCAACTCCTTTATGTACAAGTTCGATATTATGGAACATGAGCCGGTCAGATTGAAGTCTAGAGCCATACCTATAAATATCAAGGAAAGAGCAGATGCCGTAATAGCACAAATGCTCGATCACGGTATCATTGAGGACTCCCGGTCACCATACCTGTCCCACATTAATTGGGTAGCTAAGAAGAACGGAACCCTAAGAATGACCATAGACGCAAGGCAAATCAAACACCTATATCGTGCCGGACAACTATCGCATAGAATCGGTTGATATTTCATTGGCGAGAATCAAGCGCGGGAAATTCATATCTACCATTGACTTGTGTGAGAGTTTCCTCCAAGTGCCTTTGGACCCATCGGTTAGAAAGTACAACGGCATTCATACACGCGGGCCGTAGTTACCAGTTTTCCCGCTGCCCGTATGGCGTCCGCACATCGTCGAGTGCACTCATAAGGGCACTAAGGTCCATATTCGGTGGCGATATAAGTAAGTCTGTGGTCCAGTTCTGCGATGATCTACTGATCATAACAGAAACTTTCGAGGAGCATCTAGCCGAGATCGACCATATCCTATCTACGCTACGGGAACACGGGATGACAGTGAACCTCGATAAATCAAAATTCATTAGGAAACAGGTGGAATTTTTAGGTTACCTCATTTCTGAAAATGGAATAGGACCCAGCCCTGATAGGGTAAAGTCGATCCTGGCTATTCCTCCCCCGAGAAATGTAAAACAAGTGAGAAGGTTCCTGGGAATTCTTATGTATTACACTAAATTTGTAATAAACTACTCGCGCGAGGTAAGCCCGTTGCGAGAGTTACTAAAGAAGGGAACACGATGGACTTGGAACGAACAGTTACAAGCCACGTTCGACAAGGTCAAGGAGCTATTCGCAAACTGCATTCTACTACAAAAGCCCGACATGTCGCTGCCCTTTCATATTTACAACGGATGCGTCACAGAGTGGACTGGGTGCAGTATTAACCCAGGTAGATCCAGATGGTAATATTAATACGATAGCTACCGCGTCCCGGGCGACTACCAACGTAGAGAAACAGGCAATGGTCACGGAGCTGGAGTTGGCGGCTATTTATTTCGCCACCCAGAAATTTCGTTCGTACATTTTCGGACATAAGACCATTGTACATTCGGACCATATCAGCATCGCATTCCTAAATAGGTGCAAGCTGGGTTCGAACAAGACCAGCCGGTATATATCGGAAATTTCTCAGTTACGACGTGGAGATCAAATATATTGCCGGAAGTGAAAATGTTTTTGCAGACATGCTGTCACGCCTCAGTCACGTGACTAGTAATCCGGACTACGTCGAAACTCATAATCGCGAGGTGCAGATTATGAGGACAGTCGTCCATGTGAACAAAATGTTATGCAGGGACCTTATGAATATGAAAACACAACAGGAAATGGACCCGGATTTAACAGACCTGAGGAAAAAGGCCAAGGATATCGCCGACGCAAGTGATGCGGACACTTATGGGAAGCTCGATGGAATACTTTATAAGAAATGTGGGAGGGCCGAAATTGCCTGGAAAACAGTAGTCCCTAGGCACCTCGAGGAGCCACTCATAAAAGAGTTCCACGCCGCGTTAATTCACGCTGGATGTGAACGCGTTGCATTAAACCTATCGCAATATTTCTACTTTAAGAGACTGCATAAAAAAGTAAGACAGGTTACCGCAACATGTGACCTATGTCAGAAGTGACGCAATATACGTAAGGTCTCAATATACGTTTCGACGTTTCTCCACAAAATATAATTAGAAATAAACCTAACAGTCTGGTAACAATCGATACCCACGGACCCATGCCTACTGGAGAACTAGGGTATAGGCATATCTTGGTCGTGGTGGACACGTTTTCCAAATTTACGAAAATATATCCGATGAAAACAGTAACAACACAAGGCTGTTTAAGAAAACTCTTTTATGATTACGAACACAAATATGGGAAAATCGAGGCAATTTTGGCCGATAACGCATCTGTTTATCGGAGCGCGAAATTTCGAGAAGGATTGAGCAAGAGGGGTACAAAGCTATATCATTGTTCTCTATACATGCCCTCGGGAAACCCTACGGAGAGGATGAATAAGGAGATCACTACGTGCTTAAGGATTTTGTGCCATAAAAGACACTCAAATTGGGTCAGATATATCCCCCACATAGAGCACATGTTGAATCACGCTGTCAATAATGTGACGGGATACGCACCCATTACTTTGATGAAGGGGCTGCAACCGGACAAACTAGTCGCTAACGTACCTGACGCGATCAATATCGATGATGAATCACTTACCGATGAACAAAGATGCGAAAGAGCATTCCATAGGACGCGGACACTTGCGGACAAAAGAAAGAAGCGGACCAAACGCTCTAAGCACGTTTGGCACCCGTCTATCGGCGACAAAGTGCTGGTAAGGAACCACACGCTATCTGACAAATAATACGCAAGGCTAACGCAAAAATGGATTTATTATGGAAAGGGCCAGGGCTCATATCCAAACAATTCGGCACACACACGTACGAGGTAAAGTGGGCCGACGCCAGGGACAAGGTTATGGGACGTTACCACTTACAGAAACTCAGGCCATACAAGGAGAAGGCGTGAGCGAACAAAGCCTATCTGGTTCGTAGCAAACTTATGTAATGGTATGGAGAGTGACAGTTGGCGAAGTTTCAAGATCGAGAAAATAAAAATGTGAATAAATTACCATGCGTGTGTTCAGAGTTTGTTTGCGTGTGAGCGTAGTATCGCAAAATATGTATATATAATAATAGTACAGGAGGCCTTTGCGAGTTAACAGACTGTGAAATTAGACACTAATAGTATTAAGGGTAGACAGACGGACAGTGAAAGTTGACACTCGAAAAAAAAGGGAGGGAGAGATTTTAACACGTAAGAATGACAACGGAATGGATATATTACGTATGTATGTATGTCTTGCATTGTACTATATTGTATTGTGTGCACAGGTAGGCACTACCGTGATTTTGGGTATGAGATAAATGTCCATGTAAACGCTGAAATTATGCAGTACCCAGGTAAGGAAGTGGTTATATACCGACAAAATTTTGATATAACATACAAAAGGTACAAACATATAAGCTCTACATAATTCCCAAACAAATTAAAAACAAGACCTGATGAATTATACTTAAATGCATGAACCAGTTTTCACGGGATTCGAACTCAATACTAGCTGAGATTAGGACATAAATGAAAAGTATTAGTGAAAGAAAAATAAATAAATGTTGTATGGTAAAATACCAAATGTAATCAGTAATTAAAATAAATAACACTAATAAAGTGATTAGATAGGCCTAGATTAAAACGCTAATCGCGAGAGGAAAGGGCACAATGACTGCGAAAAAAAAAATAAAGTGAAATGTCGATTTAGATATTAATCATGATAATACCCCCATATTGATGAATATGATATAATTAATTGAATTAGTGTGAATATATAACACATGCATGTCCACTTTCAGCTAAGATTGAGGGCGATTAATAAATTGTTGATTTGAACTTAACGATGGAGAATGGATCTATATTTTTAAATGTTTTAACCCAATCGCTCGAGCAGAAAGCTGCAGTATCTACTTAATCCAGTAAATGTTAAACTGAGCCCACATAGGCCATTGTCATTGTTTAGTACATATAGGTAATTGAAGAAACTTGTACAACAATCTGAATACGAATAATATCATGATGATTATGATTATTTTGTCTAAAATAACAATCAGACAGCGTAAACATAGGAGCTAATGAGACAGGGTGAAGCTCAATGCACCTTAATTGAAAGGCCAAGTGGCGGTGTGAACCTATAAAGCGTGAGGAATTTATTTGTTGATTATATTTACAGAATTTAATTTGTAGACGTGGGCCGAAGCGGCACGTCACTGTGTTTGTATAACACGTGCTATTTTGTTGAAAATATTTGAGGGCAAGGGATCCCGTATTATCTAGTTAATGAGGTCATGATCGCTGATGGAAGCGAATGTGACAATTTGTGCGAATTTGTATTCGATGTTAATAATGAGATGAGATGAAGTCATGATCGCCACTGGAAGCGAATGTGACAATTTGTGAGAATTTGTATTCGATGTTAATAATGAGATGAGATGAAGTCATGGTCGCTGGTGGAAGCGAATGTGACAATTTGTGCGAATTTGTATTCGATGTTAATAATGAGATGAGATGAAGTCATGGTCGCTGGTGGAAGCGAATGTGACATACTATGCGATTCTGTATTCGAAGGAAATGATTTTGCACGCTTAAGAAAATAACGTCGTTTGGCTGAGTAATGACAGCTATGCTTTGGCAAAGTAAATGGGCCGAAATATGTTGAGAATAAAATATTAAGAAACATGAATATTTCATGGATTAATAATCATGATGAATTCGTATGTATGTAATACCTATGGGAAAAAATATCAGGGTGTAATACTATCAATAATAATTGTTTATAACGATAGCACAGCTGCTTAAACGCGATATTTAGTATGTTGGTCGCAAAGATATAGATCCATGTAAATAAGTCTTATTGACTTAATTTAAATTAAATTTAGCAAAACTAAAGTATTATTAGACATATGGTTTGAAGTAGACAAAACTGGTTCATCGCAAATGAATTCCCAAGCTGTAGACGCACATTATAATGCAGGTCGATATTAAGGTGTAGATGAAATTGCAAATAAACAGTTACACATGAAGAAGCAATTTATGCTATACTGGTATTCAACTAAATAGTTTGAATGGTAATTGTATAAGCATGAATGGTTTGAGTAGACCACCAAATATATATTAAGGGTGTATCTTTTTTTTCTTTATGAATATTTACGTATGTCTATATTGCAGAAAGTGAGTCTATTTAACCTCAAAGAACGATCCCAGGTAAAAGGGATACATATCAGTGTTTACAATCTGAACATAATTGACGTGCTGGCAACACTCTTAGGGTTAACGTGCTCTAACCAAAATATTATAGCCATTTTTTTTAAAGGCCAATATAGCTATGATACTAGCATTATATTACGCGAGAGGATTATAATCAAATGAAAAAATCCCTTGATTTTTCCATTTGATGATAGGGCATTTGTGGCAAGTTAGTCACACAGCCTCCTGTGTAAATCTAAATAAATCCCTATCGGCAATAATAAGCGGATAAAATTATAATATCATTCAATGAAGCAGTTACTGGACTTAGGTCATATTTATATTCAAATTGATCAGGGAAGCGAGTGGAACCTGATTATGTAGGAGCAAAGGCCATATAAAATGATCCAAAGGAGTCAGCATCAATGTAATTAAATTATTAGTTATTAAAGAGGACTGACAACTCAGGTAATGTAAACCTTTCTTTTGTTAAGACGGAAGTGGCTGACACATCATAATAACTTACTAATGACAAAATCCTTTGCTAGACAGATTGAGTAGAAATATCTTCTAAGCCTCCAGTTAACTGATTTATCGTGATAACCATAACCCATTAGCTAAATGTACAAGCGGGGGTTTTACCCTGACACAACTACGCTAGCAAAAAAGTGTGGGAATATGGCAATTTTCTAGCGTCTGAAGCCTAGGAAAAAACCCAAGCCTAAGAAAAAAACCCAAGCCTAGCTAATGTTTGTGACCCGACTGTACGTGAAGCCAGCACGGGAAAAAAAGGTCCAACCTCCGAAGGCGTAAATCGCCAATAATAAATTTGTAACACCCCCGGGATCAAAATAGGAGGGCGCATTAACCAATTATATGTTTCGTTATATGTGCCTAAGCACAGGCCTTAGGTCCACTAGATCGAGGTAGTGGGAGTAACTAATTTACCTATAGGCGAGAGAGGCTTCTCCTCGTCACTTTCTTCTCGTGTACGATCAAACATAGTCACTTCTCAAAAAAAACACTGCGTTCTAAAAGTTAGATAAATTCACTTCATATATATATAATTACTTGCAGTTTATAAAAGATAAGAATAAACTACTTTTACCAGACAATTCTCTACACATTAATTCTGCCCGACGAAGTCCTCGTGGAATCCCGAGATAAGAACCTCAACTCTACCGATTACCAACCTGAGCAACCTAAGTTCTCACACATGGAGAACTCCTTCAGTATTCCTAGTGTCACTAAATCCAGTCTTTACCTCTTTGCCCAACAATAACCCTTCTCCAACCGACAAAATTGGCTATTAGGAATCGGACGATGTCGAAGATATTGATCAACCGATGATCTATCTATAAATAATATGATCTGGTTGCAGTGAATGAATAAATGAAACATAACAAACGTTTCTCATTTGTTTTCAAACATCGCCGTTTATATTATATATATATATATATATATATATTTTTTTTTAAATAAATATATTTAAATAATGATTTGTGAGTAAACAGCTTAATTTTATTCCGTAAATTGTCCTAACAAATGCCACTCTTGATTTTCAAATTCTCTAGATAGATTGGAAGTAACTCGTGGCATTACTTATGATAATGGAGATTGTATTTACAATAGATTTGTCAGTTTCCTGTGAAAATGAGTCTATAAATGTTCACGTGCTACAGACTGTATGGATTATTCATGTGCAAGTGATGTCTAACAATGCACTATTTTTGCCTTGCATAAGACTGAAAATAATTTAAAAAAATATTACAGAAATCATTCAAGAGCCGCAGAAGAAATTATTTTGGCTTCAGCAGAGGTATAGAGCCTATGAAAGAAAAATATCTTCCATCATTCAATACAACAGTACGGAGTCAGAATTATCAGTTATTTGGCAGATGGTGATTCTGGTGCTTTCAAAGTGGCGAGTGAGAGCTTATCATATAATCAAAAAACTTGAATGTATTAACCACATTCAGAAACGAATGGAAGGAAGACTGAGGCGGATTATAGTGCATATTGAGGGGGATGTTCTAAAAGATGGGAATCCTAATACAGGAATGAAGTGATTTAAAAAAACGTAGATATTTAGGGCATTATCACTAAAATTATCCTAAAATAATAAACTTCAGTTTACAAGACAAGCTCTGTCGGCTATCTGGTTCCATTAATTGCCAACCGATGACAACTCTCAACGCGTCCTTTGCACTGATACGTGGTTAAATTAAAAAAAAATAATGCAGAAAAGTAGAAAAATAATCAGAATAAGAACAGTCCTCCATAAGAAGTTAACACTGGCTATGAAGCCAGTTTATCAAGCTATTTCTGTTCTTGAACTATTATAAAAATTTTCACATGAAAAAAAACTAAAAGTTAGGAAAAGCGTTTCAATTCTCTTTTGGAAAATATATATTAAAACAACATTTTAAATCTAATCTAGCAACATATGCTGCAACTTACTTAATAATAGGAATATAGCAAAGCCTCCATGAACTTGAGAAATGAGCTTTCACACTACAAGTCTTCATGAGACTAATTTTGCGAGAGATTGGTGAAATGCGCACAATATTTGCAGAAGTTTGATGTGATAATTATACCAGCGGGTTATACAGAGGAATAGAGAGGAGAAAAGAGCTGTAAAAGATTAAGGTGAAGAACAAGACTAGAAATATTGCAGATTTTAAACTGGTTTATTGTTCGAGCCTACAATTGGACTTCCAAATCAGTATCTGGGCCGGATGACAAGAGCCGTGAACCACACATTAAATAGGTAAATAATGACTGCCCTAATTAATTTTTAGTTATCAGAAATTCAGGGTCATCATAGAATACAACACAGAACTACACAGGCCTCTCCAGATGTAAACATTTAATTAAATACAATCCTAACAAATATTAGAGTGCATGACTTTAATGTTGGTGCAGATGTTTGTGTTTCAAGACACCACGGACGAAACTAGAAGAACCATAATTATTGGCAGCACGCCATTTAGAGGAGAAATCATGTGCGAGAAATCATGTGAAGATGGATTAAGAATACGATGTTATAGAGCATTAATGAAGAGGAGAAAGTTTGATTTTTCTAAGATAGAGATCAACACCTTTGCATTTAACACAACAATTATATAGAAGAACGTCCTCCTGTCAGGAGTTGAATGTTAGGTCGCTCTCTGTATAAACAAAACGCATGTAGTCAAGTCCAAAGTGCTCTATCTGTGTTATTATTTCGCTTTAACAGCGGTCTTTATGATTTAATATCATTAGCGACGCATTTAAAATCTGGCTGAAAAAAGTACGAAAGTATTTTCGTCAGAGGCCCTTCATTCTTGTCTAAGTTACTTTTAAGTGCCGTTTATCAAGATAAATTACCAAAATGACCACCGACTTCAATTTGTTTCTCAATTAACAATAATTATAATTTTTAAACACTGTAAAATAAAAAAAAATCCCGGACTGGTCTGAAGCAGCGAACCTTTGCACCAGAGTCGAGAATGGTTATCACTGGTGTATAACGATCGGTTATAGCACTTAATAATAATAATAATAATAATAATAATAATAATAATAATAATAATAATAATAATAATAATAATAATAATAATAGGCTCCCCTTCGGTACACACCATGGCCGAGAAACCATGCAAGGAAGTAATATAAAGGAGTAGATCTACGTCAGAAAACGTAAATATAGAAAATAGAAACGCTGACATTCCAAAAGTGGACATGGTAGTAATTGAATCAACAAGTAGGAGAACTCATTTTCCGTAAATAAGGTAACCGTCATTCTGCTTATGTGGTAATAGCCCAAAGTTGGGCCATAGACTCTCCTTTTTAAGGATGCCAAGTTAGTTTAGTTATGCTTATATCCCTACAGATGTCATGATCAACATACAGACCGAATGAGGCAACAAAGTTAAGTTATTACTAGGGTGTTGAAGGTTAGAGAATTTTAAATAGAATCCTCTTTATTCATGCTTTAGCTTATTTTATGTCCAGACGTGGGACCCATGGCTTACGTCCAACCCGTAGGACTTGCTCCAAGGATTATTGCATCCCAAAATAAATCTAACGAATTCGGACGGGTTTGAAGTCGCGGATCGCAGTATCAGTCATCGAACATAACATGGTCAATGATAAGTAACCGCCATTTGGGAGAAAACCATCAAGAAATCCTGTTTTTCCACGTTCGGGGATGGATTTTAGGACTTCTCCAATAATTTATATAAAAAATCTCAAATATTTATAGTCGGAAATAAAATATTGTAGAATTGATTGTGTGTTATGTTAATTTTATTATTTATGAACTTTTTAACAACAAATATGATAAGCGTTGCAACTCAAGTGTGACTTCTTTTTGCAAGTTCTGTGTTCTCTTATGTTGACGTGGACTCACGTCTTTAATTCCGATCGGAAGGATCACATACTCAGATTTTTACGACCTGAAAAGGTCAATTGAACGCGGCAAGATTTTAATATGAAAACCTTGGCAAGAGAGCCGAGCAATGTTACACTACAGGATGTAATAAAAATAAAGAGGAGGTGAAGTAAAACAAAAATAATAAGAATTATTATCTTGTATTAGGCCTAGATGCACATTACGTGTCCAATGTCAATTTAACTAAAATTGTAAATTAATTTTATGATTTTGTAGATAAAAAGTTTTATGAATATCTAAACAGGAGATTCCACGAGACAATTGCATATAATTTGTTACTTAAATTGAACGAGTCATTTCGAAAAGGGATCATCTACAGCTGATCAAATTTTACAGAAGAGGGAAAGAAACTGATTCAACTTGTTCAGGATAAAGCATTGAATCTGAAATTGCTTTTGAATAAAGTCAGAAAGTGGGTAAAGAAACAGTGTAGACTAGTTGATCAGTTCTCTCGTGGAAACAATGGACGTAGGTATGTAAACATGGAATAACGAAATAAATGAATTTTAGAGAAATAGTAGATGCTCCCTTTTCGAAATGACTCATTCCGAGGTTCTTACCTTTCCTTAAATTAGTCCTAATATGGTTAATAAAGAAATATATTTGTCTTGAAATGTTTCTAAGAAATATTCCTGTCGCCTAGCGACAACAAGATTTATGACGTAATCATCACTGAAACTTCACGGAGCAACGCCACTGAACGTAAAACTCAAAATACTACTCCAAATGAAATTAGCAAAATATTGAAATATCAGTTTCATCTGTCAATATAAACAGCTTGAGAGTTGTAGACAGACCAATGTACAACGCTTCCTCCAACAGGTAAATTTCAAATACAATGTTTATCTTCTTTCAAATAGGCTATTAGTTAATATGGTATCACGTTATGCTGTATATTTTAATGCTACTTTTATTGGTCATTGTAACAAATTTAACTCTAAATTCACATATATTCTGTTTTACATCCATTAAGAAAATATGTTTATGCATTAAAATTAAGCCTCTCTGCTCTTTAAAACTATATTAAGCTCTATTATCTAAAACATGGCGAATCAAGCCGTTGACTACATGTGTCATTTCATTGATGTAGACGAAATTCAATATGTCCGTCGCCGTGGCGTAGTCGGTAGAGTCCCTACCTTCCACTCCGGCGACCCGGTTTCGATTCCCGGCGGGATAGGGGATTTTTAATCTCCACCTTGGGTCTGGGTGTGTGTCTTGCCCTTGTGTCTATATGTGAGAATAATAGAAAGTTAACAAAAAGTTAAAAAAAATAGAGTGTGTGAGGTCAGCCTGTGGAGTCTAGGAGTTGTTGTTACCTCTATTTACTACAGCTCATTAAATTATACACGTTTCTGTGTAGACAAATTTATTTATTTTACAATAATCCAGCAAGATATGAATTTTGAAAAGCCAAAATATAGACAATAGCTCAATTTCCTTGGGTAAATATCTTGCCCTATAGGGTCAAGCTAGCATCGATTTTACTTATACACATTTTTCCTTAGCAATTCTCTGTTTTTTATGTTAATGCATGACACTAATTTGTTCTCAGACTTCAAAATTATACATTTTTAAATACATGTTTCAATAACTCAACATAATTTAGGTCTAGTTTAAGGTAAAATTTAACAAATCAATAAAATAAAATAAACATAAACAAAAAAATTAAAAAAAGCGAGTATATAAATGATTAATTTTCTTTCTCAAATTATCTCGCGAAAACTAAATCAGTTTGGGGCAAGTTATTTAGTTTTAAACGCTGTAACGTAATTCTCTTATAGACATCAGGAGACCCATGTCTCGCACTTGTTCAGGTAGACATATACTGTACATCACCCGGGTTATTAGCACTACGTAATGGCAGTTTTCACATTAAGAACATATATCTGCTATTCATTCATGTTAGACGCTGAGTCTATCCGAATACATGATTCCGCAAGAATATTTTAGGTAGGTAGGGAAAATATCGACCCCAACGGATATCGATCCTTCGACCTTCGGATTTGCATAAAATTGCCAACATGTCTGCAGCTAATTGTTTCAGCATATTTACTATTTTGGTTCATGTTTCGATTAATGTCCAAGCCCCGACGGAATTGATGTAACTATTATTAAAAAGATACATCAGACCTTACCAAATTTCTGGAAGATAGTTTTCAATAAATGTCTACATTTAGGTTGCTTCCCGAAAGTCTGGAAAGAGACAAGAGTAATAGCTATCCCTAAGTCAGAAAGCTGCTATCCGTCACTGGATATAGAGGAATCAGCCTACTATCTATCCCCGGGAAATGTTTGGAAAAGTGGATGATGGAATGACTCAACTTCTTCCTCCAAGAGAAGACACTCATTCCCCCACAACAATTTAGCTTCATCGTTGGAAAATCCTCTTCTGATGCCATCAAAGCTGTCTCAGATTTCGTACACCAAAGTAGAAGTAGGGGGATGAAATCCTGCCTCCTATCCCTGGACATCAGTGGCGTTTTTGACAATGCTTGGCACCCAAGTATCAAAGCGCGTTTACGAGAAATGAACTGCCCTTCAAACATATAATATATAATATCGTAGTGGACTTCCTACATGACCGTACAGCTCACTTCAGACAAGGAAACTCTTCAACGAATAAGAACGTCACTAAAGGATGCCCCCAAGGACCTGTCTCAGGTCCCATTCTGTGGAATATTTTAGTAAGTGGATTTATTTCAGAGCTGGCACACGTACCCGGCCTGAAGACCGTGGTGTATACGGAGACGACATAATGGTTATACTTAATGGTATTTCCCATGATCACATACTTAACACGCATCAATTAACACTGCAAATCCTGCAAGATTTGTGTTGCAGAAACAAACTTGTAATCTCTAAGAAGAAAGCTTCTCTAATGCCCATGTATGTCAGAAAGAAAGTCACATACGCCAATCACCCAATAGTTACAGAATGGGGCCTAAATGTGGTAACGAAACTGAAATATTTGGGTGTGATGATAGACCACAAAATGGACTGGTATCACCATTCACTATACCTGGAAAATAAAATACTACATCTCCGAAACATGCTAGTCAGATGTTCCAAGGCGACTTGGGGCATGTCCTTCCATCATCTTATGGCAATCTATCATCAAGCCACTCTCCCTATGATACTGTAGCAGATTCCTGGAGCCCACGAATCTCCAAACGGGCTAAAACCAAATTGAATCAAATACAAAGACACTTACTTCTTTTCGCAATAAAAGCATACAGAATAGTTTCATACAATGCTCTCCAAGCTCTAGCGGAGGCCAAGCCACCAATGCTATAATCCCTCTACTGAAACGAACTGAAATGCCAGCACCAATTAAAGGAATTCATCACAAAGATAACTATATAGGAATATATTCAACTGGAACTGTAGGGAATGCCGACTACTTAATACTCACGGATGGGTCCAAAACGGCTAAGCATGTTGGAGCAGGTATGGTAACCGATAAAAACTCAAAGGAGGTATTTACCAATATGAAAATACTTGACATAGAATGCTCAGTCTTCCAGGCAGAACTCCTTGGAATTCAAATGGCAGTTGAATGGATTGAACTACAAAAATGTGTAACTTCAACATATGCTATCCACGTAGATTCATAAGCCGCTCTTCTAGCCATAGCCAATAGAAGAGCAACCAATCCTTTGGCGATCCAAATCAGAGAAAAGCTAATCGTACTCAAAAAGACGAGTAAGATTGACCTCCACTGGGTTACAGGTCACGCAGGTCTTCGAGAGAATGAGAGAGCTGACTATCTGGCTAAAATAGCCGTTTGTTACAAAACTACTATCGACTACAACTCCATCCCTATAACACGGGGAAAAGAAGTTATTAAAATATTACTATGAAATAATCTGGAAATTAATTTACACCAAATCAAATGACGCCTTCCATACCCTATAGACTCTCTCTATCTCTATGACCTAACTATATAATCACACAATTTCTCACCAACCATGGACTATTTAAAACCTACCTACACAAAATGAGCAAAACTGCTTCACCTTATTGCAACTGCCCAGAAAAATCACTGCAGACGGTCCACCATCTGATGACTGAATGCAACATGTTCTCCAGAGATCTACCAGCTATACTACAAATTGCTACTCCGCCAAATATTCAGAAGTTATATTTTAACACAGTCAACGTTGCAGAATTTCTTACAAGGATCTTCCGTCAACTACAAGAACAACTAGAACAATAATTGAACAATTGTAAATATCCCGTGATCCATTGGTGAAACACGGGTTGTAGCATATATGTAAATGCACAAAAGTAGAGCTGACGAACTGAGAAACAGGATTATTTCAAATTAACTCTGCATTAGCGGAACGTTTGGCCCTACGCTTAGTTATTGTCGCCAATATCACTGATAATTGTAATTGTTTGAAACAAAATAGCAAATCGTTTGAGATCAATGCAATTCTTGGTACGAAAACCGATTTTCGCTTTTTTCTTTGCCGATTAGGAGGACTTCCTCAATGATATTTTGAACCCGATGTTTCTTGCGTCTTTACACAATTTCAACGAGTTGAGGCTTCGTAATAGTATAATTGGCGTTCCCTTGAATACACGTGAAATCATACGGGGCGGATTTAATAAATTGAATAATTTTGTTCGAAATTACACACTTTTGTCTTGATCCGTCATTGTCTATCAATTTACATTTTTTGCTTCCCCTGGTATCATGTTCTGTATCCGCTTATTTATTTTTTGCACTACATCATTATTTTAGCTAAAATCGCTCGATCATACATCCATTCTTCTTTCAGGCATTTTCTTTCTATAAGCGGAAACACTGTTTCATTAAGTTTTTCTTCCGCTGCAAAATTCTCTCTTCACATTATTTTACAAGAGTGTGGATCCCTGGTATAGGTGCCATTTACAATTTTCAAAAGATTTTCGGCAAAACTTGTATCTCGGATTTCATGATTCATTATTGACACATATTTTCTGTTAAATAAATGTTTTCAACTCGATCCCAAATATTAATAGCTTTAAATATGTTTTTATTTCATCAGCCGATGTTTACTTTGGAGTTACCCGCAAAATCTGAAGGAAATTTCTTGTTAAGAGGAATAAATTCCCACCCATTAGTGTGGTGTTCTTCCGAAGTTCCTGCAATGCTTTGTCTAGCGCTACGAGAGCTTTTCTACGGGACATTGTAAATTCATCCCATATAATATCGCATTAACAGCAGATCACGTGTCTAAGATCTCGTCATATCATAGACTGAAACTCTCGTTCGGGTGGAGTTAATCGTAATTTTAAAGAATAATGCACCGTTTTCTCGCCCTTCAGTAATATGACCTTTTATTCTGGGATTTTTAGTTAAAATCAAATTAATAATACATTATTTAGCAGTGTTCCCTAATTAATAAAAACAATCAGCCTGTTCATCTGTTTGAGAACGGTTTATGATCCTGTGCAATACAGTAAGCTGTGTACTAACACAAGATATCTACGGTGGGTAGTTTATACATACAAGGTGATATATATGTGAGTATGTAATAAGACTACTTCCTCTACGTGAGATTAAACATTGTATCTAAAATATAAATTGAGTAAAATTGTTGTATAAAAAGCGTCTTGATGCATAGCAATAACAAAAATGATGAATTAATAACATACTTTACGGAGCAACGCCATTGAATGTGCAATTCAGAAGTAACATTTTTAACTCGATATTAATAATATATTAATATTTCACAGATTAAATCGATAACTGCTTCATCCATCAATTTATAATCACATATTAATAGAATGAACAATGATGAACGCTTCCTTTATCAGATAAATACTAAATACATACAGGAATGCTATATTTATCATTGATTAAATATACGAAAATATATCACATGTTTTATTGTACACAATTGAAAGCTAATTGATTATATATTATAACAATATTTGCATTCTTTTCTTTTCCAAATGCCCTAGGTTGTCTTTCGACATTCCTGGTTTCTCTGTTGGCATGGCGTACTTGTAATCCACTTCTGAGGTTGGGGCGCCTGGAAGGCGGGGTTACGATGATATGATGGGTGATGATGATGATAATGGTGCGCCAGGAGAGTCCCTAATCCTAAGCTTAACCTAAGATGAATATGAATGATGATGATTGCGATGGCCATATGATTTCGGGGACGGTTTGGGCCTTAAAGTTTTCCTGACATTTGTCTTACAGGTGAGGAAAAACCCCGATAAAAACCTCACCCAGAAAAACTGTCCCGACCGGGGATCGAACCCGGGCCCGCTGCGTGACAAGGCAGTACGCTACCCCGAGACCACAGCGGTGGACAATATTTGAATATAAAATTTATATTTTCTGTTTTATATCTTTTTACAAAACATTTTGTTATTTTAATTACAAACGCAACTTTGAAGTTAATGTGTTGAGGTTTGTTGTTCGCATGAAATAGTTGGTAGAAATAAACACAACATTTTTTATCTAAACCGAGGCTTGAAACCTATTTTTCAACATTTACGCCCCGAAGCAGCAAGCATTTGTATTATCTAAGCAATCCAGTAGCAGACACAAATCGCTCTCCATTTGAAATCATTGTGCAACTGGAGTAGTGAACCTCTATCTAGAGTACACGAGAGTTTATTCCATTAAGAACAAAATATTACAATGAGTTTTATTCCGCGCCATATCAGTTAATTATAGAAATAATATAGATACTGGTGTACCCAGTCTTGCTGTTCGCATGCAATACTTAAAACAATTGGAGATAAAAAACAATCTACCTAAACCGATATTCGAAACCAAGATCTCTAGAGTTGCATCTGCTCCTAAATTGCGTAAGTAGCACAATTGGTTAATGTGAGAACCTGTAAAGCTGGAGATTTTCTATTCAAATCTCGGTGTAGAGAAATTACGTAATTATTTATTTGTATTAACTATTACATGCGAATACGATATCAAGTTTCCAGTTAGCTGACATGACATGGAATAATGTGCTCCTATTAGTGGCGACCCTGTTATAATGTGAACAAAAGTTCACTAATACGGTCACACGGGGATTTCAAATAGAGAAATATTTGTTTCTTCTCCTTGATTGCCCAATTGATACAAATTGTTAGTGTGCAGCGGACAGCAGGAGGTCTTGGAGTTCAAGTCCAATTTAGGCACATATTTTTCCCTTTTGTTGAATTAACTACTGAAGGGAACAGCAAGCCTAAATACATTAAATTCAGTTTCAGCTGATACTTCCTGCGCCGTAGCCGAGTGGTTGAGATACCTTAGCGCTGAGCTACGGGAATTGCGCTGACTCGAGTTTGCATGAAATGTTCTCATGGAATTTCGGCCAATATGGGACCGGTGCCCACACAACATCGTGAGGCATTTGGTTAGCTGCAATAAGTAGTGGCTATAGGACAAGAAAATCATCTATAACGGCTGAAAAACCCAATATGCTGAACACATGTCATGCTTACACAGGGAGGTTGATAGTCTACCTCTGTGATTAACACATTGGATGTGAGACCAGCAGCCGGCTGGTAGACCAAGAGTCTTCTAAGCCATAGCACCATGGAGTTTATTTTTATAATGAGCTAATACAGCACGGACTAAATCCCATTATAAAGTAGGTCAGTGTTAATTGAAGCGACGTTTTACTAATATGAATAGAAGTACACTAATGTAGTTACACGGGGATTTCCATCTCATGAACACAGTTTAACCTCTCACCTTATAGGTACACACACCACCCAGGGATTACAGTGACACCACCTGTAGGGAGAGCAATTTTAACTAAGGATCACAATATACTTTTTTGGACTATACAAGGATATGTAGGGACTCCCCGATAAGGTGAACAGCTCACTGTCAGGGACACACACACGCACGCACGCACGCACACACACATGTGGCTTGTATGATATTCGGCAGCCGTTTGTCTTACGCGGATTTCAGATTGAGGAGCATTTGTGTCTGCTCCTATCTAGCAAGGTTGGTTAGTGTGATGGAGTATAACGATTGTGATCGTGGGTTCAAATCCAAGTTTATGGAGATTTTTTCTCTTTAGTTTTACTTTGTTATTCTATTTTAAATTCTCTCTTTACCGTACTTTAAACAAAATTGAACTCCATGACAGGTCAGGTTAGCAGGGCTCTTGGTCTGAATGACACACTATGGTGATGTAAGGTCAGCATGACGAGTCTCTTAGCTGTCACATCCGCTACGACTTAGCGATTCCCAAATTCCTCACGATTTTTTATGGGCAGCAGTCATACTACAGGATATTAACTAACTGACTAACTACTAAATTGCACTATCGAAGCCGTAGGTTCATGCTGCGCGGACATGTATCCATACATCTCTATCCTGAGCTGTTTTCCAATCATTCCCTGTATAATCTACTTTCCTGAAATCATCGTTAATGTTATACTTCCACCTCATTCTTGGTCTACCAACTGGGCGTTTTTCCTCTGGTTTTGCTAATAGAAACTTCCATACAAATCTTTCATTCCTACTCGTGCCACATGTCCTGCTCATTGCAATATACGAGACTTAATGTTCTCATTATATCTGGCTTCCTATAAAAACCATGTAGTTAACTGTTATATAATCTTCTCCATTCATGTGTCTGTTCATCTATCTTCGGTGCAAAAAACCATCCTAAGAACTTTATTCTCAAATGATCGTAATCTCCATTCCTCCCTTAAACTAAGAGTCCATGTTTCGCATCCATATAATATAACTGGTACAATAATTACTGGGGCACGCCGTAGCGTAGTGGTTAAGGCACTGCGCTACAAGTCGGAAGGTCGAGGGTTCAAGTCCCGGTGGGGGTCAGGATTCTTAAACTGACCAAAACCTTCTGGCGGCACTATGACCCTGGGGTCGACTCAGCCTCTAAGGGAAATGAGTACCAGACTCTTGTTCTGGGGATAAATGCGGCCGTCACGCAGGGCTGACAACCCGGCTGACATCGAGTGCCGAATGTCTAGAAAAAGTGGGAGCCTTAAACTCCCTCTACCCCAAGGATCTCCCAAGGCCTGTAGTGGGATGAATTTACTTTACTTTACGATAATTACTTATCCCCAAGGACTAATTCTAATAATTCTGAAAGTTTTTCGCCCTTATTTGTCCTCAGTATTTAAAATTATATTTATTATATGACATGTTTTAACAAATCAAGAACATCCTTCTAATTAGTTCTAAAGTTAATAATATAATTGAATTTTTAAAAAGTCACGAAATCTCGAGAATAAAACAGAATTTAAGGTATACTCGTTTTCCTACTCTTATCGTAAAAAATGCATATATAACCCAAATATTTTTAATCTATAAAAAATTAACAGTCCAAACTGTTTGATAACGTGATTGTTAGAACCAGAAGCGATCATAAATAACCACTCTTCAACCAATATCGATTACAGAGCTGTAGAAAAAAAAGTATATGCACGTTAACAAATGATCTGAAATTGTATTCTAATGTAACATTTGTAAACATATAACTGGGAATTTGAATATTTAAACAGTCGAAAACTATGTTAAATTTGCTATTTACCTCGATATTGCGCTTAATTGATAAGTTATATTATTTTTTTATGAAAAACAATTTTCATTTTATTTCGTATAAAATGTATCCTGTTACACAGCGATAACAATAATGGTGACGTAATAACACTAACGTTACGAAACAATGCCACGGAATATTAAATAAAATTTTTAATTTGATTTAATTATATATTAATATTTCACAGATTAAATAAAAAGCAGTTCAATTGTTTAACTTATAAGGGCAAACGCTTCCTATTTATTTATGTAAATATTTTCAAATACATTAAACTTGGTTTAATTGGTTGTATATAGGCTAAGTCTTCTCCTTCGACTTTAAGGTTAGGCTGTAAGCCTGTGCCGACTCAAAGCATCCAATGGAACTTTTACCTGTTTTGATGGACGAGATATTTCCATTCTATTTATATGTTGAAACAATTTTAATTTGTTGTCTGTTAATTTATTTGCTAATTCATATATTTGTAATTGTTCTCTAATGGCTGTTTATAAGTACTGGATATAATATCTTTGTTTAGGACAACTAATTGAAATTAAAACAAGTACAACTCTCATATTGGGAATATTTTCTTTTCCATTCTTCCTAGTAACATTTTGATTTTGACTACTAAATTTGAGCATCATCGTTATTTATACTAGACGTCCACGGCGCGACAGGTCTTGCTGGCGGGTACCAACTTATAATATTTTAATTAATATAAATAAAACCAAGTTTTATTTTCATTTAATTAAATATGGATTTTCATCAAGTAAACACCAACTCAATTGATTATAATATTTTACCTCGCTCATGATAATTTAGATAGTATAAGATTGACATGTGGTCAGAGGTTAGAGTCCCCAGCTTTTGGAGCTAGTTTTCTCAACCTGGAGCTACTATTTACTGAAAACACCAAAATTCCTCACGATACTGGATGGGCACCGGTTACATACTGGCCGAAATTTCATGCGAAAAATAGCTTTAAGGACTCAAACAGAGCAGGTCTCGTAGCTCTGCCCCGAGGTATGATGCATTGAACTGCTGCATTTTTCAGAATCTGTGTATTTATTATTATATGCCTATTTCCGGAATAATTGTTTCCTTCGTCTATTGTATGTTTATTGAAAACGTTCAGTTTATTATTTAGTTGTTTCTAATATAGATATTATTAATACAATTATTTACCTTTATTTTCTCCATCTTTTGAACATAACAGCATGAGAGACTTCAAGATTATAAATTCTTAAAGTTGTAGAATTCGATAGACGAACAACATATTTACAATTAATATATGATAAAAACAAATATTTGTTAAACATTGTGAAATCTCAAAAAACAAAGATTGAGTAAGAACATAAATGTTGTTCTCCAAGTATCTGTGGGAAAGCACAAGTTACGTCACGGTTAGATGATTTAAAAGGTATAAAGTCATCCCACTACCGGACTTGAGTTCCTTGTTATAGCAGAAGTTAAGGTTCGGACGTTTCTAGAAAATCCGTGACATCAAATGGGTTGTGAGCCCTTCCATACGGCCTTTTTATACAATGAATAGATATCTGGAATGCATTTCGTTTGGATGCCGAGTGATTCGCAGGCCAATGGAACTAAATAAATATAAAAAAACAAAGTTGTGAAAGTATTGATCCCATCGGGTATCGAAAACGGCTACCTTCTGATATGTACCGCATTTATAACGAGCTTCCATCTATTTTTCAGCATGTTTTCTTTAATACATTCTTTATATTGCGGGTGAAGCTTTTATTTATATTTAAACATACATCTAATCCTCATATATTTTCTTTTTTTAGCCTAATTGATTTGTTTATGTACATGACAGGACTTCATAATGTATGTCTGTGGCAGACGACAGTAACTGTAAACCACACATTTAATAGGTACACAGTGAGTGGTCTCACTGGATCCGTAGTTATCAGTTTTCAGTGTCATCATGAACGGTAGGTAGCACACAACAACTCAGAATAAAAAATAGCTATATGTAAGTTAAAATAAATAATTGTGAGATATATTTGCTTGACTTTGATATTATTGTTTTTTTTGCATGTTTCAAGACCCAAAAGACTGAACCACAAAAAAAAAACTCTGCTTGTGTACTTGGTTTTGCCAGGTCGAGATGAAATGAACACTTTTATTATTGAACGTATGTCATATATACCTATATGAGCTGCCCAGACCACTTCAAAAGAGGAGATAAAACGAAATAAAAAAAAAACCTTTTGGCATGAGCACTAAATAGTGGTGAAATTAATGTTTAACATAGGAGAAACCAGTCGTGGATCCGACTCCTCCACATGGAGCGACAGAGTCGTGAACTAAACTAGGATTCCACAAATGAAGAACGGGTGTTAACCACTTCCGCCATGGAAGAGCTTAAACCGGAAGTATTATTGCAATTCTCTATACCCCCTTATCCGAAAATACCTTGTGACAGGAAGCAGATAAAAGAAAAATCCAAAATAAGCCAGGCTTCATATATAAAGCCCTACAAAAGACATTGAAATATGTATGTTCGGGAAAAACACATTTCAGCGTTCAATCATGTTATGATATTATTTATTTTAAAGATGCATTATAACAACTAAGATTATCCAGAACCAGGCGAGAAAGGGCTAAAATTTTGCTCGTATATTTTTATCGTTGAAGTACTTTTACGCGTCGCGAATCTAGAAGAGGGACCCAAGTTTTCAGTTTTTATCCAAAAGAACATATATTCAGGATTTAATTCCTACCAGTTTGAAACCGTGAACATAAGAACCCAACTAAGATCGACCACAAAGAATAATATTAAGAAGAAGAGGTTAAACATTCGCTCTAATTGGATGGATAGGCTATTACATCATTATTATTAATGGCGGCTAGCTACTAACACGCACAAGTTACGCTCCAGGTTTTAAGTTACTTTTCAGCAGGCGCCTTCGTTATTCCATAGTTAAAGTTGTATATTCGTAGTCAGTTTAAGATTAAATTTATATTAGTTAGTGTCAAAAGTGTGTACATTTAACAACATGGGTAAAAACACACGTAATTCAAACAATGATTCGACAAGTTCTACGGAGGAAGCAGTGAAACGTGTGGTGAAAGAGGCGCTATAGGATCCCGGCACTCTGCAGGTGTTTGTGTCCATGTTGCGGGACCAGGTAGTGGCGGAACTGCAGAAGACCATCCAGGACAACACTAAAGTAATTGAGGATCTGAAAAAGACCCTCGATGAAAAAGACAGAAAGATTGAGGTTTTGGAAAATAAAATAGACGATCTAGAACAATACCAGAGACGTCAATGCCTCAGGATTTTTGGTGTAAAAGAAGAGGCCGGAGAGGACACTGACCAGAAAGCCATCGAGGTGGCCAAAAAAATCGGTGTCGATCTATCAGTGACAGACATTGACAGAAGTCACCGTGTTGGTGTTAATAATGCAGAAAGACCGCGGGCTATAATAGTGAAATTTTTTAGTTACCGCAAGCGCAGTGAAATTTTTCTAAGCAAGAAAAAGTTGAAAGGAAGTGGGGTCACTGTTCGCGAGGACCTAACGAAGTGTCGCTATCGCCTGCTACAAGACAGTATACAAAATACGGTATTCAAAATGTATGGACAATGGACGGTGCCGTCATAGCCAAAGTAAATGGCGAAAAACGCAAATTAGATCTTCTACGGATATCAACTAGATAGGACCTGAGTGTAAAATATGTTTACTTTATTTGTCTTTTCTTTGCTAATAATTATATTGTTAATTTATTTCTAATTTAGGTAAGTTTTAAGTTTATTATTTTTTATTTAGGACAACTTACTTGTTTTATTTACATTTTTTAAGTTATTTGTTTAGCTAAATTATTTTAATTTTATTAGAGTTATTACAGTACATAGTTTATTTTTACTTTCTGCTATTGGCAACATTGAGCTGACAAATGATGAATTATTTGCAACCCTGACTCACTCACCTTCTCCAATCACCCTCTTATTGTGCAGACAGCTTTTAACACAGGTAGCAACATTCCTCAATCCCTACCATCCCCTCCAAAAACAACTACCAGTCTACTTAGGAATGCATTTTCTATTGATAAATCATCACTTAAAATCGCTCACGTAAATTGACAAAGCATTCTGTCCCACTTTGATGAGTTTGAAACCATATTTTCATCTCTTGGACTGAGCGCCATTTTAATTTCGGAAACCTGGCTCACCCCATCCATACCTTCGTCCCTTGTTCACCTAGACGGATATACACTGCTCAGAAATGACAGAATAGATAAAAGAGGTGGAGGAGTTTGTGCCTTTATATTAAACGAGCTTAATCCAAGAATTGTCCACAAGTCCCCTTCTGTATATTCCGCTCGCCCCGAGTTCTTATTCGTAGAAATTCAAGCCAGTCTAAAAAAATGTCTCTTATGCATTGTATACAAACCTCCAAAAATTGTGCACCTTTCGGATCTAGAAAACGCTCTGAACGATTCATTGCCTCATTATGAACACGTTATTGTCGCAGGCGATTTTAATACAAATCTTCTTCAGACTGACTCACCAGCCATACAACTTAAAAATATGTTCCAAAGCTTTAATATGACCATTGGTCCTCTCTCGGCCACACATCATACTGCTACTACCGACACTCTACTGGACTTAATTGTGACTACACATCCACAGAAAGTACTGTCATATGGACAAATTCCTGCTCCTGGCATATCTGCTCATGACATTGTATTCGTAGAATACTCACTCCAATGTCCTAAAAGACGCTCTAAATTGATTACGTACAGAAATTTACAAAACATAGACGATACTAAACTAAATCAGACGCTTTAGAACTACCTTGGTATTCAATATGGAATCTTAGATAAGTTGATGAAAAAGTAGACACATTTAATACACTGATACTACAACTATACGACAGACATGCACCAGTAAAACCCGACGATTTTCCCGCTCCCCTGCTCCCTGGATGAATGATTCAATACGTGAACTTATGTCAAAACGAGACAAAGCATACCGAACATACAGACGACATAAAAATGACGAGAACTGGCAACTGTACAAACAACTTAGAAACACAACTACACAAACTATACGTAATGCCAAACTACGACACGCCCACAGTATAATCGGACCTGAAATAAGTGCACGGGACACTTGGCGAAATCTCCGTGCAATGGGACTTAGACAGTTGAATCCCTCAACTGACTCTATAGACATTTCTGTAGATGACTTAAATGAACATTTTACCTCAATACCCATGACACCTCCAGACAACAAGACTAAAATAGACATTCTTAAAGACTTATCCCCATCCCCACATATAGGAAGAGATAAATTTTACTTTTACGACATTTCGCCTATAGACGTTTAAAAAGCACTCAAGCGGATTAAATCCAATGCGCAAGGAACAGATAACATCAGCATTTTAATGCTAAATAAAATCATTGACATTATACTACCCACAGTGACTCATATTTTCAATGCTTCCCTTATAACTTCTATCTTCCCTATTGTATGGAAACAGTCTAGAGTTCGGCCTATACCAAAAATAAGTACACCTACTAACTGTAATGACTTCCGACCGATTAGCATCCTTCCGACATTATCTAAAGCCCTGGAATACATTGTACATAAACAAATGACTGATTATCTCCAAGAAAATCACCTCCTTGATCCTTATCAATCCGGCTTTAGATCTGGTCATAGCACAACCACAGCTTTGCTAAAAATTACCGAAGATATTCGTGAAGCCGTGGACAGACGTCAATTGACTCCTTTAACCTTAATTGACTTCAGCAAAGCTTTTGACACAGTAGACCACGACTTACTTATGATAAAGCTCAAGCACCTACATTTGTCTGACAGCGCTGTATCCTGGTTCGACTCATACCTGCACGGTCGTCAACAATACGTTTAATTAAACTCTAGATCTTCGTCTTGGCGTAACGTGCCGGCTGGAGTCCCCCAGGGCAGTGTTCTCGGACCTCTTCTTTTCTCAATCTACATAAATGGTTTGACAACTGTACTAAAGCACTGCCGTTATCACCTCTATGCTGATGATCTCCAAATTTACCTACATTCACCTCCTCATTCTCTCTATAACAGCTTGATGAAAATGAATGACGATCTCATATCCATCTTTAACTGGTCTTCAAGTATCGGTCTAAATCTAAATCCTAACAAGTCACAAGTAATTCTAATGGGACAACAAAGACTGCTTACAACCTTTGACATATCTACACTTCCAAACATTACTATAAATAATATAATTATCCCTTATTCTTCTTCAGTAATAGATCTTGGACTACATCTAGACGCAAATTTAACCTGGCAAACACAAGTGAAACACATATGTAAAAAGACTTTCTCCATCTTACATTATCTTAGACGTTTAAAGAATTTTCTCCCAGTTTCGTTAAAACAAATCCTAGTGCAGAATCTTGTGTTACCACACTTCGATTATTGTGACATTATATATAATGATCTAAACTATGCCTTGTCGCAGAGACTGCAGCGTGTTCATAATGCTTGCATTCGATTCATTTTCAATATCCGCCGTTATGACCATATTTCCGAACACTTTAATAACCTCTCTTGGCTCCGTCTTACTGACAGACGTAAATTGCACTCTCTTTCACTACTTTTCAAGCTTCTGAATTCCTACATTCCTACTTACCTGGCGTCCAGATTTGAGACGTTATCCTCCTACCACAATATTGACACTAGGTCACAAGATAGCAGTCTGCTAACAATTCCTCTTCATAGCACTTCCTCCTATTCTACTTCCTTCACAGTAGCCTCTGCCCGCTCCTGGAATCTCCTTCCTCAAGATATCAGGGGTTGCCGCACACTTGGCACCTTTAAGTCACGCTTATACAGTTACCTGTTGTCTAATAATTAATTTTTCTCTATTTATTTAATTTTATACTATGTCATTAATCTTTTCCTCGTTTTTTTATATATCTTGTACATATTATATATTTAATTCGTTAAATTTAGAGTAAATCAAAATACATTATAAATATTAATTGTATTGTATTCATAACTTGTAATCGTTTATATATATATTGTAATTTAGATTTAAGACTTTTCTTTTGTATTTTTTTTAAAACCTGGTTGAGTGGTAGACAAGGCCTTAAGGCCTTAACTCTGCCAGGTAAAATAAAGCTATTATTATTATTATTATTATTATTACATCCTAAATTCTAAATTACACCGGTCAACATAATTTTTGTCTCATGAGTACCAATAGTTGTACTTAATGCAGTTTTTTATCATGTTTTCAAATATGTATTCGGAATTTCTCCATTACCCACAGTTTTTTTAAATTTCAATTTCAATTAACGGATTTAAATAATTATTTTTTAATAAACTTTTTTCCGTCCATTTGTCCATTGTGAAATAAGACCAAATGAGCTAACTCAAATGGCACCGTTGCTTATGTTCTGCAGGTTCAGACATGTATAGACATGTACAGACATGCACAAACACGATCTAGGGTAGCAATGCATTCATTAGAACGATGTTAGTTGTAAAATAGCAGTGAACCAGTAAACACGTAATTGTGAGTGCGGTGTGTCTGGATTATTGTATATTACATATTATTACGAACTGCTGGTTTTCTTAGGGCTTAAAGGACTTTCGGGACTTCGAAATTTTGGTAGCATGAGGTTCTAGCCGAGCGTTAGTATGTGGATGTATTAGTTATAAAGCCACACGTGTTTTTGAACACAAATAAATGGATTCTTAATTTATCTATTTTTATTTCTAGAGAGTAATGATTACAATAACCCTGAGTATTCTAACCATAAATAACTAATCTAAGCTTATATTAAGAAAACCTACATTCGAACTTCCTTAAGGTTTGAGAGAGGGAGATGGGGGATTGTCAATCTACCCTAATTTACATTTTAATAAGTTCATACTAATTCCTACACTTTGAAAAAAAAAGTCTTAAAATATTTAAGATACTTGACTACATTACTAACTGTTCCTAGCGAATTTGTTAAGAAAAATGGTAGCCGACTTACCCATCAGCACACTACACAGACAGCCCGAGTCCCTTACTTTGCCAGGGTTAAATACTGAGCTTTGACCTACATCTCCCCTAACTGTACTAACATTCCATAGTCTAAATGCAGATATTTTACAGTTAGCCTTGAAAACTTTGTTCTGCCATAATCAAAACTCTGTCCTGAAATATAATATGTCTAAGTGCTTTATTTCAACAACGTTTTATTTGAATAATTAAAATAATCTATGAAATAATTAAATATCTATGTAAAATACTGAATCTATTCATAACACATATTTGCAAATTTATTTATTTTAATTTGTTGTTAGTTACAAAATGCCTAGAGTTTTTTTAAATCATCCTAACAAATTTTGTTATGTATGTGGTGAAGTGACGCTAAGTCCCAAAGGCGAACCTTACTCCATTGGTAAAATAGTGTTATGAACGTTATTTTAGGTGTAAAGTGGGGGACCAAACAAGGACCTGGGCCCCACATATCTGTTGTTTATCGTGTAGTAGACTTCTCACTGCATGGAAGAATGGCACACGCCACATGCCATTTGCTATCCCTATGATTTGGGGGGAATGCAAAGATCACTCCTCTGACTGTTATTTCTGCTTAACAAACATTAAAGGGATTACGTCAAAATCAAAACATACAGTGGCGTACTCTGACTTGCAATCTACAATGAGACCAGTTCCACACTGCGAAGAGTTGCTTATACCAAAGCCTCCAGAACATGCGACATTAGATGAAGAGAGCTCAGATTCTGATGGAAGTAAGGAAGAAGAAGAAACAGATTTTGGTAATACAACTTTTGAACAAAGCTGTTCATCTGAGCCTCATTTATTGACTCAAGAAGATCTTAACGATCTCATACGAGATTTAAAGTTATCCAAAAACCAGTCTGAAATGCTTGGTTCCCGGCTAAAAGGATGGAATCTTCTTCAAACGAATACAAATATATGTACTTATCGTAGTCGTCATTCTCAATTTAATAACTATTTTTCTGAAGAAAATGGCTTAGTGTTTTGTAATAACATTTCTTGTCTTATGTAGACATTTGGTATTGAACATAACCCAACAGAATGGCGCTTATTCATTGATTCCTCCAAAGCTAGTTTAAAAGCAGTGCTTCTGCATAATACGAGTACAAATAGGTTCCCATCTATACCTGTGGCTCACTCTGCTAGTATGAAAGAAAAATAGAACACTTTCAATTTATATTGGCAAAGCTTCAATATGCAGTGTATGAATAGAATATGTGTGGTGATTTCAGGGTAATTGCACTTATTCTTGGTCTGCAGCTTGGTTACACAAAGTACTGTTGTTGTTTGTGTGTTTGGGTTAGTAGGGACAGAAAAAACATTACATCAGAAAAATGGCCTAAATGCAAATCATTCATTCCTGGACAGAAAAATGTGAAACATGACGCAATGTGTAATCCTAAAAATGTGTACCTACCTCCGTTACATATCAAACTAAGATTAATGAAGAATTTCGTGAAAGCCATGGACAATACTCCTGGTTTCATGTACTCCAAACAGAAGTTTCCTAAAATTAGTAAAGCAAAAATTAAAGAAGGGATATTTGTGGGTCCACAAATACGATCACTAATGCATGATGAGAAGTTTGAGTAACTATTGAATTCACTGGAGAAAGCAGCTTGGCAAGCATTCAAATAAGTTCCTCACAGATTTTTGGGAAATCGAAAGGCGGAAAATTACCGTGATACTGTTAATGATCTTATAACATCTTATACAAATTTGGGCTGTAATATGTCCTTAAAAGTACACTTCCTGCACTAGCATCTAGATTTCTACCCGGGAAATCTTGGCGCAGTGAGCTATGAGCACAGGGAACTCTTTCATCAGGAGATTTCAGCTGTGGAAAAGAGATATCAAGGCAAATGGTGGCCGATAATTGTTGGACTATCAAGAGGGATGCTCCACAGGCGAAATGTAGCAGAAAATTGTCATTTCTTATTTTCTAGATGAGTCCGAATGTTCGAAAATTGTGTAGTTACGAATTTAGAAAACATTAAAGTGTTTGAAAATACAATATTGCCTGTCTCTAGGAAACCTTGCTTGATGGAGAAAAACCGATATCACATTTGAATGCAAGAGACAAAATACTATCAGAAGCACATATTTTTCTTTGTGAGACAAAAACAAATTTTCTTTTGTTGCCCAGTGTTATCTAAAATGGTAATGTTATTTTTAAAGACAAAGTAATGCTTATGTAAGTTAATTCCAGTTGAAAACTACATTCAATTTATTTAAATCGGTGTAAGGCTTTTTCGCTATGTACGATTATGGATAAAGAAAAATATATCTTTAAAGCATTTGTATGAAATGTGTTTTGCCGCATAGCGATTTTAAGAATGAGCAAAACTGTAACGTTTCTTAGCGACGATACCGATTGTATAATTTAAAATGAAAAAAGTGTTATATATTACAGATTATATTCAAAACTGTTTCATCCATAGCAATAGCAATAATAATAATAATAATAATAATAATAATAATAATAATAATAATAATAATAATAATAATATAATAATAATAATAATAATAATAATAATAATAATAATAATAATAATAATAATAATAATAATAACAATAATAATAATAACAAAATGAAACGAGAAATGTCATTTAAGATAGTATGTTACATCTTCTACGAGAAATACATACATCATTTCAGTAACGCAGAATATGAAGTTATGAATTGAAAAATAATCACATCATGAAGAAACCTCATTTTACCGTATAAATAAAAAAGGGTTTGAATCAAATTATAATCCAATAATAAATTATCGTAACGTAAACACTGATATTTACTATATACAGTGTTAACAGGACCTCACCGACAAAATGCTAGGGATGATAGGCCACGCAGAGAGGATATTTTTTTTATGAAGGAACATATAGTCGCAAACACGTCGTTTATGAGTTATGCGTAGATAAAAGTGTTCATCCGTAAGGGTCGGAATTGAATACAAACAATTGTAGACGTACCATTTGATTAAAAGATACATGTTTTATAATAAGTGTTCAAACAATAAGTGTTTTGACGACGTCAAAAATAATCCTGTCATGATCGACCGTGCTTGGCCGATCGTTACTGCGACGATATCAAGCATGCAATAAGGCATAGGGTCGTCTGTTTGAACACTTATAGTAAAAACATGTATTTTTCATAAGTAATGCCACGAGTGATTTCCAAATTATCGATAAATTCACGACTCACGAAGTGATTAGTGAATTTATCTAGAGAATTTTGTTAGGACTATTTAACGAATAAAATTAAGCTGTTTACTCACAAATCATTGTTTAACTATAGTTATTTTAAAATATTTATATATTTAATTTAAACGGCGATGTTTGAAAACAAATCAGAAATGTGAGGTTATATTCATTCACTGCACCTTGATCATATTATTTATTGCCAAATAAGATCGCAATATTATAAGAGTGCACCCAAGTGGATAAATAATTAAACACATAAAATTATATATCATAATCAACATTACGGGTTATTCATTTATTTTTTTAGTATACAACTCAGTAAAATCAAGGAATCTTTTCATTATTTGCTATATTCAATGTATTTGTTGGATAAAAATAATGCTTTGACCTGTTCAGAACATTAAAAAGGAGGAGCATTCTTTATCAGAAAAGCAGGAGCTGATAAAGAGCGAGGTGAAACACGACTGTGATTGATTGTAAATAAAAAATCATTGTAACGTGATTGGTCATTGACTCCCATTTGGGGCATGAGTTAAATAGTCAATAAAATTATACGTGTACAATTGTTTGTATTCAATTCCGACTCTTACTGGTGAACACCTTCATCTGCGCATAACTCATAAACAATGTGTTTGCGACTATATGTTCCATCACAAAAAAAAAATGGTCCTCTATGCATGGCCTATTGTTCCTATAATTTTGTCGGTGAGGTCCTGTTACACCCTATATATATATATATATATATATATATATATATATATATATATGAATTAGTCAAATGGAAGAAATTTGCCTGGCTATAAGATGGGTTGCAGATGATAAATTTGAGATAGGGAACCCAGAGTTACCCGAGTTCCACATTTAAAATATTTTTGAATTTGATATTCATAGTAATAGAGGAGTATGGAATTATATGTGATGGCTTCAAATGTTCAATACAAATTGGAAGAACTCCGCCTATTAAAATATGAATTAATATTTCTTACAAATTTAGTTTTAAATGTCTGTTAAAATTTATAAATACTGAATACATTATTTTTAACATTCTAAAAAAGATAATTTTTATACGATTATTTATTGATATCTGGGCTTCCTCCAATCCTCGTTGAGATCCATGATAATCTCATAATATTCCATAATCGTATTACATTGGAAGTATCAGACTAAAACAAATTTAACGAATAAAACTTGAGTATTCTTCGTCAGAAGTCCCTTATTATATAAGACAAATTTATTTTTGCAATTCCTCCAAAGTTAAATTAAAATCTTATTAATAAATGTATTCATGGTTAATTAAATGTGTAAAAAGATAATAGTTTGATAAACCGGAAGATACATAAGTAATCTACAATATTTGAGAGATGGAAAATAAGGCCAGGATCAACAAATTGTATCCTCTAAAATGAATTGTTTTACTAGGCGGACAAATAAGGTGAATCTGTTAGAGGTCTGTGAGCGAATGAACTCCGTTATATTAACTTAAGATGGTTATTATTAACGCCCTGGCACAACTCCTGGCACTCAGGCAAACTAGATTTCAACATCAAGAATTATATCGATGAGATGCTCTAAAATTTTACTCCAACGTTTTATACATTTATGGAGAATTGCACTTTTATATTGAAGAGCAATTTTACCAACTTACATGAAACGTGGCAATTCTGTGTGGAAAACGTACTTAGTGCATAGAATTAATAATAATAATAATAATAATAATAATAATAATAATAATAATACTAGCTTTATTTTACATGGCAGAGTTAAGGCCTTAAGGCCTTGTCTGCCACTCAACCAGGTTTAAAAAAATACAAAAAAATAGTTTTATATCTAAATTACAATATACATAAACGATTATATGTTATAAACACAATAAAATTAATATAATGTATTTTGATTTACTGTAGATTTAACGAATTAAATATATACTATGTACAAGATATATAAAAGAACGAGAAAAAATTATTAATGACATAGTATAAATTTAAATAAGTAGAAAAAATAATTATTAGACAACAGGTAACTAACTGTATAAGCGTGACTTAAAAGTGCCAAGTGTGCGGCAACCCCTGATATCTTGAGGAAGGAAATTCCAGGAGCGGGCAGAGGCTACTGTGAAGGAAGTAGAATAAGAGGAAGTGCTATGAAGAGGAATTGCCTAGCAAGAAAACGATCGGTGTGCATCCATTTTGGTACATAAAACAGTACATCTTGAACCCTTTTTTCATCTCTCAAACGTTGTAAGCGACCTGCAGTATATTGGCAGAAACAAAACTAGCATGGCAAAATAAGAAATCCGAAGAAATGAGAGTCGCGACTGAAAGTGGGAACATTGCGGACATATGGAAAGCGATAAGGGAACTCAAAGTAAAGTCCATAAATCGGACAAGAATAACGCCCGGGGAATGGAGAAGTTACTTTGATAGGGTGCTGGGAAATGAGAGGTTAAGATATAATCAAGGAAATATAGTTGAGATCCCTGACCCAATTCATATTCAATTACTGGATCAGGATATTTCGAAAAATGAAGTGGTTTCTTCCATTAAATGTTTAAAGAATGGTAAAGCACCTGGAATTGATGGAATACCAGGGGAATTCTTGAAAAAAATATGATATCATCCAATAAATTATTAGACGTTTTGAAAACTGCGATCAACAAACTTTTTAATGGAGGAGATTATCCGGAAGCCTGGGCGACAGGTGTCATCCAACCGCTATACAAAGGGAAAGGTGGGGCACAGATACCAGAAAGTTATAGGGGAATTTGTCTCTTGTCAGTGTTCGGAAAAATAGATTGTAAAGTACTTTACGAACGAATCAGACAATGGGCTAAAGAGAACAATAGGCTCTCAAAATATCAGGCAGGTTTTAGAGAAGGGTACTCCACGGTGGACAACCTATTTGTTCTGAGAACATTAATTGATGACAATCTGAAAATGAAGGGGGGTAAATTATTTTGTGCATTCATTGATTTTAAGATGGCATTTGATACTGTGGACCGAAGCGCACTTTGGGAAAAATTAAATCGGAAAGGATTGTCTCATAAAATGATACATGCTTTAATGTCAATTTATAAATATGTTAAATTTTGTATAACAGTAGACCAAGGGCACATTACAGAGAGCAGTGAAGCCAATCGGGGAGTGAGACAAGGTTGCATGTTATCACCAATGCTATTTAATCTATTCGTTGATGATATAGTAGACGTAATGCTAGAAGGAGAAATTGAGGCTCCGGAGATAGGAAATGTTAGAATCCCAGTCCTGTTGTATGCAGATGATTTAATTATTTCTGTTCCAAGACAATCAAGGGATTGCAAAGAGGTCTTGACCTACTGGAAATATACTGTAGGAATTGGGGATTGACTGTAAATGTTAGTAAGACAAAAACAATGACCTTTAAAAATGGGACGGTTTATGGTAGAACAGAGGAATGGAAATACAGAGATCAAGTTCTTCAAAACGTGAAACATTTTGAATATCTTGGTACGACGTTGAAAATGAACGGAAAGTGGAAAAAACACATTGATATAGCATTATTTAAAGGGAGGGGACAACTTAACAGTGTACTCGGTATTCTGGGTCGAGTGCCTGATATTCCAGTCAGCACATTAGAAAAAATGTATGGAGCGATGGTCAGGCCAGTAATGCACTATAGTAGTGAGATTTGGGGTCTCCAAAGAACGGAAATACTAAATAAGGTATATACGCATTTTCTAAAGTATATTACAGGACTTAGTAAGGCCGTTTCTAACTGTGGAATTTTATATGAATTCGGATCATTCCAGGACGACATTAACTGTAAAATTTGTGTACTCAAATACTGGTTTCGAGTAATCCAAGGTGAACAAACAATGCTTAGAGCAATTTGTTACGACCACCAAATTAAAAACATAGATGTTAAATTTTGGGCAGACGAGGTTAGGAGAGAACTCCAAAAGATTGGGATGGGCTGGATATGGGAAAAAGGGACTGAAAATCGCAAGAACGTGTGGAGAAAAATAAGGAGGAGGTACTTAGATGTAAACCAACAAGATACCTTCGCCGAATGTACAGGAAAACGCTCACTGTGTTTACAAAGAGACCTAAAACACGTCTGGGGAAAAGAATCGTATATACTCAACCTAGAATTTAAGGAGAGATCAGGGCTTGCTTGTGTTTAGGCTAGGGGCATGGAAATTTCTAAAAATCAGCGACGATCGCGATATGCGAATATGTCCAATTTGCGGGAACTTTGAAGATGAGATACATATGTTAGGAAAATGTAATGATTTAGAATATTGGAGACGTCAGTTATTACCGGAAAGATTTCTAAATTCAAATCGGGAAAGATTGGCATGCTACGAGTTATTGGTAAATCCAGAAAATTGGATAAACCTCGGTAAATTTCTGGACAAAACGAGAAAAATAAGGACAACACTCATTCATGAATAATATATGTTATCAAAATGCAATACCATTAATTATTAACAATTATATATAAATTAATTAGTGTATAATGCTGTTGTGTTATTATTTAATTGAAATATTAATGTGTTTTCTTTATGTAATTGTAATGTTAATGTTTTTTTAGTGTATAATGCTATTGTGTTATTACTTAATTTAATATTATTGTGTTTTCTTTATGTAATTGTAATGTTAATGTTTTTAGTGTATAATGCTATTGTGTTATTATTTAATTGTAATATTATTATTGTGTTTTCTTTATGTAATTGTAATGTTATTGCTATTGTGTTATTACTTAATTGTAATATTATTGTGTTTTCTTTATGTAATTGTAATGTTAATGTTTTTAGTGTATAATGCTATTGTGTTATTATTTAATGGTAATATTTTTATTGTGTTTTCTTTATGTAATTGTAATGTTATTGCTGTTTTTGTTTATTTTTCTTTACACTAGTACCAATTATTACTTTATTGTAACGGACTGTCAACAGCACGTACGGCTTACTGCCCGTGCGACCCATATTTGTAAATAATATTGTAAATATCTTACTTTTTGTCTAATAAAGTCCTACTACTACTACAGACATATAAACTTGATATCGCGAGAGTAAGCCTGTTGATCCATACGTGTCAATCACCGAAGTAAAATCATCTTCCAGCCTGCATACAAGTAACATCTCTCAAACGTTGTAAGCGACCTGCAGTATACAGACATATAAACTTGATATCGCGTGAGTAAGCCTGTTGATCCATACGTGTCAATCACCGAAGTAAAATCAACTTCCAGCCTGCATACAAGTAACATCTCTCAAACGTTGTAAGCGACCTGCAGTATAAAGACATATAAACTTGATGTCGCGAGAGTAAGCCTGTTGATCCATACGTGTCAATCACCGAAGTGAAATCAACTTCCAGCCTGTATACAAGTAATATCTCTCAAACGTTGTAAGCGACCTGCAGTATACAGACATATAAACTTGATGTCGCGAGAGTAAGCCTGTTGATCCATACGTATCAATCACCGAAGTAAAATCATCTTCCAGCCTGCATACAAGTAACATCTCTCAAACGTTGTAAGCGACCTGCAGTATACAGACATATAAACTTGATGTCGCGAGAGTAAGCCTGTTGATCCATACGTGTCAATCACCGAAGTAAATCAACTTCCAGCCTGTATACAAGTAACATCTCTCAAACGTTGTAAGCGACCTGCAGTATACAGACATATAAACTTGATGTCGCGAGAGTAAGCCTGTTGATCCATACGTGTCAATCACCGAAGTAAAATCATCTTCCAGCCTGCATACAAGTAACATCTCTCAAACGTTGTAAGCGACCTGCAGTATACAGACATATAAACTTGATGTCGCGAGAGTAAGCCTGTTGATCCATACGTGTCAATCACCGAAGTAAAATCAACTTCCAGCCTGTATACAAGTAACATCTCTCAAACGTTTGTAAGCGACCTGCAGTATAAAGACATATAAACTTGATGTCGCGAGAGTAAGCCTGTTGATCCATACGTGTCAATCACCGAAGTAAAATCATCTTCCAGCCTGCATACAAGTAACATCTCTCAAACGTTGTAAGCGACCTGCAGTATACAGACATATAAACTTGATGTCGCGAGAGTAAGCCTGTTGATCCATACGTGTCAATCACCGAAGTAAAATCAACTTCCAGCCTGCATACAAGTAACATCTCTCAAACGTTGTAAGCGACCTGCAGTATACAGACATATAAACTTGATGTCGCGAGAGTAAGCCTGTTGATCCATACGTGTCAATCACCGAAGTAAAATCATCTTCCAGCCTGCATACAAGTAACATCTCTCAAACGTTGTAAGCGACTTGCAGTATACAGACATATAAACTTGATGTCGCGAGAGTAAGCCTGTTGATCCATACGTGTCAATCACCGAAGTAAAATCAACTTCCAGCCTGTATACAAGTAACATCTCTCAAACGTTGTAAGCGACCTGCAGTATACAGACATATAAACTTGATGTCGCGAGAGTAAGCCTGTTGATCCATACGTGTCAATCACCGAAGTAAAATCATCTTCCAGCCTGCATACAAGTAACATCTCTCAAACGTTGTAAGCGACCTGCAGTATACAGACATATAAACTTGATGTCGCGAGAGTAAGCCTGTTGATCCATACGTGTCAATCACCGAAGTAAAATCATCTTCCAGCCTGTATACAAGTAACATGTGCTACACTACATAACATAGGTTTCCAATTATTTTGGTGAACACTCTTCTCAAATATGACCGGAATTCTATGAGAAAATGTGTTCTCCCCGGGGGGACTTAAAATAAGAATCGGTTCAAAATTTCGGCACCAATCGAAAAGAAAAACTCATTATATAAAATGATATTATAAAGAAGTGATGAGGAAGCACTTTTTGAAAAGCTGTGATATTGGAAGCTATCATCCATATTAACTTTAAAGGTGGAATTATCATGCCACGAGTGATTTCCAAATTATCGATAAATTCACGATTCACGAAGTGAGAAGATAATTTATTTAGAGAATTTGGAATTCAAGAGTGGCATTTGTTAGGTCTATTTAACGAATAAAATTAAGCTGTTTACTCACAAATCATTATTTAAATATAGTTATTTTAAAATATTTATATAATTAATGTAAACGGCGATGTTTGAAAACAAATTAGAAACGATTGGTACGCTTCATTTGCTTTTTTGTTTGTCACTGCAACCAGATCATATTATTTATTGCCAAAGGAACGCAATATTGTAAGAATGCACTCTAGTGGAGAAAAAATGAAACACATCAAACTGTATATTAATTAATTTCTGGTGTCCTATGATGCAAATATGACAATTCTATTTTTCTGGGAAAAAACACATTTCAGAATGTGCAAACAGTGGTTTCTTTTTTTGGTGGTATAATCAATTGCTACAAATGCTTTTATATTATCTCCCGCATGCGGTATGTGTTGATATTCATGCACTATATATACAATCTGGTAGCCGTATTTCTTAGTGAGTCAGTCACTGCAAAATTATGCTATGACCTATTCAGAATGTTAAAAAACGAGGTGCTTTCTTTATAATGATAAACTTTAGTTGGTACATTTTAGGCGAAACACGACTGTGATTGGTTGTAAAATAAAAAATCATTGTAACGTGATTGGTCATTGACTCCCATTTCGGCATGAGTTAAATAGTCATGTAAAATAACGTAACTGATTAAATTATTATCACACGATTTTAATATAATATCACAACTAACTTATTTCTAGCTCTTCGGATTACTTTATGGCATCCTAACTCCAGTCTTCAAACTTGTAGGTGGAGTTTTGGGTGGGATTTTAGGTAAATAAGCTGTTGAGAAGAAAAGCATGTAAAATGGACGAGAGTACTATGATCTTCTTGAGGGGTACCAGATGAAATTCATAATTTTAAAATGAATCTACCTAGAATTTCTTGCGAAATATACAATAGTCAATATAGTTATAGCTAAAAAAACGATTTTATTTATTGTTAATATATGAGCATTTGTATGAAGGAAGTATGTTCATATACTGTCAAAATGTTTAATAATTATTAGGAACACGAATATTAGACTATTACTTCAGAGAAGAGGTTTGAAAAATAAAAGTTTTATTTAAAATAAGTATTATTATTTTAATATTCATTATTTACATTTGTAAATCCTAAAAACTTCAGACATTAGAAAGGAGGTATTATTCACACAGCCTATACAGTAACACTATCTGGCCATCTAATGACATTCTCCTTGTTTAGCAAGAATATATGAGCAAACAGAGTTTATTTTCTTAAACGTTTGAGCTGATCCTCATCAGGAGAGGAACTGTGTTGTCTCTGTGTCTCAGAGCATCCAGCATGTGAAGGTCCTGGACGGCGCGCGCGGCGGTGGAAACGTAAATGTAAGTGCAGGATAAACTTCACAGGATAAAGGAACCAAACTATTGAGCTTTTCCAATAAATTAATTTGACCCTATATAAGATATATTTATTTTTTATTCTTTTATATAGATTAAACACTTCCCTCCAATTCACAATTCCAATTCGTAAACTATTTAAACACCGTATGTAATATTTTTCATTCTTCTTCTTCACTTCACGGGCTAGGCAAATTGCCCGTTCCGCCTTACAGTTCTGTCCATCTTTTCACTGGCTTTCCTACATTCCTTGAACCTCTTGGCTTGTAGTTAAATACAGCTTAAAATGTGAATTTGTTTCATAATGTTAAACAGCCTTTCTGAGTCATCATACAGATGCACGATGGCTCTAAAACAAAATTCGAGAAATTTAAAATAGAAATAATCACGTAGTAAAAAAATAATTTTTTTGCTAATACCTAAAATAACCTGAATATCACGGGAAACCGCGAGTTTCCGCGATCGATTTTCAATAAATCATCCGTTCTACCATAGTAAAGGAAAATGCCCGGAAATTCCCAGAAATATAATTAAATTACTCAAGTTTGTTAAAATTCTCTTGAAAAAATAACGAAAAAAGTACCCTATTTGAAGAAGCTTAATCTGAATCAAAATAGATATCTAGAGGATTTAAAAAAATGTATTAATGCTTATTAGTTTATCGCAATCCATAACTATTCACTTAAAATCTAATCCCTAATAAGCAATAATCTATATGGAACATAAGCTTGTACACCCTTCGACAAAAAAATGAGTCATCTCTTGAACGCACATTTCTTCTAAGTCATACACGGCACAGCGCTGGGTTCAAACTAGGAAACTAGTCATAATTGTGCAGTCCCTGAGCTAGTGTGTTATGTGGCATGAACTGAAAGCTCTTCTACGTGTCCCGAAAGCTCAGCGGTAAAGCACGCGGTCACTGTTTCTGTTAATGAGGATCGCACGTTCGCGTCTTCAATTACGCAGTTCGTGATATTTGTATTAAAACGTTTTATGAATTAAATACATTTTATTTCGACATTTGAATTAATCTATACTTTTTAAGTTCATAATTTTTTTAAACCGTTGAGGTTATAACAATGTTAAATTATATGTTTTTACACGCTTTATATTAGCTTGACCTGTATCTATGTAACGAACCTGTATCTATGTAATGGAATCTTTGAACACGATTTTAATCCACTTTAAAACATTGGATCGACTTGAAGCTTTGTATACTTGTAAAGAACCCATGACAATACAATAATTTCATAGTTTTTTTTTTAAAATCCTGGCCAGAATCATCGGAAAATCAAAAAAATAAAAACCTGTGTAATAGGTTGCGGACTTATCGACTTTTTAGTCAATCGTTGTAAGAGCTCAGTTAGTAGAGCGGTGGACTGTAGTGATATATAATTTTAGCAATCAATAGGTCGCTGGTTCAAATCCGGGCCGGAGGTTTTTTAGAAAAGTATTAAGCAATTAAATTTTCATGGAATTCCGGTTTATGACAATCAATTAAACTAAAAATAAAAAAAAATAAATAATAGTTTAAAAACTGGAACAACACGCTTCATTAGATAACCAAACTAAAAAATAAAAAAATAAATAATAGTTTAAAAAACTAAAACAACACGCTTTATTAGAAAACCGAACAAAAAAAATAATTTCCAACACGCTTGCGGAAAAAAAATTAAAGTGGTCAACAAAAAAGTCATCTCTAACACATATAGAATAAAACTAGAGTTATCTACAAAAAGAAAATTACCATCAAACGCGTTGGGTGCTTTTTATGGTTTTTACGTTTTCTTCTTAGAGACTTTACTTTTACCAATATCTGTTTACTATCAAATATAAGTATTAATTGATATAGAGCACTCCACGTTTTTGATATTAAAATTATTTTTTTGTAGATAACTCTAGTTTTATTCTAGATGTGTTGGAGATTACTTTTTTGTTGACCACTTTAATTTAATCCCAAGCGTTTTGGAAAATAAAATTATTTTTAATTTTTTAGTTCGGTTTTCTAATAAAGCGTGTTGTTTTCGTTTGTGTAAACTAGTATTTATTTATACCGTGTATACTCAACTATCTAAAATTTTCGTTGATTTCACTCTAGGCCTTTCGATGCATGCTTCATCTTCTGGAGTTGTTGTAGTAGTATTGAATTAACTGTACGTCTAATAGAGGGTTTTGCTTATTAGGCACATTTTCGTTGAGAATGTTTGTATTCTTGGCCTTCTTGATATATTTCGATTTCTTGTAAAATGTTAATTTTGTGTCTGTTGTTTTCTCTGTGTATAATTTACATTGTATTATCGATATTGTTGAAACTGTGGCCGCTTTCTGAAGTGTGTTTAGCGAAATTTGATTTCATTGTTAGAGGAGGAGGTAAATCAAATTTCGCTGTTTTCCATGTTGATTCCAATGGAAAATGTATGGGCTAAGATGAAAATAGAGATGAACTCTAATTGGCTTGCAGATGCACGAAAAATGAAAGATAGCTTATGGGGACAAATTCAAGATGCGTGGGATGCTCTAGCCCAGCGGTACTCATTACGCGGCCCGCGGTCCGCATGCGGCTCTTGAAGATATTTATTAAGGCTCTTGGAATAATTTTACTTTCATTACATTACATTTAAATTTTTTATTCTAAGTATAAAATAATATTATCTTTATTGAAATTCTACAAAACTTTGGATATCCCTGTGTCATTCCGAGCAGTACAGTACCGCACGTGTTCAACAATGCAATGCAGTGTCCTGGCTAGTATTAATGGTTTTGAATATGTGTACGTTTGTTTTTAAAACCGTTTAAACTTCTACATTGTCGTCCGAATCTTTCACAATGAAATATTATACAATTTAGTTTCTATGAACAAGCGACTGGATACTGTGTGTTACCTAATCAGTTGAAGTGAAGTGAATTTCAGTGTTTAATAATGGCTGGTGTTTTTTCGAAAGGGAAAAAGAGAAAACTCGAAGATGAAGGAAGAGTTTTTGAAGATACTTGGGAGCATGAATTTTTCTTCATACGTCCTAAAAAGGAAGGCAGTGCGATGTGTTTATTATGTCGAGACGTAGTTCAAGGTTATAAACGATTTAATCTTAATAGGCATTATAAAACGGTGCATTCAAATTTTGAGTGCAAATATCCTAAAGATTCTAAATTGAGAGCAGAAAAACTAAAAACATTAAAAATGTCAATAGTGTCTGAACGGAAAATGATGTTGGATACCGTAAGTGAAAATAAATTGATAACAAAAGCATCATATGAAGTAGCAGAAATTTTAGCACGCAAAATGAAACCGTTTGCCGATGCAGAGATTTTTAAGGAGTGTTTTCTAGTCGTTTGTGACACATTATTTTCTAAATTCCCAAATGCAAAACAGATAAAAAGTGACATACAAAAGTTACAACTTTCCGATTCTACTTGTGTTAGGAGAGTTAACGAAATGTCTGTAGACATGCTCCTTTGTACTCTCGATGAAATTCGTGAATGTGACTATTTCAGCCTTGCTCTGGATTCGTACACAGATATTAGTTCCACCTCTCAGTTGCTTTTATTTGTTAAATATCGTAATAAGATAGGGATTATAAAGGAAGAATTTTTAACTGTAATACCTATGACAGGTCAGACACGGGGAATAGATTTTTTTGAAGCAGTTAAATCTTTTTTTGACAAATACAAAATTGACCTAAACAAACTTTTATCAGTGTGCACTGACGGTTGTCCCTCAATGGTAGGTTGTCATACAGGATTCATTTCTAAAAAACATTTGTTAAAAAACATTTAAATAGAGACCACTTATTAACATACCATTGCATTTTACATCAAGAAAATCTTGCTGCTAAATTTGACGAAACTTTCAGATCTGTGATGAAGAAAGTAATTAACATTGTTAATTTCATTAGATCACGTGAACTAAATCATAGGCAATTCATAGAATTTCTCAAAGAGCTTAATTCACAGTATGATGATGTTATTTATCACAGTGAGGTCAGGTGGCTGAGTAAAGGAAGAGTTTTGGAACGATTTTTTAATCTTCGCCATGAAATAAAACTCTTTTTAAGTGAACGAGATAAAGAGTACCCTGAACTAGACTCTTCATCATGGTGATTAAAAGTTGGCTTCCTGGCTGACATAACAGGAATACTGAATTATGTCCAAATTAAAATGCAAGGTACAAATAAACTTATTACTCAGCTCACAAGTGCAATTTTTTCTTTAGAAGAAAAATTAAAAATGTATACAGAAGAACTTAGTAATAATGATTTCACTAGTTTCCCATGTTTCCAACATCTTATTGAAGAATATTTAGAGGAAAAAATAAACTTGCAACCCTTCATAGAATTGCTCACTGTACTACACCATGATTTCAGCGCGAGATTTAATGATTTTAGAAAGTTTCGAAACCCATTTCGATTAGTTGAAAATCCCTGGTCAATAACGACAACAGATGTAACTGGGTTGTCAATTTTTGGTCCTGAGATTAGAAATCTAAAAAATGAACTTATTGATCTCCAGCAGGATTCAGAACTGGAAGGTATTTTTCAAGAGAAACGAAAAACGAGTTCAATTTTAGAGTTTTGAAATACAGTTCCATAAAAACAGTTCGAAAACTTGGTGTCGTGTGCATATAAAGTTCTGTGTCTTTTTGGATCAACGTATGTTTGTGAAATGACTTTCAGTAAGATAAAGTTCATCAAGGGTAAATATAGATCTCGTCTCACCAATGTGAACTTGGAAAACCTGCTGCGGATATGTGTGGCAAATCAACCAGCTCGTATTGACAAAATTGTGCAGGAGAGTAGCAGAGTTCGACCATCAACTTCACAGCAGTAATCTACACAACTGTAAGTTGCCTTAAAATTAGGTACAGTGCCGTAATAATAATAATAATAATAATAATAATAATAATAATAAAATAATAATAATAATAATAACGATAATGATAATAATAATAATGATAATAATAATAATAATAATAATAAACAGTTATATTATTAACAATAAATTAAAAGACAGTTAATCAGTAACAAAAGTTAAATGTCAGTAATCAGTAATTGTGTAAAAAAAAAAAAAAAAAAAAAAAACTGCGTGTTACCAAGACTGAAAACTGTGACATTTGGTGCAGCTCTCGAACAGATATGGTTTCTTATATTTGGCTCTAGTGAGTGCCACTGCTCGAGCCGATCGTCCACGTGCCTGTAGAAATTTGATTGCATCAATGTCCCGCAGATTGAGGGCGGCAATAGATGCCCGATATTGATTTTGTTTTTGTAAAATTTTGATTTTAGAAGATATTATTTTCTTTCTTCATTTAATTATTAGAAGGTTTTCATTTATGTGTTTTGTGTGTGCATTAAAGCCATAAAATTCAAATATAAAATTACATATGAAACTATATTACAGGCGAAATGCTATCCTAAGATTCAGTAAATAAAAAATAAAGTAGAACGGGAATCGAACCCGTGAGGTTACGAACGTAGATGTTGTGTGTTAAACCCCTCGACCACGGAAACACACAAAGGGAAGCTCTCTCTTTTATGTTACTTGAGTGTGCACTACGTTAACTAGCAAACACCACAGTACAATTACTGAAAACGTGTTAATGTGAATACGGCTTCTGCGAGTGCTCACGAAGTTCCCCGATCGGTTGATAGAATCAAGACATGACTCAGTTTTTTGTCAAAGGGTGTACAAAGAGCGCTGATAAAAGATACTTGCAGTATGAGAGAAGTATGGTCGTATAGACTCAAGGTAACACAGACTGATGAAAATTGGGTACCGTATTATCGCCTGATTATTCAGCTCTGCCATGTGCTATTTTTTCCTGTCTAGAATCAATATCAGAAAATCGACTTTTGGCCGCCTAAATCGGTCACATACCCCACTGTGCGTTGTTACAGTAAATGAGATAGTAGATCTATATCGTACAAAAGTTTAGCTTGAAATTCTTCCCTATGGTGAAATAGAATATGAACAAAAAATAAACGAAAGGTGCTTTTGCAGTGTACAAAAAAATACCGGTGGATTTTTTTAATGTTCAATAATTATGCAGATTTTGTAGTATTATTGCAAATGTGTACATTAATTTTACTTAATATATTTATGCAGGCAGATAGTAACAATAATGAGGCACAGTGTGGTGTTTACAAAAACAAAAACTGCAGCCACCCGATGACTGGAAATTGCAATTCTAATTATACTGAGATGAAACATAAATAACTTTAGGCATCAATATACTTAATATATTGCTGTTTAATTTAATTACGAATTCCAACATTTAAAAGGTGAAGTGGGTTTTGTTACGTGACCTGTAAAATATCTAGAACATACTGGATGGATTTTGAATTTAACCTTTAGAAACGGAAAGAAACCAAAATATGGTTTTCGCGGAAGCAGATATGCGATTTAGATTTTTTCAGCTACATGAAACCAAGACATAGTTAATAAATAAAAACTTTACAGTTTGTAACTTACTTACATTGTATTGTATGAACGTGGCATAACTGCAGAGCCAATGACGTCAGAAAATCCGATTAATCCCAATACTGAGGAAGAACTAAATGCACGAAAAAAAAATATATTTTAAGGAAAACATATGTTGTATAATCAGAAACATTAATTCATTTCGCGTGGTAATTTTATAGATTGTCAGATTTTCGTTTTTCGGTTGTGAGCGGTAGACTGAGTTAGGATGTAGAGCTTTGCACATTAGATCACAAAATATAGCTTTTATTGTATTGTAAGCCCTTATTTTCCCTTTACCGAGATTTAGGCGCTCTCCCCCTACAGGGAAGAATTTTGAACCATAGTAATTTAGTTACACTTGTTTTCGTATAGATGCCATTTTGAGTGATACGTGGTCAGCGTTCCGCCCCATACTGACATCTAGGAAACTAAGGTAGTACTAGGACGGGAAAATTCGGTAAATTTTTCTTAGAGGCCTTTTCATTAAGGCTTAAAGTCCCTCGCGGAGGACTTGCTCCTTGGATTTTTCCGTCCTAAAAAATCCATCGACCCCGGCCGGGTTTGAACCCGCGACCCTTGGGACCAGAGGCAAGGAGCATAACCACTTGTCCACAGCGGCCAATAAAATATATAGCTCTTAACAAAATTAACATTTATAATATAGAATTATAAAATAGTTACCTAAAATGTCCGTCTCCTCAACTTAAAAATTAATGATTATCTGTAGCGCTGTCGGGAATAGTCCCATCATCAGCAGAAGTAACAGGATATGGGTTATTATGAGTTGACCCCTGATCCAATAATGGCGTTTCACTGAAGATCTGATACAGGGAATTACACATATTGGGCGTGTTCTCATTCAATACATGGTCGTTGTTAACTTCCTTAAAAATTTCCATCTCCTCGAGTACGTTTATCTTAGCTGGATTGTTTTCCCTGTGTAGTATTGTTAGGGTGTTTTCAATATCTAACATATGATGTCCTGCATGGATAACGTATCATGCATAGCTTGATTTTCCTTCTGCGTAAATAAAGTCTCGAAATTATTCTTTAAATCTAATGTTAAAATCCCTGCTTGTTCTTCCTATGTAAAATTTGTTACAATCTTTATACTTAAATTTGTATATTCCCTTGATATTAAAAATATTATTTTATTCGATGTTATTGCTTATAATGTTATTTCATTTGTTATTAGTTCTATATAATATTTTTACGTGTTTTTAGCTTTCTTTAGTGTATTAGCTAATTTTGATGTTTCTTTGCCTGTATATGATTTTTTGTTGTTATCAGATTCTCTTTCAAGTTTAGTTACGTTAAAAATCTTGTTCTTTCTTTATTTCTATTTATAATGTGTTCACTGCAGCCGTTAATTTTTGCCATATATTTATTGTACTTAAATTCTTGAATAATGTATTTGATTAACAGACGTTTCTATGAATTAAGGTGTTAAATGTACTTATCTTTTGTTGAAAAGGGAGAATAGACATTTTGTTTCTGGTAAGAGCATTTCTTGTAGGTTTCCGGTAAAATAATTTTATTAATGTTCTCTCATTCCCTCCATAGTATCTTTACCTTGTCGTGGTGGAGTGGTTTCCGTGCTTAAATGATACTGAGATCTATGCCGGCGGTAGCATTGCTGCCGATAGGGTTACCCATGCCGGACTGGTCGAAGGTGATAAGCCAGACGAAAAAAGTATCTTAGTCAAAAGAGTGACGATCTTTCACCGTAAAAATACAACCGTCAAGAAATGCGGACATGGGTTCAACTGGGGTAAAATTTTCCGGAGGTCAAATAGTTCCCCATTCGGTTCTCCGGACGGGGACTACTTCAGGGAACCCATGCCAAAGGCTCAAACATGGAATGTTAGGACTTTATACAATAGCGGCGCACTAGAGATATTAACGCGGGAATTAGATAAATCGCCCATCGATATAGTCGCTTTACAGGAAGTTAGGTGGCCAGGAGAAGGTAGTCAGGAATCAGGAAGCTTTGCATTATACTACGGGGGTGCAGAAAGACCTGCATTTGGAACGGGTTTTTTAGTCAGAAGGAGGATCCCATCCGCTATCCGAGATATTAAGTTTGTTAGTGATAGGATACCGAGTTGGACTAATGGTTATGCTCTTGCCTCTGGTCTCGAGGGTCGCGGGTTCAAACCCGGCCGGGGTCGATGGATTTTTTAGGAAAAAAACCAAGGAGCAAGTCCTCCGGGAGGGACTTTAAGCCGTGGGTCCCGAGTCTGAAGATTTTCAGGCTCGTAAAAAATCCTTAAGCCTGAATGAGAAGGCCTCTAAACAAAATTTACCGAATTTTCCCGACTTAGTGCTACCTTGGTTTCCTAGATGTCAGTATGAGGCGGAACGCTGATCACGTTCCACTCAAAATGACATCTATACGAAAACAAGTGTAACTAAATTAGTATGGTTCAAATTCTGCCCTGTAGGGGAGAGCGCCTAAATCTCTGTATAGGGAAATCATAGGCTTACAATACAAAAATACTAAAGGGTAAAAAAACATTATTTTATAATTGTAAATGTACATGCCCCCACAGAAGATAAAGATGACAAGATCAAGGATGAGTTCTATGAAGAATTAGAATGCGTATTTGATAGCCTTTCACGATATCATATGAAAATTGTCTTAGGAGATTTTAATGCAAAAGTGGGACGGGAAGATATATTGAAACCAACAATAGGCAAATTCAGTCTTCATGAAGATAGTAACGACAATAGGGTTAGATTAGTCACATTCGCCACATCAATGAATCTCATTGTTAACAGTACAACATTTCAGCATAAGGATATTCATAAATACACCTGGACGCCTCCAGATGGCGAAAATCGGAACCAAATAGATCATGTATTAGTGGACAAACGCTGGCACAGTAGCATCATCGATGTTAGATCAGTTAGAGGGACAGACTGCAATTCGGATCATCATCTGGTCAGAGTGAAAATCAGACAACGGCTATCGCTTATGAGAGGAACAAACGCTAAAGATGATTCTGTAAAATTTGAATTAAAAAACTTGAAAAATTATGAAATGCGGCAAGAATATCAAATCAAAATTGCTAATAGATTTGAAGTACTGGAATCTTCAGATGACAATGTGGCATACCAAGAAGAAACTGATATAAATAAAGAATGGGAGGCTATAAGAGAGACTATTAAATTGTCAGCATCAGAAAGCATTGGTTGTTTAAAAAAGAGGCAAAACAAGAAATGGTTTGATGAGGAATGTGCCGACATTGTAAAGAAAAGGAAGCTAGCATAAATAAAATGGTTACACGAGCGAAATGAGGTAAATTTATAAAATTGGGTAGTATTAGACGGGAAACCACCAAGTTACTAACGAGTAAAAAGAGGGAATATTTAAGAGAGCAAACTAATGATCTTGAAATGAACGCAAAAAAAGAAACATTACAGGATTATATCAGGGAATTAGAATAGAGAAAAAAGGGTTTCAGGCTAGAACAAACATAATTCGGAATGAAAATGGGGAAATGATTGCAATTCCAGGAGTATATTAAATAGATGGAAACGTTACTTTAATCAGCTATTAAATGTACACACTTCGACAAAAAAATGAGTCATCTCTTGAACGCACATTTCTTCTAAGTCATACTCGGCACAGCGCTGGGTTCAAACTGGGAAACTAGTCATAATTGTGCAGTCCCTGAGCTACTGTGTTATGTGGCATGAACTGAAGACTCTACTACGTGTTCCGATAGCCCAGTGATACAGCATGCGGTCACTGTTTCTGTTAATGAAGATCGCAGGTTCGCGTCTTCAATAATGCAGTTTTTTCGTGATATTTGTATTAAAACGTTTTATGAATTAAATACATTTTTTTCGACAATTGAATTAATCTATACTTTTAAAGTTAATTTTTTTTATACCGTTGAGGTTATAACTATGTTAAATTATATATTTTTACACGCTTTATATTAGCTTAACCTGTATCTGTCTATATAACGAACCTGTATCTATGTAACGGAATCTTTGACATCGATTTTCACCCACTTAAAAACATTGGATCGACTTGAAACTTCGTATACTTGTAAAGGTAAAAAAGGTAAAGTGATCCCACTATAGGCCTCAGGAGGCCCTTGGGGTAGTAGGAGGTTAAGGCTCCCACTTTTTCTTGACAATCGGCACTTGATGCCAGCCGGGTTGTCAGCCCTGCGTGACGGCCGCCTTTACCCCAGAACAAGCGTCTGGTACTCATTTCGGTTAGAGGCTGAGTCGACCCCAGGGCCATAGTGCCGCCAGAAGGTTTGGGTCAGTTTAAAAATCCTGACCCCACCGGGACTCGAACCCTCGACCTTCCGGCTTGTAGCGCAGTGCCTTAACCATTACGCTACGGCGTGCTCCCATACTTGTAAAGGAGCCATGACAATACAATAATTTCATAATTGTTTTCTAAAATCCTGGCCAGAATCATCGAAAAATCAAAAATAATAAAAATCGGTGTGGGTTCAACTGGGGTAAAATTTTCCGGAGGTCAAATAGTCCCCCATTCGGTTCTCCGGGCGGGGACTACTTCAGGGAACCCATGCCAAAGGCTCAAACACAACACTAAGGAATTAGGACTGGAAGTAAATATCAATAAAACTAAATATATGGTCACACGTAGAAATGCATTATACAATGGAAATGGACAGTTAATAACTAATGAGGGAAATTTTGAGGAAGTTGCTGAATTCAAATACCTAGGAACAATAATCACAAATAAGAATGAGATGCATAAAGAAGTTAAAGATAGGCTCAATTTTGGAAACGCGTGCTATTATGCATTGCAGAGACTTTTGATGTCCCAACTCCTTTCAAAAAATGTTAAACTGAAAATATATAAAACTATTATTCTACCAGTTATATTATATGGGTGCGAAACATGGACTCTTACAATAAGGGAGGAAATGAGATTATGAGTTTTTGAGAATAAATTTCTTTGGAAAAAATTTGGACCAAAGAGAGATGAACAGACGGGTGAATGGAGAAGACTACATAATGATGAACTACATGGTCTTTATAGGAAGCCAGATATAATAAGAACAGTTAAGTCTCGTAGACTGCGATGGGCGGGACATGTTGCGCATATGGGGAATGAAAGACGTGCATGGACGCTTCTTGTAGGAAACCAGAGGGAAAACGCCCAGTTGGTAGACCAAGAATTAGGTGGGAGAACAACATTAAGAATGATTTGAAGGAAGTAGATTATACAGGGAATAATTGGAAAGCATTAGCTCAGGTTAGAATGTATGGAGAGCTTATGTCCGCGCGGCCATGAACCTATGGGTTCGATAGTGCCAGTGAGTAAGTAAGTAAGTAAGTAAGTAAGTAAGTAAGTAAGTAATAGGTTCCGGACTTATCGACTTTTTAGTCGATCTTTGTAAGAGCTCAGTTAGTAGAGCGGTGGACTGTAGTGGTATATAATTTCAGCAATCAACAGGTCGCTGGTTCAAATCCGAGCCGGAGGGTTTTTTAGAAAAGTATTAAGCAATTAAATTTTCATGGGATTCCGATCAAAAGCGTGGAGTACTTTTTATGGTTTTTACGTTTTCTTCTTAGAGACTTTACTTTTACCGATATCTGTTTATTATCAAATTTATTAATTGATATAGGGCACCCCACGCTTTTGATATTAATTTTTTTTTGTAGATAACTCTAATTTTATTCTACATGTGTTGGAGATGATTTTTTTTGTTGACCACTTTAATTTTATCCCAAGGGTTTTGGAAAATAAATTATTTTTCATTTTTTAATTCGGTTTTCTGATAAAGCGTGTTGTTTTAGTTTGTTTAAACTATTATTTATTCATACCTTGTATACTCAACTATCTAAAATTTTCGTTGATTTCACTCTAGACCTTTCGATGCATGCTCATCTTCTGGAGTTGTTGTAGTGGTATTGAATTAACTGTATGTCTAATAGAGGGTTTTGCTTTTTAGGCACATTTTCGTTGAGAATGTTTGTATTCTTTGCCTTCTTGATAATTTCGATTTCTTGTAAATAATGTTAATTTTGTGTCTGTTCTTTTCTCTGTGTATAATTTACATTGTATTATCGATATTGTTAAAACTGTGGCCACTTTCTGAAATATGTTTAGCGAAATTTGATTTCATTGTTGAAGGAGAAGGCAAATCAAATTTCGCTGTTCACCAGGTTGAATCCAATGGAAAATGTATGGGCTAAAATGAAAATAGAGATGAACTCTAAATTGGCCTGCAGATGCACGAAAAACGAAAGATGGTTTATGGGCACAAATTCAAGACGCCTGGGATGCTCTAGCTGATAGTCCACGTGCCTGTAGAAATTTGATTACATCAATGCCCCGCAGATTGAGGGCGGCAAGAGATGCTGAGGATTCATACACCCGATATTGATTTTGTTTTTGTTAAAGTTTCATTTTAGAAGATATTATTTTCTTTCTTCATTTAATTATTAGAAGGTTTTAATTTATGTATAATTATAGGCTTTCACGGCCGGCGTCTTGATCCATATTTGGTTCGTCTTCCGGGCTTATAGGCCGTGGTCTGGTTGTCTTCTTACTCGACGTTTCGTCTACTGCTGCGGTAGACATCATCAGGAGATACTGCGTACTCTCTGTGAACTCCTCAACAGTCGGCTGCAGACTGGCTGGCCGGAGGGATTAGATGGGATGCCACGGCTGGTACAGAGTCATCTACAATTGGTAACGTAACTACGTTATGTGGCATCCGTAGCTCAATCCCGGTGGCGTTGGTCGTTGTAGCAGAATTTAAAAGTAAAAAAAAAAACAAATGCAAATTGCGAGGCGCAAGGCACGCATCCCGGTCAGCCATCGGTTCTCTATGGTCAGCCATTACGTTATTAATGAATTTTATCTGTCCTTGAAACCACGAAAATGCTTTTGAAATGTTGTGCACCAAGTCTGCAAGAATTATATTGGAAGAGGCAAACCACTATTCTGCTTCACTCGAGAACTCAACAGGTATTTATTTGTATTATATGAATATTATATCTATTCATAATATTTTTATTTTAAAAAATCTGTGTAACAGTTCAGACATTTTGAAACATTCATTTACAATATATGTATATTTCGAAAGTTGAAATATTTGAGTTAAAATTACTTGTTTTGGTATTTAAAAATAAGTTTTTGTTTAATTCGTATATGCCATATTTAATATTAATATATAAAATACGTTAATATTAAAATTATTCATATTCATATATTAATCTTTTTTTAAGATGAATCTATTTTCAACGATAATTTGCTGGGAAAAGATAACATTTTAAGATAATTGTAATTATATATTTTAAAATTAATTATATATGTTTTAATAATATATTTTTAAATAATTATATATTTAAAAATTGGTAATATATATAAAGCTTTCAATGCGACAATTTGAGTACATGGATACATATTTAATAATTGTAAAAAATATGTTATGAGTTTCATTGCAAAACTTCAATGCTAGTACGTTGTAACACAAATGATGTTTTAAAAAATTTCAGGTGTTCGAAATGGCTAAGATTTTGCAGTCTGGAAGACAGATATAAGACTGCTGCAAGTGTCCCCAGAGAGTAAGGCTGTGTGTGGATCATTTCGTGGAGACTGCAATGAATAGGATATGTGGCACAAATAGGGAATGAAAGAGGGGCAATGAAGCTTCTTTGTAGGAAAACAAGTGGGAAAACTCCCAGTTGGTAGACCAAGAATGAGGTGGGAGAATAACATTAACCTAGATTTGAGGGAAGTAGATTATACAGGAGATGATTGGAAAACATTAGTCCACGGGCCCGTGAACCAATCAGTTCGACAATGCTAGTGATATAGTTAATTTCTGTTCACTTCTTGTTCAGTGTTCCATTCCATCTTTTTCTTTTCTAACTGGGACTGCACATGGCCTCAATATAGTTCGATTGGCTGATGTTTCCATTAAGCACAGTGAGAATTTTTGGCTCAACTGCACTTCTACTAGCGCTTGATTTTTCAGTTATATTGTTGTAAACTATAGCTCTTCGTTTGTATTTACTAACATTATTTAATATTTTAAACTTTTTCAAACAATTTTTATAATTTTGAAGTATTTATTTAAATATGCAAATCACAATATTATGACACTGTTAGTCAATATTGTGAAGCTAACTGCTATTTTCTCCACAGAGTATATTCCTTAGTCTATGATTTTTCTATTGCTGTTTTGGGTTATCGCTGGTTGGATCAGCGTTAGGGAGTGATAAGTAAGTGTACACCCATTTTTAATAAATGTTTGGTAATTTTAATATTATTAATATATTTTTTAACATAGATTTGGGGATTTATTGCATATATTGGTCATTTAAATTTCATAGCGACGGATAGTAATCGAGGATGATAATCGATTGTGGGTTATCGCTGGCTCTATAAATTCTGGCGCATGCGCACTGTTGTTCTATAGGACTTCGAAAATATTTCACGCTAGTTTAAGTGCAGTTTTTCCTAATTTTTTCTATGTCCCAGGTAGAAACCACGCACATGCACCAACAGGTTATATTTTTAAATTGTTTCCCACTATTTACAATAAATTTTACAATTTTAAGTAACGATTATTTCGACATATTTTTCTATGATATTTAACTATATATGTAACATGAAGACGTGGCAGCCATATTGATTTGAACGAATATTCTATACAACAGTGCAGCCAATATAGAGTATGAACTTTAGAATTTCAGAACTTACTATTTATTTTTGGGCATTGCATTCTTTCATAGGTTACAGTGCTTAAATTGCATTAGGTTAGCTTTAAGGTTTGTTAAATAGCATGTATAATGTTGGCTGCATTGGGATATTCCATAGAGTAAACCGCTTCGCGTTTGTTGGTGCATGTGCAAAGGTGTCTGCCTGGGACTTAGAAAAAATTCTCACTGCGCTTAATGGAAACATCCGTTCGATCTGCCTGCACACAGTATTCACATTCATTACACTAAATTACCATGTATAAATGTAAAGACATTGTAAGAAATAAATATTCTCGTAGTGTAACAAGTAAATTATATTTAAATTCCTTATTATTTTAATGTGTCATATTTAGTAATTGTATAATCTTGGTCAATGCAAGGACGGATTGCTGAATAATTCAGTGCTAGAATGAAATACTTTTGTTACTTAAAGTATATTTGATTAAACAGTTAGATTTCATAAGTAACTAGCACTTATTTCTTCACTTACTTCAATAACAGCGAAGGGACTAGCATCAAAAACTATGGTAAATTTAACCGAGAGTGGAATTATTTTTGTGTAAACAAAATGGTTGCAGATTGCCCATTGTGGACAATTTTATTTTGACATTTGATTATGAGCTAGGTTCACTGATCATAATTTTCAATACTTTGTATTTAACATTTATTGTTAACACAATGAGGTTATGTATTAATTATTTTTAAATAATAATATAAGTACCTTGTTTTAATCCATCTTCCTGAATTTGAATTGATTTTTATTCAAGAAATGAAATCATGAAGACCTTTCAAAACATGTTTCATCTTCAAGCAGAAAACGAAATGTGTTTTGAAAGGCATTTGGTACCAAATTGCATGCCGAAGATGAAACATAAGTTCTGAAAGGCCTTTATGATTTTAAAATTTAATGAAGTTTTTGGAATAAAAATAAATTTTCATTGAGGAAGACATAAAAAAGTACTTATATTATTATTTATCACAATTAATACAAAATCATAATTTCTGCTAAGATTTTAAATAAATCCATGTCACTGAAAAGTAAAAAAAAAAAAAAAAAATTGCATGTTGGACATAAAATGACATCCAAAATTTGCTTATAATGTAATCATTTTACATTGTTGAATTAATATTTTCAACTTGAAGCCTCATATTATAAACTACGCTATTACTTATGATATAATTATTATTTGTAGAAATTGTGTAGCAAAGAAGTTAAAGTTAAGTTAGATAAAGCCATAGTTTACACCACATTCCATCTAGCTCATGTACACATCAGACTGCCTTCGTGGTCATAGAAATGTCGTTGCTTTAACATTGTTGCTTTAGTGCTGCTCTTCCGATTACGTTCCAGTTGTAATGTAAAAAAACAAGATGTAGGGGAACGTGGGGCAGAATGGGGTATCTAATGTTTGATCCAATGTATTTTACATTATAAATAAGTAAAATTTTGTTCTCTGATATGGATATGTTCATTGGTATTTAATAAACAGAAAAACATAATCACATTACAAATTAATAAAAAATTCGGTGATATACATCCAATAAAACTAGAGCAAAACATTTGCCCCGTTGTGCCCCATGGATGGGGCAGAATGGGGTACTAATTTTTTATTTGTATTTTGCATTACTAATTAATAATATTTATCAGTAAACTTATAAACTATAGCACAATGATTCATTTTTCACAAAATACACAAACATGAGTGGCATCATCATCATCACTATCGACTCCAGCACAAGAGTTGTGAGCCCACTAAACACAAGAAGGACATCTAATCCAGCCTTCTTCTGAAGAGTCATGACAGTAGAGACAATCATCTTCCTCAACGTCATTTTTGGCAGAGCCAGAATGATTTTTCGAACTAGGTAGGTTTAACCTAACTGCCTTAACTTTGGATGGTCCTGGTTTCGAGTCACTTTCTGGTAAAGCAAATCATCTTTTTACAGGCCTCTTTTTTAATTTATCCTTTTCAGAATGTTGCAGTGCACTTCTCTATGTTGATGATGTCAAAATTGCACTTTCGCCTCGATTTTTTAAACTCGCTTGTTCTTTTGAGACCCTTTTGGAATGGGTGTGATATTTTTCTTGGCTGGCACTTTGAAAATGACTGTGGTTTGGCGACCCTAGATTTTCAGGGAAGGAAAATGTTTTCTGACGTCAGATGTTCCTGAGGTTTGGAAGTGTTTGCCTTGCTATTATTATCAGAAGCAATCTGAATGTCTGTTGTTGAAGAAGGCAAGAAATCTGCATCATCAAAACCATTCACATTAACTGGCCATATCCCAGTTTTTCGAAAATCATTGACGGCTGTAGCCATTGTTGAGGCACGTACGTAAGCACTACCCGTTCCGCCAGTTGGAAGGCAAGTCCTCGAAATTCATTTACACTGAGGCCGAAGAGTTGGGCTTCCATTTTTTTAGGTATTCAAGTTCGGTTTCCTGCTCTTCACTAAAAACGCAGGAGAAATTTTCCATCGATTTCCTTACTGTGCAATCCACATTTTCTCTCTTTTTCTTCACGTGTCGTTCCAGAGTTGTTTGAAGCACTTGGAATTGACTAGCTGCCGTTTGGTACACCATTGATCCATTAACGGCTTCTAGCATAGACACAAGGGACAATTCTTCTCTCTGTGTCTTATTTTTATAATTCCTCACCATTTTGAAACTACACAGAGGAAAAGAGTCAGTCAGTAATATGAAGACCGCATGGGACAAGACGGGGTAGTACCCTGTCTTGCCCCACCCCATTCTGCCCCACGAACTCAATTATAATTTATGACGTTATGACCGGATTATTTTGAAACAAAACCTAATGCAGTAAACATGTTTACAAAGAAAATGGAATAATCTTTAACACAGTAATTGTTAGATATTATTCAAATGAAGCTTAGATGTATTTGCATGCACTGAAGACAAGGTGTAATATTGCAAAAATCTCTTCACAACTGACCACACAAGCAAAAAAGTAACAAAGACTTCACCGATGGCGAAAAACTGATCTGTACAAGCAGCTGAGACGTTACAGAGATTCTTTTGAGAAATTCCGATATATCGTGCCACATACTGGGAGAAAAATACACATACACCATTCTGCCCCACTACCCCGTTCTTCCCCCTGTTCCCCTAACTGTGTTTTCATTGGTCGAAGAACCATTTTATCCTTGAGCATGTAAGAAAATATAGTTATCTTTATAACACTTGAAATAAAGAAAATGAAAGTATTATCTCGCACATGTATATATATTTTATATAGGAAAATTTTAAAATTGTAATTAATCATATGAACATTGTCATATTGTTACGTATGCAGAATACGTTGGTATTTCAGTTGTTTAAAATGGCCGGTTCTATATAATAATAAAATATTGGAGACAATATGAAAATCAGAGAGAAACAAATTGTGCTCATTATTTTCAAACAGTTCAGTGAAAATTGTGCTACATTAGTCATTGAGGCTGTGGTGAAAATAACGGAATTTGCAGGTGAGTCAGCATTAGAGCATATATTCTGCTCGTAATGAAATTTAAAATAAGATATAATTTGACATCATGAAAAAGCATAAAAACGGATTAGGTAAGCACATAGGCCTCTATGCTATCCGCTCTTAAAGTGATCCTTGTCTAAATAAAACCGCGTGACCTGCTCGCTTTTCATTGGTTATTGACACCGACATACGATGTAAGTACGTGGGAAAGTAGTTGACTTCATTAAATTACAAATATACTTGTTATTCTTCTTAAATGAAAGCGTGCTTAAGCGTTCACTTACACAGCTAGAAAAATATTTGCAAAAGGAACATTTATCTATAGCTGAATTATCAATCAAACAAGATAGATTAACTGATGTAGGGATTCAGTTCACAAAAGTTAAGAACTATTTAGAGCTTGAAATAGTTTGTGAAAAAATTCTGACGATCATGCAAAGGAGCATGCTTAATTTTGAAGAAAGATTTGATTAAACTTTCCAAAAAATTTAGGGAACTAGGATGGATGTTTTTTGGAAACAGACAAGCTCTACTACAGGGGCGCAGGGGGTCTAATGATCTGCTGAAACATCAAATAGGAGTAATAGTTTAGTTTAAAAGTACCGGCAATAAAAACGTAACTACATTTAAGGGTGAACTTACTAAGTATTATTTAAGTTTTCCGAATACTACTTTATGCTGAGTCTCTGTTGCAAATTAATGATAGTTGTCGAATCAATGTCAAACCAAAAGCGACATTACTTCAATTTCTTGTCTTGAGGGAGAACCAAGGGGCTTATTAGACAACCTGCAAATATGTCCTCAGAACTACGAAGTAGCATGGTCGTTGATTGAATCACGCTACTATAATAATATATTAATTTTAAGTCAGCACGTTAAGCAGCTGTTAGACTTAAAAAGTTGTAATTCTGGTTCATTTGTAGATTATAGGAAATTAGTCAACGCTGTTAAGGTAAATGTAGCAGCTATTGAAAATTTATAATCAAATGTGCCCTTGGGAGAATTACTTATACAAGAAATTGTCTTGAATAAGATAAAATCAAACCATCGCAGTGAATGGGAAGGTAAATTCTCAGCTGATGAGATACCAAAATTGGATGATTTGATAGAATACCTTGAAAGGAAATGTCAAACATTAGAATTATCAGATTGTAAGAAATTTTCAACAGCTGATAGTCACAGCAAACCTAAACTGAAGTCGTTGCTTGCTGCCAGCAACAATAATTCTAATAAATGTCTTTATTGTTATGTACAGAATCATGTAATTGATAATAATTGTAGAAAATTTAAGGGTTCATCATTTAAGGAAAGAAGGGAATTTGCTCAAAGGAACAACATGTGTTTTTTATGTCTGGCAAAAGGACATAGAAGTAGTGATTGTAAACAGAAGCCTTGCAGTAAATGTAATAAGAGGACTCATCAATTATTACACTCTCATAACAGTAATATTGATGGCCCTAGTAATGCAGAATCAAATTATACTGTAAATTCAAGGGAGAAAGAAATTACTATAGCTGAAGCTTCTCAATCAATTTCTACTGCCGCAATGAAAGTATTAAGCGGCCTAGGCAGCAATGTACTGTTGAGTACTGCTTGTGTTGGAGTGAGGACGAATGGTGGGGAAGTGATCCCAGTTCGTGTTCTTTTAGATTCTGCGAGTCAGCTCTCATTTGTTTCTGCTGACTTAGTTAAAAGGCTTGGTATTAAAACTAAAGTTCGTAGTCTTCCCGTAATAGGTATAGGGAATATTAATGCTTCTCCAGTAAATTCAATATGTGATTTACAACTTTTATCTAGGGTTTCTGACTTTGTATTAAATGTCAATTGTGCTGTGGTAAAATCCATAACCACACAACTGCCAGCTCAGAAAATTGAAATATCTGACTGGAGAATTCCAGAGTATATTTGTCTTAGCGATGAAAGGTTTAATGAACCTTCTGAGGTTTCAATACTGCTAGGCGCAGATGTGTATTATGATGTTGTACTAACAAATGTGTTATCTAGGAAACGATTTCCGACGTTGATTGATAGCAGCTTTGGTTATATTCTTTCAGGGAAATTTCCTGATTCTTGCCTCGAGAGTAAGATAAAGAAACCTTGTAATGTCAATTTAGCAAAACTAGATTCTTTGCATTCCAAACTACAAGGATTTTGGACTTTGGAGGAGTTGAATAGTTCAGTGCTAACTCCTGAAGAAAAGGCATGTGAATTGCACTTTTCTGAGAACGTTTCCAGAAGTGAAACTGGAAAATTTATGGTAAAGGTTCCTATTAAAGAAGAAGCTCCTGTGGTGGCCTTGTCAAGGAACAATGCTATCAAAAGATTGAAGCACATGGAAGGGAAATTAAATAAAAACCCTAAACATAAAAGTGACTATGTATCTTTTATGAAAGAGTATATTAGTCTAGGTCATATGGAGTTGGTCCATATAGAATATGAAAATGGTCGATCATTAAAATATGACCTACCTCATCACTATGTAATAAAGGAAGACACCACCACTACTAAGCTTCGAGTAGTATTCGACGCTAGTTGTCCTTCCTCTAATGGGGTCTCTTTGAACTCTATGTTAATGACAGGTCCAGTCTTACAACCTGACTTGTTATCTATTGTTCTTAGGTTTAGAACCTACTTTGTTGCATTGTCAGCTGACATTGCAAAAATTTATAGGTGTGTGGAAGTTCATCCTGCAGACAGGGATCTTCAAAGAATTGTCTGGAGAGATTTTCCTGATGATGAAATTAAGGAGTATAGGTTGACGACTGTAACATATGGTTGTACTCCATCCTCTTATCTTGCTACAAGATGCCTTGTAGAACTTGCAAACGAATGTCAACAAACTCAGCCTCAAATGGCTGAAGTAATTCGTTCATTTTTTTATGTTGACGACTTGCTGACGGGGGAAAGGTCCATTGAAAGGGCTCAAAAACTCCAAGAGAAATTAAGTAGTACATTGGATGGTGCACATTTTCATTTGCGGAAGTGGTCATCCAATGAAATAAATGCTTTGTCTAATGTTCCGTCAGAGGACTTAGAACGTTCTTCTCTTTTGGAATTAACCAAAGAAGATTCCGTAAAAACATTGGGTATTGTTTGGCATCCTGCTAGTGATGTTTGCAAAATAAAAATCAATCTCAAGGCAAACGTATGAGTTGTCACAAAAAGAAGTATATTGTCTTGTGTAGCTTCTATATTTGATCCATTGGGACTACTTGCATGTGTGGTAATCAAATGTAAAATGTTGTTACAACAGTTATGGCAATTAAATATGAATTGGGATGATCCATTGGATTCTTCTCTACCTGTCTATGAAAATTGGACTAATCTTCATAGAAATCTTCATGTTCTTAACGAAATAAAGGTGCCAAGAAAGGTATTACCCTTTCAGAATGCTAAAAGGGTTGAAATTCATGGCTTTTCAGATGTTTCTGAAGGCGCTTATGGAGCTTGTGTTTATGTGAAATCCATTTCCATGGGAAATTAAGTTTACGTAGGGCTGTTAACTGCTAAGTCAAGAGTAGCTCCTTTGAAAACGCAGTCTATTACTAGGTTTGAGCTTTGTGCGGCTTTATTGTTGTCTAGACTAATGAGTAAGGTTTTGGAATCATTAAAACTGACTATGCCATTTCAGGTATACTACTGGTGTGATAGAACCATTGTGTTATATTGGTTACAAAAGTCTGCTAACAACTGGAAGATATTTGTAGCTAACCGGGTATCAGAAATGCAATCTCTCTCTGATGTATCAGATTGGAGGCACGTTGACACTCATCACAACCCTGCTGATTATGTCTCTCGTGGGGTATTGCCTGAGGATGTAGCTGACCTTCGTATCTGGTGGCAAGGGCCTAGCTGGTTGCGAGAGGATTTCATCTCTTCTGATCCTTCTGAAGATGCTATTGTGGAAGCTAAACCAGTTATTACTGTTATGTTAGCTAAGGTTGAAGGTTTTGATTTAGGGAAGTTTTCTTCTTTCTCAAAGCTAAATAGAGTCTACTCCTACGTATTAAGATTCATAAATAACCTTAAATGTGATAAGGGCCAACGTCAGGTTGGTCATCTTACTGCTCAAGAATTATCTAATATTGTAACTTGTAGGTTTAATTCAAGCTGAAGAATTCTCGAGGGAAATTAGAGATTTAAAATCTCAAAAGTCAGTTGCTTCATCAAGCAAACTTAAGTCTCTTAGTCCATTCTTAGATCCTAATGGTCTAATTAGAGTAGGGGGAAGACTTGAACATTCTTCATTGAGTTTTGATGAAAAACATCAAATCATTTTACCCTCAAATCATATTGTAACAAAATTGTTCATACAACATGAACATGAAAAACTTTTGCACTCTGGTGTGCAAGCTGTTCTCTTTTCTATTAGAAGTAGATTTTGGATCCCTAGGGGAAGAAGTGTAGTGCGGGGAATACTACATAAGTGCTTCAAATGTTTTCGTTGTAACCCCAAGTTAAGGTCGCAACTTATGGATCAGTTACCATCGAACAGGGTGGAACCTTGCTTACCTTTCCTAAGGGTGGGAACAGACTATGCAGGTCCTTTATTGATTAAAGGAGACAACCCTAGAAGCAAAATTTAATTTAAGGCGTACATTGTTCTTTTTGTGTGTCTAACTACCAAGACAATTCATTTGGAGTTGGTCAAAAGTTTAACAACTCAAGATTTCTTTGCAGCCTTCAATAGATTCACTTCAAGGAGAGGTTTCCCTAATTCAGTTATAAGTGACAATGGGACGAACTATGTGGGGGCAAAGAATGAACTTTATAAGTTTTTTTTAAGGAAAATGAGGCTGAAATAAAAGAACATTCAGCTGGATTAAAGGTAAAATGGAATTTCATTCCGCCATCTAGTCCTCATTTTGGTGGACTATGGGAAAGCTCAGTCAAATCTGTTAAAACTTTGTTGAAGCGTACAATAGGTAAACAGGTTTTGAATTTTGAAGAGTTGAGTACGCTGTTGTATCAAATTGAAGCAGCCTTAAACTCAAGACCCTTGTGTAAAATGACTGACGATCCTCAAGATTTATGTTTCTTGACACCAAGTCATTTTTTGATAGGTAGACAAATGACTAATCTGCCTATATCTGATAAGACCCACCGTCTTATTTCCTGTCGCTCCCGATGGAACATAATTCAGGAACTGTACATGTATTCATGGTCCAAGGACTATCTCCAATCACTTCAAACTAAAAGGAAATGGACAGTTGAAGGTGATTGGCAACCTAGAATAAGTGAGCTTGTACTTTTGAAGGAAGACAATCTTCAACCACTTGTGTGGAAACTGGATATGGCCTTATAAGAGTCGTTGCCATACGAACAAGAACTGGCACTTTTAAAAGGCCATTGATTAAGGTATGTCCTCTACCAAATTATCAATAGCATTTAGGAACATAGATTGATTGTATATGTGCTGTGTTTCAATTTTGTAGCATATTAAGTATTATTTTGTTTTGTTTTTCTTATTTGTATATGTTTAATGTAATTGTAGTGTTGAGAGTACTAAAGGTGGGGAATATGTTGACTATTTGTACCTGTCAAGTTGGCAATAGGTATATTTTTTTTGTAAAGCGGTATGACGAACCTCCGGTTGCCATGTTGTATAGTTAGTCTTAGAATAAACGTGAACAAGAGTAGTCATGTTTGTATAATCTCCGGGTAGAGGCTCGATATCTCCTCGTAAGCTAGGATCGTTTATAATCACATCTCAGGTCCACACGGGGGCCTTAAGTATATAGTTGGTTTGCTTAGTGAAATAGTATAGCGATCACTATATTAAGGAAGTTTGTATAACTTCAAATCACGCCACGTGCTGCAACGCAAACTCTTGTAAGTGCTCTTTAAATATACCACGGTTCCATGGTCCTTATGGTCCCGACCTACATCGTGTGCATAAGAAGTTCGTCTACCAGCTCATATTCACCACATGTAATGAAATTGTAAGTACTATTAATAAAATCAGTGTTATCCGAAAAAATCTTAGTTATTTATACAGTCCATTTAGCTTGAGGTCCGTTTAAGTGCTTGGACGGCCGAAATCTAACTTGATTAGAAACTACCAACTGCGTATCGGCAGTTGAGTGCACCAACCAAGGTATGTTGTGTGCATCGGCATAATATACCAAGAAACACTATATATTTTACTAGACGTTCTGGATACTTTTCACTAAACTTGTGAAATACATTTAAAATAACTGTTTTTTGACCTCTAGTCTAAGGTTTGTCAAACTTGTGTTTTACAAATTTTGATGGCGACACAGCATCAGAAGGCTCGACACTTTGAGCTATGTTGTCACATCAGAATCAACTGAAGCATGACTCAAATGCATCATCCATATGTACTAAACTATTTTAAGTTGTAATTATTGATTAGATCTATTTTAGAATATTTTTCTATGTTTTTAATATTATTATTTTCATTTAAGAAGAATAACAAGTATATTTGTAATTTAATGAAGTCAACTACTTTTCCACGTACTTACATCGTATGTCGGTGTCAATAACCAATGAAAAGCGAGCAGGTCACGCGGTTTTATTTAGACAAGGATCACTTTAAGAGCGGATAGCATAGAGGCCTATGTGCTTACCTAATCCGTTTTTATGCTTTTTCATGATGTCAAATTATATCTTATTTTAAATTTCATTACGAGCAGAATATATGCTCTAATGCTGACTCACCTGCAAATTCCGTTATTTTCACCACAGCCTCAATGACTAATGTAGCACAATTTTCACTGAACTGTTTGAAAATAATGAGCACAATTTGTTTCTCTCTGATTTTCATATTGTCTCCAATATTTTATTATTATATAGAACCGGCCATTTTAAACAACTGAAATACCAACGTATTCTGCATGCGTAACAATATGACAATGTTCATATGATTAATTACAATTTTAAAATTTTCCTATATAAAATATATATACATGTGCGAGATAATACTTTTATTTTCTTTATTTCAAGTGTTATAAAGATAACTATATTTTCTTACATGCTCAAGGATAAAATGGTTCTTCGACCAATGAAAACACAGTTACATCTTGTTTTTTACATTACAACTGGAACGTAATCGGAAGAGCAGCACTAAAGCAACAATGTTAAAGCAACGACATTTCTATGACCACGAAGGCAGTCTGATGTGTACATGAGCTAGATGGAATGTGGTGTAAACTATGGCTTTATCTAACTTAACTTTAACTTTTTTGCTACACAATTTCTACAAATAATAATTATATCATAAGTAATAGCGTAGTTTATAGTATGAGGCTTCAAGTTGAAAATATTAATTCAACAATGTAAAATGATCACATTATAAGCAAATTTTCGATGTCACTTTATGTCCAACATGCAATTTTTTTTTTTTTTTTTACTTTTCAGTAACATGGAGGTAATGTCGGGATTCTAGCAGTTGTCGATGGGTTCTCTAAATACGTCGTGCTTCATCCCGTAAGATCCTTGAAGTCTAATGCCGTTATAGAATTCTTCACTAGAAGCTTCTTTCCGAACTTCGGTGTTCCTGAATCCATTGTTTCGGATAATGCAAAAGCCTTTACTTCGCATATGTTTAAGAATATTTGTTTTGATTGGGGCGTCCGTCATATTACTACTTCCCCCCATTATCCAAAGCCTAACCTTTGTGAGAGGTTTTTCCGCTCGTTGAAAACTGGTCTTACCATTTTTCATAATGTTAAGCAAAATGTGTGGGATCAACATTTGCCGTTGTTCGCTTTAGGATGTAATGATGCGGTCCATGAGTCTACAAAAACTACTCCTGCCGAATTGTTTCTGGGTAGACGTATAATGCATCCCTTGGAATTAAATTGGCGCATTACGGAAGCCGATTTGGGCGATTTAAAACAAGCCAATAAAGTTCAGAAATGAGAGGAAGCATTCAGGAATCTTAAGATCGCAAAAGAGAACGTAGCTAATAGGTATAATCAGGATAGGAAAGACGTCTCTTATAAAGTTGGCGATCGAGTACGTTATCGCCTTTATCCACTCAGTAATCGTGGGGAGCAACGTATGGGAAAGCTTATGTTTAAATGGTCTGAACCTTATATTGTGAAACGCTTTCTAACACCAGTTACCCTTGAGTTAGTAAGCGTCGATGGCCATGTCATGAAACAACACGTTAGTCAAGTTAAACTATGTCCCGTAGTGGATTAAATCCAAGTATGTTTGTTGGGAAAACATTTGTACTATGTTATATGTTAAACTAGAACGTTTGAGGTTCCGTTTTCCTGTCTTTGCCTGTTTTTTGTTTCAGTTTACCCTTCCTTAATATTGGCATAGCAGCGCAGCCTGGAATGTTCGGCAGTAGAGCACTTGGTGGATCCGGCCGACCCCGAGTGCCCAGCTGACCGACACGGTGGTTCTGTAACTACAGATTCCTGGATAGCGGTTGAGCGCGATTGCGATCCGGCAATCCAGTTATGGTATCGTCACCCTGTTCTTCACCTGGAACACCGCAGAGTTGTACTATGGCGACTGTGTCAAGATGGAATTCATTTACTGCGCCTGTATAGTCGACGTAGAAGCGAGTGTGGTGTTTGTGATTTAGGGGACGATGGAAAATTGTGTTGAATTTTACCTCTCGGAATCTGATAGTGTCAATGTGCCCCTCCCAACGTGGGATTTTTCTACCTGGCATTGTTTTGGAGTTTATGGACTGTTTTCTTTTACCCGGAGGGCGCAGGAGGAGATATTGAACCGAAAGTGAATTTTTCGGCTCAGTATGGTAGCTTTGTTCTCCTCCCTACACTGGAATATTTATGAACTATGCCAATATCGTGTTCTCCTTGTAGCTACCCCTTCCCTCTTCACCCTTCCTGCCGCGCAATGTCTACGACGCATCTCCCCTCTACATCGGAACCTTTATATACGTACTGCACTAACAGAACAGTATCATTCGATCATCCTAGCAGTCACCGTTTTGTTGTTTTAACGGATTCAAGATTGGAATCCGATTCCAGGTCGCGATGCGACTGGAATTCTAAATAGACAAGCTGATCTGAGACCAAGAAGGGGCCTGTTTGAGTTAGTCCGGCAGTCCAGGGAAGAGGTGGTCCCTGAAACTCGGACGCAAGTATGAGTGTTGCGTGATGTATGGTATGTTGTTTTTCTTATGAAAGAGTGTCATTCATTTATTTATTTGTATGGCTATTTTGATCGTATGATCAGAACTATTATTTTTGTTAATTTATTTTTACTCAGCCAACTTGTTTATATTAAATGTTATCTTTTAAAACAACGCCCCTGTTTCATCATTCAAGTATACGTAGTTGTCTACTATCCTGTACGGAAAATCACTCAAGTAGGAAACTATTCCTAGCTCCTTAACTATTATGCTGTTTAGCGTTCTTGAAACACAATTATTATCTTGCTCACTCACTGTATGTATTTAAAAATCAGTATTCTTCTATGTCAATATATATATATATATATATATATAATATATATATATAGCAGAGAAAGAAAGATGAATCAACGGCTGCCTTCTATGGGCCCAAGGCAAGCTACTTCCTGATAGATAACTTCTTTAGAAATCAGATCCACATTAATAGAAACAGCAATTACAAAACCCGATCCCGGATTAAAGGTAGCAATTATTGTGGTTTATTATTTTGGTCAAGTTCCGCTCCGCGTGCGCACAAAATGGTAGCAGTCTGCGTGGTTTATAAATAAAGTAAATATTTCTACCGCCACAAAATGGTAGCAGAGCGTGGTTTATAAATAAAGTAAATATCTCTACCGCCACACACTAATGTATAGAATACTCTGAAAAAATAGTCGGGGACACGTTGCGTAATTGGTTAAGCAGCAATGTACTACAAATTAAAAGGAGTGAGAAGAGATAAATTTAATATTAAATATCGAATATACTACAAGTCGGAAAGTCGGGAATTCAATTCACGATGGGGTCAGAATATTTGAAAACTGCGTAATAATTCTGGCGGCATCATGACTCTGGTGTTGTTCAGCCTCTATTTTAAGTGATTACATAACTACATTCTAGGAGTTAATGCGATCGTCATTCAGGGTAAATATTTATATCGAATTTCTAGAAAGGTACGAGCCTTAACCTCTTAGAGTTCCAAGAGATACCTAAGGTCTTTAGTGGATCGCTTTATAACAGTCATGTCCAAATGGCAAAGTTGTGAATTCACAATCAATAGTTATAGCCTAAATGAGTATCAATCGACGGATGAATAAAATGAAATGAAGTGGATTAAAAGTGTATGGAGAAATGGTGGAATGAAATTTGTGACAAGGAAAACGGAAGAAATCTCGAGAAAAAACTACCCAAGCTCTGTTTCGTCCACCATGAAACCCACATGGAGTGACCGAGACTCAACTCGGAACTCCAGCGGTGAGAGGCGAGCGTCTAACCGCTTGCGCCATAGAGCCGCTTTTCCTTTTGTTATATTTCTTTTAGCCTTTATGTTATTCGTTGGCTGTAGTTGAAAACACAGATATCGCCCAACAAGCTATTTTCATTAAGGTGTTTAAAAATATAGCCTACTGCAAATGAAGGGACATTATTAGACTTGATTCCAATATAAGATACAACTACGGTATTACATAATTTCACATGTGTTGAAACAAATATTGAAAAGTTAAATTAGAATCTGAATCCACAAAATTTGTTGTAGCTGTACATCATGTTAAATTCCAAACCATGCAACTTAAAATCAGAAACAAAAAGTATTAATAAAAATTATTTATTCTTCTTCTTCTACTTCTTCTTCTTCGTCGCCGTTTAGGCTTTTTGCTAGCCTACTCCGGCTCCAAATTGCTGCTCTTTCCATCTTTTTTTGGTCTCCCCAAAAATTATTTTTTCAAAATAATGATTATTATTATTAAGATTAAAGGAATTAATCAATTGATTAATAGCATTAATTGATTCAAATAAGTTAAATTGATTACTAATTTACTAGTTAAAACTTAGTTTTAGTTTCATAATTAATTTTTTTCTTATAATTGTCTGTTTGGCGGAGCCAATTTACAATTCTTTCTTAATTACAGCATAGTTTCTAACTTATGTCACAAATATATAAAAATATTAAATTCGCTTATAAATGTCTTACTTACAAGAAATTAGAACCCACGATCTTCTGAATTCAAGTCCTGTCACTTATTCACTAGCCCACTCAGCTTCCGGTAGAATTTCCAGTGTGTTTATAATCCCGTACTGCTTGCTCAATGAAAAAACATTTACTTACTTACTCACTGACACTATCGAACCCGTAGGTTCATGGCCGCGCGGACATAAGCTCTCCATACATCCCTATCCTGAGCTAATGCTTTCCAATCATTCCCTGTATAATCTACTTCCTTCAAATCATAGTTAATGTTATTCTCCCACCTCATTCTTGGTCTACCAACTGGGCGTTTTCTCTCTGGCTTTCCTAGAAGAAGCTTCCATGCAAGTCTTTCATTCCCCATACGTGCAACATGTCCTGCCCATCGCAGTCTACGAGACTTAACTGTTCTTATTATATCTGGCTTCGTATAAAGACCATGTAGTTCATTGTTATGTAGTCTTCTCCATTCACCTGTCTGTTCATCTCTCTTTGGTCCAAAAATTTTCCTAAGTACTTTATTCTCAAATACTTGTAATCTCCTTTCCTCCCTTAAAGTAAGAGTCCATGTTTCGCACCCATATAATATAACTGGTAGAATAATAGTTTTATATATTTTCAGTTTAACGTTTTTTGAAAGGAGTTGGGACATCAAGAGTCTCTGCAATGCATAATAGCACGCATTTCCAGAATTGAGCCTATGTTTAATTTCTTTGTGCATCTCATTCCTATTTGTGATTATTGTTCCTAGGTATTTGAATTCAGCCACTTCCTCAAAATTTCCCTCATTTGTCATTAGCTGTCCATTTCCATTATATAATGTATTTCTACGTGTGACCATATATTTAGTTTTATTGATATTTACTTCCAGTCCTAATTTCTTAGTGTTACTCAATAGTGTGTGCGTGTTGTCCTTTAGTATCTCCCTCGCTATCGGCCAATAATACTACATCATCAGCATAAACTAACAGCTTATTAATACCATTGAGTTGTAAGCCTTCCTCATTCTCTAAAGATTTAATGGCATGCTCTAGTACAAAATTAAATAGTAGAAGAGATAGTGCATCTCCTTGCTTCAACCCATTCTGGATTTCAAAAGTGTCCGAAAACTGTTTGCCTACTCGCACCCTACTCTTTGTGCCATTTAACACATTCGTATAAGTCTAACCAACTTTTTAGGAATTCCGAACTCCAACAGGAAAATATATAACTTCTCCCTCTTAATTGAATCTTATTCTATTTTGAAGTCTACGTATAGTTGATGTACAATACCATTATATTCCCATTTCTTTTCTAAAATCTGTCTCATACTAAAAATCTGATGTGTTGTAGACCTGCTTCTTGTAAATTCATATTGATGACCTCCTAGAATGTCATCAATATAGGGAGTAAGTCTGCTGACTAATATATTTGTTAGAATTTTGTACGAAGTTGAAAGTAATGAGATGCTACTGTAGTTGTTGCAATCAGTTTTATCTCCTTTCTTATAAATTGGTACGATAGTTAATTCCTTCCATTCATCTGGAAGAGCTTCTTTTTCCCAAATCATACTAAGCAACCTGCGTATCTTATCCATCAATTTTTCTCCCCCTGATTTTATCACTTCTACTGGGATCTCATCTGAATCTGATGCTTTATACATCTTCAGTTTTTCAATCGCCATTTCAACCTCTAATGCACTTGGTTCTGCGACTAGCATTTCTGCTGTCTGTAAATTATCCTCCTCAATGTCCTGTTCTATATGTACACCTTTAGACAAAAACATAAATCATCTCTTGATTCCATCAACCGATCGGGGAATTTCGTGAGCACTCGCAGAAGCCTTATTCACATTAACACGTGTTCAGTAATTGTACTGTGTTGTTTGCTAGTTAACGTAGTGCACACTCAAGTAACATAAAAGAGAGAGCTTGCCTTTGTGTGTTTCCGTGGTCGAGAGGTTTAACACACAACATCTGCGTTCGTAACCTCACGGGTTCGATTCCAGTTCTACTTCTTTTTTTTTTACTGAATGTTCGCCTGTTATATAGCTTCATATTTAATTTTATATTTGAGGATTTATGGCTTTAATGCACACACAAAACACATACATTAAAATTTGGTTCGTCTTCCGGGCTAATAGGCCGTGGTCTGGTTGTCTTCTTACTCGACGATTCGTCTACTGCTGCGGTAGACATCTTTAGGAGATACTGCGTGCTCTCTGTGAACTCCTCAACAGTCGGCTGCAGACTGGCTGGTCGTTCATCATCATCATCACTATGTAATGGAAATTGTGTCACTACTCATTTAAACATCCCCTCTATGTTCGTCAGGGAAACATCCATTTTTATGGAAGTGTCCCCGACCGACTATATGGGAATTGTTCAATGGTGAACAGCAACTTCCGGCTATTATTAGGGACTTCCAACCCTCTTTAGCCCTTTTGATTTAAGTATTTCGTCGTTGATATTTAATATGTCTTGTTCGAACTTTGATAGTTCATCTTGATTGTAGTAATATATATCCCCTGCTAATGACAACTATTCGTAGTCAAGTATCAAAGGTCCAGCGGTTGGGCACACCAATCCTGCTGGAAACTGTCTCTCTATTTATAGGTAAACCCCGGGTGGTGGGGGGGGGTTTCTGCGCGGACTGAGTTTTGTGCTGTCGTGCCGTTTGCAGAAGTCATAGGCTTCGTTGTCGTGTTATGCAGTGTATGCATAACACGACAACAAAGCCTATGACTTCTGCAAACAGCACAACAGCACAAGACTCGGTGCGCGCAGAACCCCCCCCCAACGGGGTTTAGCTATAAATAGAGAGACAGTTTCCAACGGCCAGCCCAGGGATTAGTAGGGATGCCGCACTGAGTGAGTTTTGCGTATGTGCCACAATCGGCGCTAGTGTAGAAGTACCCTACTGACATCTAATATCATGTACTGGTACTATACGGAAGAAGAAGAAGAACTATACTACAGCAGCACCTCTGGTGGCAGAGATTATGAAACAGGAAGATGAAAAACAATGCCATCTGTTGACCAAATTTGAAATTGCATTGTACAACAGCGCCCTCAAACGTCCAATTATGAAATTACTTATAACCAGCCACTTTTTATTATATATTCACTATTTATATATATATATATATATATATATATACTTATATATTTATCTATACATATGCATTTATATTAAAGGGAAAATGGAATGGGATATAATGGAGAATGAAATGTAAAGAAATGTGTTAAATTATATTTATTCATTTCAAATTAAGAAAATGCATTATGAGCTCTTCCACAAACATACAATTAGCTTACTCAACACTTCTCACATATTTTATGCAATACAGTATATGATATATATATATATATATATATATATATATATATAAAAACATCTGTATATTAATAAACTTATTCTGATTGTTCAAAAATCAAATATTTAAAATTGTTAACTATTTGAGTTCTGAGCTAAGTTCCTATTGTAATGTAAACAAACTTGCATGAAATATTACTTCACCACCATTATCTATTGTGATAACCATGGTGCTACTTTACCTGCAATGTGACTGGAACGTGAACAGAACCACCATCAATAGAAACAGTGTTCTTAGGCATTATCAAATATTATAGGAAATAAGGTAAAATGGTACCAATAATTATTGACATTCATTTTTTCTTTACTTATTTATGACTAAAAATTAAATATACCTTATCCGCTGTTAAGACTGACCCTAACATATACAAATTAACCTATAAACCTGCAATGTGACTGAAACGCGGGCGGAACCATCATCAATAGAAACAGAGTTCTTAGGCATTATCGTATATTATAGGAAATAAGGTAAAATGATACCAATAATTATTAACATTCATTTCTTCTTTACTTATTTATGACTAAAAATTATATATACCTTACCCGCTGTTAGGGTGATCCTAACATAAACGCCAATTGTATCCTTCCGCCATTCGTGCCACAATTACTGTCGTATTGACAGGGAGCACGGGTTAAATATATAATTCATTTTTTAAAAAGAAATTATGTACTATTACTCGAATTGCGTTTGCCACAAATTCATCACACTTATCAATACATATTGCAAACATTTCCTTTTTTTAATGGGAGTTACAAACTTACGTGTTGTTTTTTCTCTCCGAGCACTATTATACTTGTACACGACACACCTGTAAACTCAGATATTAAATTCACTATATGTTGACTATTTGTACCATTCAAGTTGGCAATAGGTATATTTTGTTTTGTAAAGTTTTTGTAAAGCGGTATGACGAACCTCCGGTTGCCATGTTGTATAGTTAGCCTTAGAATAAACGTGAACAAGAGTAGTCATGTTTGTATAATCTCCGGGTAGAGGCTCGATATCTCCTCGTAAGCTAGGATCGTTTATAATCACATCTCAGGTCCACACGGGGGCCTTAAGTATATAGTTGGTTTGCTTAGTGAAATAGTATAGCGACACTATATTAAGGAAGTTTGTATAACTTCAAATCACGCCACGTGCTGCAACGCAAACTCTTGTAAGTGCTCTTTAAATATACCACGGTTCCATGGTCCTTATGGTCCCGATCTACATCGTGTGCATAAGAAGTTCGTCTACCAGCTCATATTCACCACATGTAATGAAATTGTAAGTACTATTAATAAAATCAGTGTTATCCGAAAAAAATCTTAGTTATTTATACAGTCCACTAGCTTGAGGTCCGTTTAAGTGCTTGGACGGCCGAAATCTAACTTGATTAGAAACTACCAACTGCGTCTCGGCAGTTGAGTGCACCAACCAAGGTATGTTGTGTGCATCGGCATAATATACCAAGAAACATTTGGTCCTCCGGGCCGGACTAACACTAGTGAACTATTATAGTGATATAAAACATTACTGTGGTGATTATATTCAAAGAGAGCTGGAAAAACTGAAATTTACGAAATTTGAGCACGTGGTGGTTAGTGCATATGTACTGAAGCGGTCACGTGATAGTAGGCAGCCATATTGAAATAGTATTAGACAAAGCGAATATCTTAACTACTATATTTAGGAACTTTGGGAATTAAATGAGAGACAAGAAGTCTTCATTAGTGTTAAAAGCAGTGAGAAGTTGAAAAAATACATAATTTAGAACTCAATTTCTTACTCCTTAAGTAAAAATAATGGACGATCGTAATTTGCAAGATGGCGGAGACAAATCACGTGATTCTTCTACAGCATTTAACAAGGAAGGTTAACCAGCAAGAGTGACCTAAGGTGCTGCAGTTGTGCCAACATAAATCTGGTGTTTGGAACATTATATTTACATGTATCTGGGTTCCATACCAACCGTCTTGGACATTTCAAGGAAGTACAATTAGTACGTTAGCACTAATGCAATTATTAGTCAAATTAATTAATTTGTATGGTCTTTTATTCAAGAAAATAATTAAAACAATTCATGGGGGTTGTGTTTAAAGTAAATATTGCTGAATATAAAATTGTTAGTCACATTTTTAGTAAAGATAATTACCTTCAGTAAAAATAAATCATTATTGATTATTTATGGGAAACAATTGCCATTAGTATGTTACATGTTAAGACATGTGGAAATCTAAAGGTATGTTAATACAATTGTTATATATATTGTTTGTTTTTTCTGAAAACTATTTTGTGTTGGACACATATTTTGTTTAATGAAGGTTTAATGAGGGTTAAATATTATTTTATTTAACTATACTTGTAAGTGTTAGATTATCGAGTTTATGTAAGTAATTCAAATCCAGTAACAATGGCTCTCGATAGCGTATATAGTATTCTGCTGCAGTTCGGAATTCCTAAAAAGTTAGTTAGACTTATACGAATGTGTCTAAATGGCTCAAAGAGTAGGGTGCGTGTAGGCAAACAGTTTTCAGACACTTTTGAAATCCAGAATGGGTTGAAGCAAGGAGATGCACTATCTCCTCTACTATTTAATTTTGTACTAGAGCATGCCATTAAATCTTTAGAGAATGAGGAAGGCTTACAACTCAATGGTATTAATAAGCTGTTAGTTTATGCTGATGATGTAGTATTATTGGCCGATAGCGAGGAGATACTAAAGGACAACACGCACACACTATTGAGTAACACTAAGAAATTAGGACTGGAAGTAAATATCAATAAAACTAAATATATGGTCACACGTAGAAATACATTATATAATGGCATTGGACAGCTAATGACAAATGAGGGAAATTTTGAGGAAGTGACTGAATTCAAATACCTAGGGACAATAAATCACAAATAGGAATGATATGCACAAATAAATTAAACATAGGCTCAATTCTGGAAATGCGTGCTATTATGCGTTGCTGAGACTCTTGATGTCCCAACTCCTTTATAAAAACGTTAAACTGAAAATATATAAAACTATTATTCTACCAGTTATATTATATGGGTGCGAAACATGGACTCTTACTTTAAGGAAGGAAAGGAGATTACAAGTATTTGAGAATAAATTACTTAGGAACATTTTTGGACCAAAGAGAGATGAACAAACAGGTGAATGGAGAAGACTATATAACAATGAACTACATGGTCTTTATACGAAGCCAGATATAATAAGAACAGTTAAGTCTCGTAGATTGCGATGGACAGGACATGTTGCACGTATGGGGAATGAAAGACTTGCATGGAAGCTTCTTCTAGGAAAGCCAGAGAGAAAACGCCCAGTTGGTAGACCAAGAATGAGGTGGGAGAATAACATTAACTATGATTTGAGGAAGTAGATTATACAGGGAATGATTGGAAAGCATTAGCTCAGGATAGGGATGTATAGAGAATTTATGTCCGCGCGTCCATGAACCTACGGGTTCGATAGTGTCAGTGAGTAAGTAAGTAAATGTTTTTTCATTGAGCAAGCAGTACGGGATTATAAACACACTGGAAATTCTACCGGAAGCTGAGTGGGCTAGTGAATAAGTGACAGGACTTGAATTCAGAAGATCGTGGGTTCTAATTTCTTGTAAGTAAGACATTTATAAGCGAATTTAATATTTTTATATATTTGTGACATAAGTTAGAAACTATGCTGTAATTAAGAAAGAATTGTAAATTGGCTCCGCCAAACAGACAATTATAAGAAAAAAATTAATTATGAAACTAAAACTAAGTTTTAACTAGTAAATTAGTAATCAATTTAACTTATTTGAATCAATTAATGCTATTAATCAATTGATTAATTCCTTTAATCTTAATAATAATAATCATTATTTTGAAAAAATAATTTTTGGGGAGACCAAAAAAGATGGAAAGAGCAGCAATTTGGGAGCCGGAATAGGCTAGCAAAAAGCCTAAACGGCGACGAAGAAGAAGAAGTAAGAGAAGAAGAATAAATAATTTTTATTAATACTTTTTGTTTCTGATTTTAAGTTGCATGGTTTGGAATTTAACATGATGTACAGCTACAACAAATTTTGTGGGATTCAGATTCTAATTTAACTTTTCAATATTTGTTTCAACACATGTGAAATTATGTAATACCGTAGTTGTATCTTATATTGGAATCAAGTCTAATAATGTCCCTTCATTTGCAGTAGGCTATATTTTTAAACACCTTAATGAAAATAGCTTGTTGGGCGATATCTGTGTTTTCAACTACAGCCAACGAATAACATAAAGGCTAAAAGAAATATAACAAAAGGAAAAGCGGCTCTATGGCGCAAGCGGTTAGACGCTCGCCTCTCACCGCTGGAGTTCCGAGTTGAGTCTCGGTCACTCCATGTGGGTTTCATGGTGGACGAAACAGAGCTTGGGTAGTTTTTTCTCGAGATTTCTTCCGTTTTCCTTGTCACAAATTTCATTCCACCATTTCTCCATACACTTTTAATCCACTTCATTTCATTTTATTCATCCGTCGCTGTGCGTGAGGAGTGGTCGGCCGACACCCTTTTAGTTCACAGATCCCTGGGCTTCATCTCTTCCCTCGACCCTACCCTGAATTGGACACGAGTTGTGGATATTTATTTTACATCAAAACGAAAGGCACATTCGGTATTCGCCTGGTAGTTTTTTTTCCTTCTGCATCTTTTAAGAATTTTAACTCCAATTTGGTGATAACTGTACTCAGCATCATCACATTCACATAGATACAAGTTAATGCTGCATTTCCTTCGAACGCGCTACGTACTTCATCTCCGCTCCATAACTCTTCCCAAATTGAATTTTTTTATTGAGTCGATAGATACTCATTTAGCCTATAACTATTGATTGTGAATTCACAACTTTGCCATTTGGACATGACTGTTATAAAGCGATCCACTAAAGACCTTAGGTAACTCTTGGAACTCTAAGAGGTTAAGGCTCGTACCTTTCTAGAAATTCGATATAAATATTTACCCTGAATGACGATCGCATTAACTCCTAGAATGTAGTTATGTAATCACTTAAAATAGAGGCTGACCAACACCAGAGTCATGATGCCGCCAGAATTATTACGCAGTTTTCAAATATTCTGACCCCATCGTGAATTGAATTCCCGACTTTCCGACTTGTAGTATATTCGATATTTAATATTAAATTTATCTCTTCTCACTCCTTTTAATTTGTAGTACATTGCTGCTTAACCAATTACGCAACGTGTCCCCGACTATTTTTTCAGAGTATTCTATACATTAGTGTGTGGCGGTAGAGATATTTACTTTATTTATAAACCACGCTCTGCTACCATTTTGTGGCGGTAGAAATATTTACTTTATTTATAAACCACGCAGACTGCTACCATTTTGTGCGCACGCGGAGCGGAACTTGACCAAAATAATAAACCACAATAATTGCTACCTTTAATCCGGGATCGGGTTTTGTAATTGCTGTTTCTATTAATGTGGATCTGATTTCTAAAGAAGTTATCTATCAGGAAGTAGCTTGCCTTGGGCCCATAGAAGGCAGCCGTTGATTCATCTTTCTTTCTCTGCTATATATATATATATATATATATATATATATATATATATATATATATATTGACATAGAAGAATACTGATTTTTAAATACATACAGTGAGTGAGCAAGATAATAATTGTGTTTCAAGAACGCTAAACAGCATAATAGTTAAGGAGCTAGGAATAGTTTCCTACTTGAGTGATTTTCCGTACAGGATAGTAGACAACTACGTATACTTGAATGATGAAACAGGGGCGTTGTTTAAAAGATAACATTTAATATAAACAAGTTGGCTGAGTAAAAATAAATTAACAAAAATAATAGTTCTGATCATACGATCAAAATAGCCATACAAATAAATAAATGAATGACACTCTTTCATAAGAAAAACAACATACCATACATCACGCAACACTCATACTTGCGTCCGAGTTTCAGGGACCACCTCTTCCCTGGACTGCCGGACTAACTCAAACAGGCCCCTTCTTGGTCTCAGATCAGCTTGTCTATTTAGAATTCCAGTCGCATCGCGACCTGGAATCGGATTCCAATCTTGAATCCGTTTAAACAACAAAACGGTGACTGCTAGGATGATCGAATGATACTGTTCTGTTAGTGCAGTACGTATATAAAGGTTCCGAGGTAGAGGGGAGATGCGCCGTAGACATTGCGCGGCAGGAAGGGTGAAGAGGGAAGGGGTAGCTACAAGGAGAACACGATATTGGCATAGTTCATAAATATTCCAGTGTAGGGAGGAGAACAAAGCTACCATACTGAGCCGAAAAATTCACTTTCGGTTCAATATCTCCTCCTGCGCCCTCCGGGTAAAAGAAAACAGTCCATAAACTTCAAAACAATGCCAGGTAGAAAAATCCCACGTTGGGAGGGGCACATTGACACTATCAGATTCCGAGCGGTAAAATTCATTACAATTTTCCATCGTCCCCTAAATCACAAACACCACACTCGCTTCTACGTCGACTATACAGGCGCAGTAAATGAATTCCATCTTGACACAGTCGCCATAGTACAACTCTGCGGTGTTCCAGGTGAAGAACAGGGTGACGATACCATAACTGGATTGCCGGATCGCAATCGCGCTCAACCGCTATCCAGGAATCTGTAGTTACAGAACCACCGTGTCGGTCAGCTGGGCACTCGGGGTCGGCCGGATCCACCAAGTGCTCTACTGCCGAACATTCCAGGCTGCGCTGCTATGCCAATATTAAGGAAGGGTAAACTGAAACAAAAAACAGGCAAAGACAGGAAAACGGAACCTCAAACGTTCTAGTTTAACATATAACATAGTACAAATTGTTTTCCCAACAAACATACTTGGATTTAATCCACTACGGGACATAGTTTAACTTGACTAACGTGTTGTTTCATGACATGGCCATCGACGCTTACTAACTCAAGGGTAACTGGTGTTAGAAAGCGTTTCACAATATAAGGTTCAGACCATTTAAACATAAGCTTTCCCATACGTTGCTCCCCACGATTACTGAGTGGATAAAGGCGATAACGTACTCGATCGCCAACTTTATAAGAGACGTCTTTCCTATCCTGATTATACCTATTAGCTACGTTCTCTTTTGCGATCTTAAGATTCCTGAATGCTTCCTCCCATTTCTGAACTTTATTGGCTTGTTTTAAATCGCCCAAATCGGCTTCCGTAATGCGCCAATTTAATTCCAAGGGATGCATTATACGTCTACCCAGAAACAATTCGGCAGGAGTAGTTTTTGTAGACTCATGGACCGCATCATTACATCCTAAAGCGAACAACGGCAAATGTTGATCCCACACATTTTGCTTAACATTATGAAAAATGGTAAGACCAGTTTTCAACGAGCGGAAAAACCTCTCACAAAGGTTAGGCTTTGGATAATGGGGGAAGTAGTAATATGACGGACGCCCCAATCAAAACACATATTCTTAAACATATGCGAAGTAAAGGCTTTTGCATTATTCGAAACAATGGATTCAGGAACACCGAAGTTCGGAAAGAAGTTTCTAGTGAAGAATTCTATAACGGCATTAGACTTCAAGGATCTTACGGGATGAAGCACGACGTATTTAGAGAACCCATCGACAACTGCTAGAATCCCGACATTACCTCGTTTAGAGCGAACTAAGGGACCAAAGAAATTAATAAAGAGTCTTTGCATGGGAGCTGTGGAGGGCTCCGCCGAATGAAGACCTACTTTAGTATTAGGGGCGGGCTTAGCTCGCTGACAATCAATACAATTCAAAATATATTTACGCACATCATCACCCATATGAGGCCAATAATATTGCCTATTGAGCTTTTCCATAGTCTTGGCAATGCCTAAATGCATGCCCAAAGGAGAATCGTGCTAATACTTAAGTAGGACAGGCCGCAATACTACAGGAACCAAAACACGATTCTTCGGACCTTTTCGAGGACTATACACTAATAGACCTCTATGTAAAGAAAAATCTGGACTATTAGTGCCTGCTTTATCTTGAGCATATAATCTCTTACAATCATTATCTTCTTATTGATGCAATTTAAGGTCCTTAAATGACGCAGGGAAGTTCGATAGAAGACTGACTTGAGGGTGTTCTGAAACATCAGATTCATGGAACAGTCGGGGTAAACCATCAGCCACTGCGTTCTCAGAACCTCTAACATGAATTACTTCAAAGTTGAACGCGGAAAGACGCACAACCCACCTACCAATTCTACCAAGAGTACCACTGTTCTTACATAACCAAGAAACTGCTTGATTATCTGAGTGAACCGCAAAACGGTTGTGTTCCAAAAAGGTCGGAACTTTTCACAACCGAAAACAATGGCTAAAATTTCTCTCTCATAAATACTATACTTAATCTCGGCCTCATTCAAAGTGCGGCTAGCATATCCCACAGGTGCTAAATTGCCGTCAATTTCTTGATTAAGAACCGCACCTAACGCCCTATCACTGGCGTCGCACTGGAGAACAAATTTCTTATTAAAGTCGGGAACTTGTAAAGTGGGAGCCTCACAAAGGGCTAATTTAAGACGTTGAAAAGAAGCTTCACATTCTTGACTCCATAAGAATTTAGTTTTCTTTTTTTTCAAGTTATTCAAAGGAATGGCAATCTGGGAGAAATTAGGAATAAATCTGGCATAAAAGCCCACCATTCCCATGAAACTTCTAACGCCTTTTAAATTATTAGGTGCCAGGAGATTTTTCATGGCTTCAACTCTCTCTGGGTTCACCTGGATACCTTCGGCTGATAACAAGTGACCCAAAAACTTTATCTTAGAACATCCCAAAGTGATCTTTTCAGGGTTGACAGTAAATCCTTTATTATTCAATCTTTCAAAGACCTCGCTCAAATGAGCGAGATGTTGCCGCATGTCAGAAGAATACACGATGAGATCATCACAATACTGGAAAACATACTTGTATTTCAAGTCTCCAAATAATTTGTCTAATTCACGACTCAATACTTGACTACCTACGCTCAAACCCATAGGCAGCATATTAAATTCATAAAGACCATTAGGAGTAACGAAAGCAGTGTACTTTCTGCTGGATGGAGTCAACGGTATTTGAAAAAAGGCAGAATGCAAGTCAATTACGGAAATCACCTTGGCTCCATGAAATATTTGGAAAGCTGCTTCCAAGGTAGGCAATGGGAAACAATCGAATACTACTTTATTATTAAGTTTCCTATAATCGATAACCAACCTATGACCTCCACTAGGTTTCGGAACAAGAAAAGCAGGGCTCGCATAACTAGAACGACTTGGTCTAATGACACCTTGTTGCATAAGCTTATGAATTTCGCTTTGTAGCATTTGCAACTTAGGTGGAGAAAACTGGAAAGGTGGAGACCGTACAGGGATATTATCCAACAATTCCAGTTCACAAAAAATATTTTTTGCTCTTCCCAATTGATTACTAAATAATCCTGGGAATTCTTTCACCAATTTAGATAATTCCTTATCCTCCTCAAGATTATTGAGAGACATAACACAACGTTGTTTCGAGGGATTCTTAACACACGCATGCCCGTACATACAAGGATGTACGTTAAACGGCAGCGAAACTTCTCGCGCAAACCTAAAATTACAGACTCTATTCTGAAAATCAATTTTCATGCCGGATTTCGACATAAAAATCATAGCCTAGAATAATAGGAACAGGTAACTCTGGAGCCACATAAAACAACTGGTCCCATGAAATTTACTTATCTTCAAATGCAAACGAACCATTTTGTTTACCGAGAAGATTTGATTGTTAACTGATTTACACCTCAAAGAAGTTTTCTTCAAACATTTCTTAGGCAGTATAGAAACGAAATCTTCTCGCACAAGGGAAATAGATGCACCACTATCCAACAATCCGTCTATTTTCTGGTGGAACACTTCCACCGGGAGATAAATGAAGTACATTTGCCGTAAAAGATGACTGGTCTATTATTCGCAGAGGGGAATATTCTTTTAAGCCGTTTGAATTCTTTTCTTATATTTTTCCGAAGATAAAGTCATACCATTAACATGCGGAGTATCTAAGAAGCCCTTAGATCGACACTCTCTAGCAAGATGTCCAAAACGCTGACACTTCCAACGTTGTAAATTACTTTTTGGCTGCCAATAATTATTGCGAGAAGAACGATTCGCAGAAGTATTAGGTTTACTCATTAATTATCAGGCATACGTTTTTCGCTGAAGTTCTTTTGTCTTTCAGCTATCTCGAAATCAGCCACTTTCCTAGCCAAGACACACATTTCGGCTACATTTTGAGGTTTTGTAGCAAAGACCCAATGCTGTCTGGTGGCAGAAGACATATTTTGAAGAATAATGTCAATCAACTTTTCTTCCGAAAATTGAGGGTTCAATACAAGTGAAGCTCCCTGGATTTCGGAAATAAACTCCAGCAAAGATTCTTTAGAAAGTTGGAATCGTCGTGACACAAATTTAATCAATAATCCTCTAACAATCTGGAAGGCAACAACGAACATTTCACATATTCCAAGCTCTCAATCCAAGTAAATCTCAATTTAACAACCTCACTCCAAACCTTCAATAGTATTCCTCCAATGCAATTCAAAATCGAATTAACAAAATACTCATCTGGAACCAATTTCAATTCGAAGATCGAGTTGAGTTTAATGAGGAAGAAAACTAGCAATTCCTTATCATTACCATCGCAGTGATCGACTTTTCTAATTAACTCTCGAAAAATTCGCTGATTATTTTCCTCCATATGAGAAGAAAGGTTGGAAGCCGTTCCACTAGAAAAATCCTTGATGGAGCTAAGTCTACGATCGATAATATTCTTGTTCTGCTCTACAGAATAATCTTCCGGAACTGCGCTGTCTACAATAAACTTACGTTTCACTACTGTTTGTTCAGCTGGGGGGAGAGAGTTCATATGAATCTTAAGTCGCTGACGTAATATATTTACAATCGCCTTCAACATCAATACCTAGTAAGCTCAATTCTCGGACCAAATTGTCCTTAGATATTACATCTATCCAACTAGGCATGTTTACAAAATACAATGAACAAAAGATGTAAACAACTATAAGAGAACGTAGTTCAGTATGCATAAGTCACTCTCTGTTTACATACAAAGAGAGATGAATCAATATCATTTACGTGAAACAGTTCAAACGCGTAAATAAGTACTTTTCAATAACTTTTACATAGATACTAAGTATCGAAAGAAATAGTTATCCACGGGGTAATATCTCTGAAAAATGTCGACCTCCAAATGCTTTCTAATTCCAAAATTCATTTACGACCATACAGAGTATATACCCTTGTTCTGGCACTTGAATCCAAAACTCCAAAACTTAAGTTGAAAATTTTAAATCGATACTCACTTGAACCACTGTCAATAGAATACAGCATATCTTTCCAAGCCGAAAGAAACAAAACCAGACGCTCTGTTACCATTTTGTGGCGGTAGAGATATTTACTTTATTTATAAACCACGCTCTGCTACCATTTTGTGGCGGTAGAAATATTTACTTTATTTATAAACCACGCAGACTGCTACCATTTTGTGCGCACGCGGAGCGGAACTTGACCAAAATAATAAACCACAATAATTGCTACCTTTAATCCGGGATCGGGTTTTGTAATTGCTGTTTCTATTAATGTGGATCTGATTTCTAAAGAAGTTATCTATCAGGAAGTAGCTTGCCTTGGGCCCATAGAAGGCAGCCGTTGATTCATCTTTCTTTCTCTGCTATATATATATATATATATATATAATATATATATATTGACATAGAAGAATACTGATTTTTAAATACATACAGTGAGTGAGCAAGATAATAATTGTGTTTCAAGAACGCTAAACAGCATAATAGTTAAGGAGCTAGGAATAGTTTCCTACTTGAGTGATTTTCCGTACAGGATAGTAGACAACTACGTATACTTGAATGATGAAACAGGGGCGTTTTTTAAAAGATAACATTTAATATAAACAAGTTGGCTGAGTAAAAATAAATTAACAAAAATAATAGTTCTGATCATACGATCAAAATAGCCATACAAATAAATAAATGAACGACACTCTTTCATAAGAAAAACAACATACCATACATCACGCAACACTCATACTTGCGTCCGAGTTTCAGGGACCACCTCTTCCCTGGACTGCCGGACTAACTCAAACAGGCCCCTTCTTGTCTATTTAGAATTCCAGTCGCATCGCGACCTGGAATCGGATTCCAATCTTGAATCCGTTTAAACAACAAAACGGTGACTGCTAGGATGATCGAATGATACTGTTCTGTTAGTGCAGTACGTATATAAAGGTTCCGAGGTAGAGGGCAGATGCGCCGTAGACATTGCGCGGCAGGAAGGGTGAAGAGGGAAGGGGTAGCTACAAGGAGAACAGGATATTGGCATAGTTCATAAATATTCCAGTGTAGGGAGGAGAACGAAGCTACCATACTGAGCTGAAAAATGCACTTTCGGTTCAAGTGGTCACCCAGCAGCGGTCGAAAATCGATCACAATTCATTAAATTTTTAAGCTTGTCACAAATACATCATTATGCATTATTTTGTATTTATTTTAAAAATACGGACTATAGGAATTATGTGGTATAGCTTGGCTAAGCCATATTAAAAAAAATAACATTTGTACACTGTTTATATTATTTAAATTTGTATTTAGACTATTATTATGTGTACGGGAATATACAGGGTGTAAATGAATTATACCGCACACATTTAACTAGGTATGGAGGGGTATTATATAAGCATTATGAAATAATGCACTAATGGTTTTCGAATAAAAATTTCCAAGTTATGATTCAATTTGTAAAATGGTTGGCATGCCTCTGATTTCTTCAAATTAAAATAGAAATAATATTATACAGGGACTGTAACTTGTAACAAGCATGCGCCTTTAGCTCTGTGATTATAGCAGTCTTACTGCCGATGCAAATGTAAGATAGATGCATCACGTTCGAAACTACCTACAGCATGTGTACACTTTTTTCCCTTTCTTCCTTTATTATGTACGTACTGTAAATTAGTTATGTACGTATATTTACTTCTGGTTTAATTGTTTATTCATTATTTTACAGAATACGGTATCCGAATGTCGGCGCAGTACATGAGTTACAAAACTATCTACCTACGTATTGTACAGACAATTCTTTGAAACTTTGTAATAATAATACACATAATGTAGAGTACAATAGGTTTCAAAAATAAAATATGTAATTGTACTGTACAGTACGTATATACTTAGATAAATGATAGTGCAGTGATTAATAACATGAAGAGGTACAGTGTATGTACACATGGCATACATAATGTTATTCGGAAATAAAAGGCAATACATTTGAGTAAACCAGAAACAAAGTAAAGCACCGGCAGCCCCATTAGAAAAAATTGTTCAAATTGGTCACCTCCATTCTCACAACACAGACGACATTGGCGACTAAAGGATTCTCGTGCCCTGTTCAAGATACCAGGTGTCTCACGGATCACATCACATGCTGCGATATGCGTGCAACTAACAGTTCATCTGTATAAACAGGGGTCGCATACACCAATGTTTCAGGTGTCCCCACAAAAGTAACCAAGTGGACAGAGATCTGGAGAGCGACGTGGCAACACTACAGATGAACTACCTCTTCCTACATCCAACGGCCAGGATAACAATAATAATAATAATAATAATAATAATAATAATAATAATAATAATAATAATAATAATAATAATAATAATGCTTTATTTATTCTGGCAGAGTTAAGGCCATAAGGCCTTCTCTTCCACTCAACCAGCACAAATAAAAAATAAATATTTGACAAATATTGATATACACTATACTAATTATAAACAGTTAAAGAGACATTAAATGTAGCAATGTAAATTTCATGTACAAACAACATTTTATAGAATAATAACAATAATAATACTTACGGTAATAATAATTATAATAATAATAATAATATAAATATGATAAATTATACGAGAAACACCAATTAATATATATATATATATATATATATATATATATATATACTTTACACTGGGTAACAATGGAGAACAAATATAAATTTAGATTTCTTTTAAAAGTTGTCAATGTCCGGCAGCCCCTTATTTCTTGTGGTAGGGAATTCTAGTTGCGAGAAGTGAAGATAGTATATGACATGGAGTGATGTGATTCCTATGTTTATATTAAACAAGAGACTATGTTGTGATCTTGTGTTTAAGTTATGGTTTGAGGATAGATACTGGAAACGGGATGATAAATAATTGGGAAAAGGTATGTAGGATCTTAAATAAGAGAATTAGACAGTTCGATTTTCTTCTCTCTTTTAGATGTAGCCATGACAATTCGTGGAATAATGGAGAAATGTGATCGTATTTTCGAACATTAAATATGAATCTGATACACACATTATGGACACGCTGGAGTTTGTCCGACAATCCGTTACTTATGTCAGTAAGTAGAACGTCACTATAGTCAAAATGCGGAATCACTAACGTTTGGATTAAAATTCTTTTAAGAGCTGTAGGGAGAAAATTTTTAAGGCGTTTTAGGGAATGCATTATGGAGAAGATCCTTTTAGATGTTTGTTTTACTTGCACATGCCAATTTAAATTAGAATCTTAGTAAAGTCCCAAGTTTTAACGACGTCGGTATAAGGAATTTGTTCATTATCTAATATGACAGCCGGCATATTGCCATTGTTTATGGAGTGTAATAGTCTTGGATGTCCGATAATTATTGCTTGCGTTTTGTTTACATTTAGTTTTAGCCCATATTGTCTAGACCATAAAGATATATAATGTTGAGTGATTCCGGGTTATGTGGCCGTGGTCCATAGTTGGTGTTGATACCAACACCAACTATGGACCACGGCCACATAACCCGGAATCACTCAACATTATGATTACCGGCCGTGAAAGCCTGCATTCAACCATAAAGATATATGTCTGAGGTCAGCGTTTACTTTGTCAATATATTCATTAATTTCGTCAGGCCTAAAGTGTGTGTAAATCTGTAAGTCGGCGTAAAGATGATGCTTGCAGTTTTGTAGTTTCTTGGTCACGTCATTAATATAAATCGAGAAAAGAAGAGGAGCGAGGACGCCGCCTTGAGGTACCCTTTTCCTCGCCAAGCGCCAGGAAGAAATGCGATTATTAACAGAAACTGATTGCTGACGATTAGTGAGGTAAGATCTATACCAATCAAGACAGTTTTCCGACAGATGTAGTGTCTTTAGTCTCGTTAGCATTAAGTCTATATCTACTGTGTCAAAGGCTTTGCTGTAGTCGAGTAGGACTATTGCGGTGAGTTTGCTTTTGTCCATTGAGCCTCTTATGTCCTCTACAATGTCAAGTAGTGCAGTACTTGTGTGATGCCCTGTTCTAAAACCAGACTGATGCTCATCAAGTAAGTCGTGTGTGGTGAGGTAGTCCGTTAACTGTGAGTGTATTATGTGTTCCAGGCTTTAGATAAACATGGCAGAATACTGATTGGTCTATAATCATCGAGTGTTGTGGGAGTGTTTGATTTCGGTGTAGGACGAACTAGAGCCATTTTCCAGAGTCTGAGATAGGTCCCGGTCATTATAGAGGTATTAAAAATGTGGGTTATTGTTGGGAGAATAATGTCAATTATTTTTTGTAGGAGAGTTATTGTTATATTGTCTATTCCTTGTGCTTTAGATTTAATGCGTAATACTGCTCTTTTGGCGTCATCAGGTGAGATATAGGAAAAAAAGAATTTGTCTCGGGTGGGTTGGGAATATGACACTAGTTCATCTACTGTCTGTTGTTTGTGTTGTGAGTTGTGCCCTTCATCCAAATGATTTCGCACATTCAGGCAGAAATGGGGAGGAGCCTGATGTGAAGAGGAACATCTTCTAGTAATATAGGTAGTATGTGCTCTAATAATGTCTTATAAATGACAGCATTTAATCTCTGGGGGAGAAGGTGGGGGCCAACGGATTGATGGTTAACTGGTTAAAATGCAGAAGATAAAACATTGTTTTTGAAATGCCTCCATACTGGAACTACTTAGTGAAGTTTAACAATTTAATTGAGGACGACTGACCTACCAGGTACCAATTTTATATTTAATATCTTAGTACATAACCTCAACGGTGCTTTAATATGAATTTGAAATGTGTTTAAAGTTCAGCATAACTGTAAAGATGTTCCATGATGCTTTCATGTTATGCGACTGATACTGAAGTAACTTATAATCAGATGTTAATGTAAAAACCAATGTGGGAATAGATTTTTAGCTCATGCCTATACTGAACAAATTTCAGTGTTAATATATCACAGTACACACGCAGGAAAAGAAAGAAGAAGAAGAAGAAGAAGAAGAAGAAGGGAAGACAAAAGTGGCCTGCCATGATTTGAACCATCAGTGTTCGAAAATCAAATCCACCGTCTTAACCATTTAGCCACACGTTAACTACACAGATTCTGCGTGTTTCACTCTGAGCTAAGGCTCTCATTGCATTGTACCGATGCTACTTTAACTATTGCAATCATCTGCTAGGTTCGAAATTTTAAGGAATTTGATAACCCAATATTTCATAAAACTTGTTGATGAATTATTAGCAATCAAGATCTCGGAATTATTACCAATATCTGAAGTTATTCTAGTATAATTTTCTCTCCTACTTTGCTCTTATATTGATGTATCTGTATTAATTGTCGATTACTTTGATTCCCTATAACTAGCCCATTTTCACTCGTAGACGATTGGTTCCCTATATCAAATTACTTGTATAATACCGCTCTGTAAGTAGTTAAATTTGTGCGGTATAATTCATTTACGCTCTGTATATCCCTTCTTTTTTGTCACTCAGTCCGACCCGTCAATGTTCTATGTCGAGGCATAAATGGAAGTAGGTGCGAATATCTAAATATAAAAAAAAATGTAATGAAATTACTGAAACCAATAATAATTTAAATAATAAAATACACTCACTTTTTTAAATCATTAATAATAAATACGCTACTGCACAATTTTCTGTTGTAAACAGACGTATATTGAGCAACCAATAATATAATATACAATGTGTGTACAAAGCAAACAATGAACATAAACAAATTAATGAGTACAAAAATGAATGAGTAATACACATAAATTCCTTAGAGATAATTTATTTAATTTTGTTTAATTTAAATCATTTGTAACACATATTATACATACATCTTATTTTTCTGCACCCTTTCTCTATATGAACTTTAATTATGCCAAAAATCACACTCCTCCGTCCGCGCAATGTGCTTAGAAAGGAGTACAAAGTTTTTCTTAGATATATATTATTGCGGTTGATGTAACTACTTGTATTTGAAATACAAATTTGTCCTTTTTTCTTGTTGTTACATGACAGTAGGACTTCTAATTGAATGTGTTACCTGAATGATATGAACTAGGAGCCCTACATTAAATTATTGCTCGCATTGTGTCCTTGGTTATAAGATCCTTAGAGCCATCATCAAGTCTACAAAGGATAAAAATATTATAAATACACAGTTCCCACAGATATAAATTAGAGAGAGGAAATATTTATTGAATGAAAATCCTACGAAATATTTGTACCCTGGAGGGATTGCATGATCTTGGTGTGTTTCAACACACACACGAAGTATCATAGTTATTGTCCAGGAATTCCTTGCTTAACAAAACGTGTTCGAAAAACCAAAGAAGCAACTTATTAGAGGATTAGAAACACCATCAATATTAAAAGGAAAGCTTGAATTTCCCGCGGCAGAATTTATAAAGGGAAATCAACGGGTGGAAGGAACTCGTTAGCCGCAGGATTGGTGAGCTCCTATAAATGAAAAGTCCTAAACAAGTATGACCATCCATGTTGGGGTGGCTGTTTCTCCTTCAAAATAAATTCAACTATGTATTCATATAGACGAAAAACTTAGTTAGAGAAAGCCAACCTTTGATTAATGTTATATTTTTTCTTTTATTTAACGGCGCTCTATAATAGATTAGATCATTAATTTGCAATTCAAATCTAGCCGAAAAATAGCTAACAAATTTTGTACAGAGGCCACGTTTTCCACGTTTGAGGTACTTTTACGATCAGCCGTAAATCGAGGCAGAATATGTCTTTATTCACTTCCGCAGTACACATGTTCAAAATTTGTTATGGCCAGAAAAATGCACAGTCTCTGTGTTTGAACCAGTGAAACTTGTAACCAAAGTTGAGATTGGTAACAGTCTACCAACATCGACTAGAATGGGTAGGAAAAATAAGAAGAAAATTAAGAAGAATACGAATAATTCGCTCTCAATGTATCCATATCCCAGACTTAAATTGTCTGAAGTTGAACTTAATGCCACTTTTGTAAGATAAAAATGCGCGTAAGAATATTTAAACAGGAGACTCAATTATGTAATTTGTTATTTACACCAATACATGGCTTTCCTCGCTACGTTCAATTAACATTTTTATTAAAAATAAATACCATAAAGCTTTTGTATAAAATGCGCTTGTTTGCAAAACGATAGAACTAATTATGACGTAATAACTGTAAAGTAACGCAGCAACACCACTGAAAACGAAATTGAAAAATATCACTTTAAATTAAATTAATGAAATATTAACATTTCAGAGATTAAATTTATAGCTGTTTCATATATCATTTTATAAGAGATAAACATTTATTGAGAAAACAACGAATAGGTAAATATGCAATATTTTGCTTCAGTTAAACTAATATGATATGATTTATGTATACTTGCTGTTTATTTGAAATCTAAATAATTGCTTTTTTAGCAAATTAACAAATATTCTGCTTTACATTACTTCAAGTAACATTTCGTTAGTCTTCTTCTGCTTCACTTCACGGGCAAAGACAATTGTGTGTTTCGCCTCGCAGTTGTTCTGTACATCGTTTCACTGACCTTCCTACATTTGAAGGAACTGTGCTGTAATTATAATGTAAGCATTGGTCTGCATTTTCATTCGTCAAACAATTACCTTTTAGCGTGTAAGGAAACGTAGTTCGCTCTCTAACACTCGAAATAAAGTAAATAAAAATATATATTATCCAGCATATGTCTATATAAGTTACATATCAGAATTTTAAAATATATAATTACAATTTTAACACATTAAATAAATAAATACATTGTTTAATTCTTAAGCACGTGCAATGCACAATTCGTTGGGATTTCCATTGTTTTAAAATCGTCGCTTTCTGTAGAATTTTTTTTAAGACTGGAAAAGAAACCATTTGAAAAGCGGAGAGAAACAAATTATTTTTAATGTTTTCAAACAGTAGTGAAAAATATCCCACATTAGCCATTGATGATGTGGCGAAAGTAACAGCAGAATTTCCAAGTGAATCAGAATGGAACATAAATTCTGTTCGTAATGAAACTGTAAATAAAGGATAAACATCTAAATCATGGAAAAATATAAATGTTGGATTATGTAGGCCATTATATATTTTTGGTCATAAATAAATAAGAAATAGAAATTTCTAATTATTGGTACGCTAAAAAAACGTTCATTATGACGTCACATTGTTGTCGCGTGGAATATATCGATAATGCAGGTGACTACACATCTGAGATAAAAAAACGATCGTAGCGCCACCTAAAGGCTCTAATTGTGAATCCAAACCATCCAGTGTCCCACTCAAGAAAAAAAAAATCATTAAAATTGGTCCAATCATTTTGGTAGTTTTTGATTTCTGATTTCAAGTAAACCTCCACTTCTAATTCTCGGATTTCGCTCATTTTTGGACATCGACTTATTTTAATAGGATATACTGAATTTCGTTGAAGAAACATCGGTAAATGTGACCGCTAGTGCGATTTTTCAATTTTCACTTTAGGTGTACTCCTATACCTAATGGTTTTAGATGTGAATCTAAACTATCGAGTGACCCAATAAGACACACAAAAAATCACCAAAAAATAAATGCCTGAGTGGGGGGGGATTTTAACCCGAGTTTCTAAACTCTGTACTGCCATTAGATGGCAGTTGGAACGATATCCAGCTACCTCTCGGGTAAACTGAGATTGCTATATATATAAAATAAATGTTTGTTTTAGGATTCCTGACTAGCTCAGTTGGTTAGATCGTTTAGAAACTCGTGTTCAAATCCCTACACAGGCTTTTATTTTGCTTTTCATATCATATTTGCCTTCATTACTAAATGTCAAATATATATATATATATATATATATTATGCACAACAAGATGAAATCGCAAACTTGGCAAAACGTATTTAGCTCTTACTTTATCTGAATCCTTCATTTGATATAATTTGATTCTCACTTGTTTCTACTTGGAGTGAAGAAGTGAGATTCCACACGTCGAGGTTTATTGGTGGTGCGGCGTACAGGAGCATGGCTTGATTCTTCAGAGTTGCTGTTACTAAGTTTCATTATTGCTAGTTGAATTAGCTGTTTCTGTGATATTTGTTCTGCTGTAATCTACTTCTTGAGTTGTGTGCTGTTGGTACCGCTGCTTGCACTCATCTTATTTCTTGAACATCGATCTAAAATTAATATTACTACTTATGTAATTATAAATAAGTCAATAGGAGGAATATCCTTTAAGCAATTTTTAAATTAATAATAATAATAATAATAATAATAATAATAATAATAATAATAATGACAATAAAAATAATAAAGATAACAGTTGTGATGACGATGGTGATAACTAACTAACGCACTATTTAACCTGAAGGTTCATGGTCATGTAGACATAAGCTCTCCATACATACCTATCCTGAGCTAATGTTTTCGAATCATCCCCTGTATAATCTACTTGCTTCAAATAATTGTTAATGTTATTCTCCCACCTCATTCTTAACCCACCTACTGGGCGCTTTCCCTGTAGTTTTCCTGCAAGTAGTTTCCAAGCACTTCTTTCATTCCACATTTCTGCCACATGTCCCTCCTTTGTAACTCTACGAGACTTAATTGTAATTAATACATCTGGTTTCCTACAATGATCATGTAGTTCACTGTTAAGTAGTCTTCTACATTCACCTGTCTGTTTGTCTCTTTTTGGTCCACATTTTTTCCTAACAACTTTATTCTCAAATACTCGAAGTAATATTTTTCTCGTCCCTTAAAGTAAGAGTCCAACCATATAACTGGGAGAATAATAGTTTTATATATTTTCAGTTTAATGTTTAATAATAATAATAATAATAATAATAATAATAATAATAATAATAATAATGATAATAATAATAATAATAATAATAATATATATTTCCGGTTTTTAACAATGTTACACATTTTTCCGGCACCAATGATTTGTCTTCAATTTCACTTTATAATTTTCCTCCATCTATTATAACACATTTCTTCCTCTACTTCCCAGTCGTTCAAAGTTTCTCTAATCCCTTGGATCCATGTGATATTTGGTCGTCCTTTCCTTCTCGATTCTGATGGCGGCCATTCCATTATTTTCTTCGGTAATCTTTCAACCTCCATTCGCCTAATATATCCGCACCATTTTAATAGCTTTTCTTGGACTATTTAACTCATGCCCCAAATGGGAGTCAATGACCAATCACGTTTCAATGATTTCTGTTTTACAACCAATCAGAGTCGTGTTTCACCAAATATTTATCAGTGTTATAATTACCATATTAAAGAAAGCTCCTCCTTACAATATTGCGTTCCTCTGGCAATAAATAGTATGATCTGGTTGCAGTGATAAACAAAAGAAGCAATAGAACCGTACCTATCGTTTCTCATTTGTTTTCAAACATCGCCGTTTACATTAAATATATAAATATTTTAAAATAACTATAGTTAAATAATGATTTGTGAGTAAACAGCTTAATTTTATTCGTTAAATAGTCCTAACAAATGCCACTCTTGATTTCCAAATTCTCTAGATAAATTCACTCCTCACTTCGTGAGTCGTGAATTTATCGATAATTTGGAAATCACTCGTGGCATTACTTATGATAAATTCTAAAATCGAGTTTTGTACATTCATGTTCTCTTTTATAACTTCATTTCTAATTTTCTCTCCCCTTGATATCCTAGCTTATCTTCTCCGATAGTCCACTTCTGCTACCATTATTTTTCTTTTCATCTAAAAAATTTATAGTTTAAACCTCTGAATCATAAGTCATAATACTTCTAACTATTGTTTTAAAAATTTTAATAATAATAATAATAATAATAATAATAATGATAATAATAATAAGAATAATAATAATAATAATAATAATAATGCATTTGATAAACACAATATGGTGTTTTTCAACAACAATATAAATTGTTTCCCTGGATTTTATTTAGTTACTTGTATTTTAATTTTATAAAACGTGTTGATTGATTAAAAGATTTTACTTGAAGATAAAAAAGAAACAATTTGACTGCAAATGATGATATAAACCTGATTTGTTAATACCACGAAAATGTAATATAAAAATATTATATTTAAAAATAAATATATAATATATTCGAGCATTAAAATAAATTAAAAGTAAAATTTGACTTTTGGGCAAGGAGTGATAAATTTTATATTTAAAATTGAAAATAAGCTTCATTAGCAATAAATGTGATGTTAGTTCCCGATAATATCTTCTTGTTACAAGAAGCCGATAACGAGGCGGCGTGTGGAACGAAAACTTCATAGCCTTGGTGCGCAGGAATTCATATAAATGAGAGAACTAATATTCATTTGAATCAGAAGCCTGATTAGATTTTCGGACAGAGCACTGGTGTTCAGAACCAGAGATATCGGGTTCAAATCTAGATTCAGGTGTATATTTTTCTCTTCAAAGAAAATATGAGTATAATTACATTTTTATATTATTATGATCACTACAAGAATTTTATTTGTATTTTGTCTTTCCAGAGAATGGTGCTGATTAAAGAAGGCTCAAGAGATTTCAAAACTTAATACAAAACAAGATTGAAGATAGCATCAATTTCAGCAATGATAGAAAGTATCCAATAATAGAATATTACTGTGACGTTCATTGGATGGAAATCCAACTTATAATCAAAAGAAAAGTCAAATAAATGGTGAGTAAATAGCCGTACCAAAGTGGGAAAAATAGGTGAATACGGAATCTGATATTATGAATTATTGTGTTCCATTTGAACATGTTTCAATATGCCATCATCATTTTCCAGACAGTTGAGTTTTATTTTATCGGCCCTGGATATCCATTCCCACTCTATCATTTGGCTGACCGAAGAACTTGCAAATCAAATATTTTTCAGCGGAAATTGCAAAAGGAGAATAATATTATTTTAATTTGGAGTTCTTCTGACATTAAAACGATGAGGGTGGGAGTGGACATCCAGGGCCGATAAAATAAAACATCCCACGCATTCTGGAGTCCTCGCCCCTAAATCTTCTCGAGACATCGTCTCTAGTCTTCCAGTGAATTCGCTATTTGTTTTCTCGAGTTATCGTCCCTAGTCTTCTAGTGAATTCGCCCTATCTCTTTTTCTGGAATACTAGCACCTAGTCTTCTAATGAACTCGCCCCTAGTCTTCACGAGTATTCGTCGCTAGTCTTCTAGTGAATTCGCCCTTCCTCTTCTCGAATACTAGCACCCAGTCTTCTAGTGAACTCGCCCCTAGTCATCTCGAGTCCTCGCCCCTAGTCTTCTAGTGAACTCGGTCTTCGTCTTCTCGAGTCCTCGTTCCTAGTGTTGTAGTAAACTCGCCATTTGTCCTCTCGAGTCCGCGTCCTCAGTCTTCTGGCGAACTCTCACTTCGTCTTCTCGAGTCCTCGTCCCTAGTCTTCTAGAGAGCTCGTACTTCGTCTTCTCGAATCCTAATCCCTGATCTTCTAGAGAACTCGGCCTTCGTCTTCTCGAGTTTTCTACCCTACCCTAGAATTCTCTAGTCCTCGCTCCAAGTCTTCTAGTGAATTCACCCCTCGTCTGCTAGAGACCTCGTCCCTAGTCTTCTAGTAAACTCGGCCCTCGTCTTCTTACGTCCAAGTCCCTAGTCTTCTAGTGAAATCGCCCTTCCTCTTCATGAGTCCTCGTTCTTATATTCTAGTGAATTCGCCCTTCGACGCCTCGAGTCCTCAAACCCGTTTTCTAGTGAAATCGCCTCTCATCTTCTTGCGTCCTCCTTTATAGAATACTAGTGAACTCGCCATTCGTCTCTCGAGTCCTAGCCCCTAGTAATTTAGCGGACACGCTCCTTTTTTTTCTCGAGCCCTCTTTTTAGTAGTCTTTTTAATGAACTCGCCCCTTAACTTCTCGAGTCCTCGTCTCTAGTCTTCTAGTGAAGTAGCACCTCATCATCTAGAGTCTTCGTCCCTAGTCTTCTAGTAAGCTCGCGATTCGTCTTCCCGAGTCCTAGTTCCTAGTCTTCCAGCGAACTCGCACTTCGTCTTCTAGAATCCTCGTCTCTAGTCTACTTGAGAACTCGCCCTTCGTTTTCTCGAATGCTCGTCCCTAGTCTTCTATTGCACTCGCTCTTCGACTTCTCTAGTCCTCGTCCCACGCATTTTCAAGTACTCGCCCCTAGTCTTCTTGAGTCCTCGACCCTAGTCTTCTAGTAAACTCGTTCCTCGTCTTCTCGAGTACTCCCCGTAATCATCTCGAGTTCTCGCCCCTTGTGTTCTCGAGTCCTCGTCCCTAGTCTTCTTGAGTCCTCATCCCTAGTCTTATAATGAACTCGCCCTTTGTCTTCTCGAGACCTCGCCCTATGCCTTCTAGTGAACTCGCCCTTCGTTTTCTCAAGTCCTCGTCCCTAGTCTTCTAGTGAATTCATATTTTGTCTTCTCGACTCCTCATCCCTACTCTTCTAGTGAACTCGCCCTTCGACTTCTCGACTCCTTGACCCTAGTCTTCAAGCGAACTAGCCCCTCGTCTTCTCTAGTACTCGTCCCTAGTTTTCTAGTAAACTTTCCCTTCATCTTCTTGAGTCCTTGTCTCTCAGTCTTCTAGTGGATTCGTCCCTCGTCTTCTCCGGTGCTCGTCCCTAGACTGCTAGTGAACTCGCCCTTCGTTTTCTCGAGTACTCCTCCCTAGACGTCTAATGAACTCGCCCTTCAATGTCTCGAGTGCTCGCCCCTAGTCTTCTCTAGTCCTCGCCCCCTAGCTTTCTACTGAACTCACCTTCCGTATTCTCGAGTCCTCATTCATAGTTTTCTAGTGAAGTCGCCATTCGTCTGCTCGACGGCTTGTCCCTAGTCTTCAAGTGAGCGCGCTCCTTGTCTTCCCGAGTCGTCATCCTTAGTCTTCTAGTGAACTCGCTCCTCGTCATCTCGAGTCCTCGGCCCTAGTCTTCTAGTAAATTCGCCATTTGTCTTCTCGAGCTCTCGTCTCTAGTGTTCCAATGAATTCGCACCTCGTCATCTCGGATCCTCGTCCCCTGTCTTCTAGTGAATTCTCACCCTCGTCTTCTCGTGACCTCTTCTCTAGATTTCTAGTGAACTTCCTCTTCGAATTCTCCAGTCCTCGCTCCTAGTTTTCTAGTGAAGTCGCCCTTGTCTTCTCGAGTCCTCGTCCGTAATCTTCTAGTAAACTCGCTCCTAATCATATAGAGTTCACGTCCCTAGTATTCTAATGAATTCAGCACTCGGATTCTCGAGTTCTAGTCTCTAGTCTTCTAGAGAACTCGCCCCTCGTCTTCTCGAATCCTTGTCCCTAGTCTTTTAATGAACTCGGCCTTCGTCTTCTCGAATCATCTTCCCAAGACTTCTCGAGTCCTCGCACCAAGACTTCTAGTGAACTCATCCCTCGTCTGACAAGAGTCCTCGTCCGTAGTCTTCTAGTGAACTCGGCCCTCGCCTTCTCGAATCCTCGTCCCTACTTTTCTACTGAAATCGCCCTTCGTCTACTTGAGTATTTGTCCCTAGTCATCTAATGAACCCGACCTTAGTCTTCTATAGTCCTCGTCCCTATTATTCTAGTGAAATCGCTCCTCGTCTTCCGAGACCTCTTCCTTAGTCTACTAGTGAACTCGCCATTCGTCTTCTCGAGTCCCAGCCCCTAGTCATCTTGTGAGCACGCCTGTCTTCTTCTCGAGTCCTCATCCCTAATCTTCTAGTGAACTCGCCTTTAGTCTTCTCGAGTCCTGGTCCCTAGGCTTCTAGTGAACTCGAACTTCGTCTCCTCGAGTCCTCTTCTCTAGTCTTCTAGCGAACCTTCCTTTCGTCTTCTCGATTCTTCTTCTCTAGTCTTCTAGCAAATTCGTCCCCCGTCTTCTCGAACCCTCTTTTCTAGTCCTCTAGCGAACCTGCCCTTCGTCTTCTCGATTCCTTTTACCTAGTCTTCTAGTGAATTCGCCCTTCGTCATCTAGAGTCCTGGTCCCTAGTTTTCTAGCAAACTCACCCTTCATCTTCTCGAGTCCTTCCTAGCGAACTCACCCTTCGTCTTCGCGAGTCCTCGTCCCTAGTCTTCTAGTGAACTCGCCCATTGTCTTTTCGAGTTCTCTTCCATAGTATTCTAGTGATCTCACCCATCGTTGTCTATAGTCCACATCCCTAATCTTATAGTGAAATCGTCCCTCATTTTCCCGAGTCCTCTTCGCTAGTCTTCTAGTGAACACGCCCCTCGACTTCTTTAGTATTCTTCTCTAGTTTACTAGTGAACTCGCCGTTCGTCTTCTTGAGTCCTCGCCCTTAGACATCTAGTGAAATCACCCCTCTTCTTCTCGAGTCCTCTTCCCTAGTCTTCTAGCGAATTCGCCCCTCGTTTTGTCGATTATTCGTCCCTTGTTTTCTAGTGAAATCGCCCCTCGTCTTATCGAATCCTCTTCTCTAGTCTTATAGAGAACTCGCCCTTCGTCTTCTCGAGTCCTCATCCCTAGTCTTCTAGTGAACTCGCCCTTCTTCTTCTCGATTCTTCGTACCTACTCTTCTAGCGAACTCTCCTTTCGTCTTCTCGAGTCTATGCCCCTAAGTCTTCTAGTGAACACGCCCTCGTCTTCTCGAGTCCTTTTCTCTAGTCAACTAGTGAAATCGCCCTTCGTCTTCTCAAGTCCTCGTCCCTAGCTGAGTGGTCTAAATGTACCTGAGCTACAGGATATGTACTGGTTCGAGTTCCCATTCCACAAGATTTTTTAATGGAATATCGGGGGTTGTGTCACTCATATATGGCTAGATGATCACATGTGAATATGAGGTCAGCATTATAGAGGTTGTTTGACTATTTGCGACTTAACATTTGTATTTCAGGTAAAGAAGAACCCGGAATAAAATTCACTGAGGAAACTTGTCACGAATGGGATTCGAGGTAACAATTCCTAAACCATGTACAACACAAATAATTTTCTTCTTATTAGATCATTTAATGATGACCAAACAAAATATGGGGTGAGATGATTTACAAGAATCATAGAAAGTGGATGGTAACCCAAGAGAAATGTAATAGTGTATTACAATGCGAGGTTGTGAAGTGGTTTTTTTTACAGAAGCGAGGAAATGATTAAGAACCGTGTTATAGCAAGTTAATTTCCGAGGTGCTCTAAATCACTTCATAAACGTGCGTTGTACATCATTGTTTGCGCGATGGTGTTTCAAAATAATAAATAATAGTAAAATACTGACATCTTTGTTGGAAATATTTGCTTCTTCTTCTTTTTCTTCTTCCGAATGCAGTATTGGGTGATGATGCCCGTTCTGCGACTACAAAAACTGATCTTTCCATCGGTTGAAGGGTCTTCCGAGGTCTCTTTTGCCTTTAGGGTTGAGATGGTAAATATTTGCGTTCATTATAAACAACTGACTAAGGTTAACAGTGTGGGCAATGTTTAAACGACAAATGCCGACACTAATTTAGTTGAGACTGCAGCAGGCCGTGACACCAATCAGGAATAAAATAGCGGCAAGTACAAATTTAAGTTGAGTTCATTTAAAATACAGTGATTTGTTTCGTATAATGTATTTTAACACTACCTTTTGGATACACTTTGTATATACATTGCACATAGTATATATAAAGGGCAGTGATTTTACTTCCCGCACTAGGTAGGTAATTTGTAATATCACAGTATAGTTATTTAATTATTTATAGGTTGGCACAACAGAATTTAGGAAATTGAACTTTCAATCATGGCGCCATTGCTGTAAGTACGACAGAACGCACTATCGTGAAAAAAAATATATTTTCACATTATTTTGTTGAGGGTAATGTAAAAAAAATAAAATAAAAAGTAATGGAGCATGTGTGTTGAGCCAATGAACGCGTTTTTTTCGTTACAATTTCACATATTTATCTGTGTATGTGTTTAGTGTTAATATTTTGGTTTTTGTAATAGCGTATTGTTCGCAATAAATATAGTAAGCAGTACATTGTATTTTTGCTAATTTAGCCTGTTTTCGCCAATTGTGGAATTTGTGCACTAATTTAATAGATGGCAACCCTGGGTTCTGCAGTCCGCCAGATTTCCCTTGCCTTTTCCATCGTTCGTTCGGCGTCAGTCTGGATTAAGATTCGCCTAGAGCGCAAGTTGTAGCGCTGTTCTTTGTTATGCCGTGTTGTGTTAGTGGAGATATTAGTAATACATTCATTATAATTCCCATTAAATTAGAGTGCATTGCTTCATAATGTTACGGTTTCAATATAACTATGGCTACCCATTATTTCAGCGTTCGTTATTTTTTGTAATAATCAGATTTTTTAATCCCCAGGTTGTTCTTTTGGACATTTCTGCTGTTCTCTCCTGGTATTGGCGTAATTGTAATCCACAGCTGAGGTTGGGACGCATGGAAGGCGGGGTTGCGTTGCCCCGATGATATGATGGGTGATGATGATAGCGGTGCGCCAGGAGAATCCTTAATCCTAAGCTTAATCTATGATGAATATAAATGATAATGATTGCGATGGCACCATTTGGGCTTTAAAGTTTCCTGATATTTGTGTTACAGGTGAGGAAAAACCCCGATAAAAACCTAATCAGGAAACTGTCCCGACCGGGGATCGAACCCGGGCCCGCTGCGTGATAAAGCAGCACGCTACCTCGAGACCACAGCGGTAGACAATAATCAGATTATAGCGTATATGTATATTTTTGCAAGATACCAAGTCTATTGTACCAGAGCGTTGTGCCTGTTCTATCTTGTTGGACATTCAGTACTGTAAAGTTTACAACAAATTATTACCAAAACAAGCGTCGTAAATTAATCAAGTTTTGTTTAACTAACACCGTTTACTTATAACACAGTGAAGCAATATTTAGATTCCCATAAATTTCATAAATTCATGCCAATAATTTAAATAATATAAGTAAGTTATATGTTAATAGGCTGTATGCTATGTAATGAAGTTTTAAATAATAATTTCTCTTTTATTATTTCATTCAACAGTTAGAGAGACACAGGCAGATGTTCGGCAAGGCTGTTAAACATGTCGCCAAATGACCATGTTTATGGAACACAATTCAATACGCCCAAGTGGCTCTTTTGATAAACAAGGACCCGTAAATTATATCTTTCTCCTAAAAAGACAAAAATGTTGACTTGGATATATTTATGTGGACATGTCCCTAGGATTTCTTTTAGCGGACAGGCTATTGTTTAGAAAAAAATCCCCAAGACGAGACAAGGTGGAAAGAAGGACATCTCACCCACGACCCAAAAAGGGAAGTCGAGACAATGGAGGTCTCCGTCATCTCTCTGTGAAGTTAATAAAAGTAGCAGTTTCATAAAATTGAAATGTAAAACTCTTAGAATAACGTAAACCGTCCATTTTTAGCAACGGGACGACCCTTATAAAACAAGTAAGAAAAAAGCAAGTGCTAGTTTCTTTTTTTTAATGTATCAACTATGACCGGGACATACTGTCGGACAGATTGATTGCTTATATCCGCCTTTTGAAATTTTGTTAGTGTTAAGGGAAAAAAATTACGTAAAAACAAGTTGCGTGAAAAGCCCAGAGGAGGGAAGAGAAAGTAGGTCATCCAGGATTCCGGACAATGGGACACGTCCAGCAAAGACCTCCAGCCAATAAACAAATAGAATTTAAAAATCCCTTTAGGTATGTCGGCGATTGAGCCAGTAAAATTTGGCAAAAGCCTCGGCAATTAAAATTCTGTGTAGTGATAAGATGTGACAGCAGCGAAGATACGCCCTGTAAGAGTAATACCAAATCAAAGGGTATATTCAAATAAGTTGTGATCCGGAGAGAGAACTTTGCTCTATGTAGGCCAATTTTGAGAAAAAAGTGTGTATTAGAATCCGGGAGGATCAGTCAGTGGGAAGTAAAACGGCACGGCGAGAGGCCGGGAGGCCGCCGATAAGAAAAGTGTGGTCTCCAAGTGCGGCTAAGTGTTCGACTCTAGTGTTAGTGGTCAATATATAATTATTTCTAAAGTGGACCCTACATCAGCAACATCTCCGCCGGCATATCCACCGAACTAATATCGGTAGCGTAAAATTAAGTGTCAAGGAGAAAAATAAAGATGTGTGTAAAACGTATATTACTGATAGTCCTGGTGTGCATCTCTCATCCGTCAATCCTCCGTTGTACCTGGGATTAAGGTACTTTGCTCACCGATAAAAAAATCCTCAGAACCCCTAGTCCGGCGCAATTAACCTACACTGTCCGGCATCAGGGACCCCCATCCGTAGCATGGAAGGATTGTAGCGGAAGGAAAACCCCGCTGCAAAATAGCGACAATCCCGCTTCAAAGTGGCGCTACAATAGTTATGATATTAATTTCATTTTTTTTTCTAATTTTTACGAATCCATTAAAATATTTTGAAAATATAATTTTCTATGCCACTTCCTTCTATGCTATCAACATTCTAATCTATAATAAAATACGTTCTAAATTGGCCAATTATTTCAGCAAACAGAGAGAAGGTCACAATGACAATTAAAGATAAAATAACTAAGTTTATTATAACATTTAATTTCAGACGGGCAATTAAATGGAGTGTAAATATTCTGAACAAAATGAAGATTTTTAAAATATTTAAAGAATTATAACGAAATGACGAACGCACAAGTCAACTAATCATAATAATAATAATAATAATAATAATAATAATAATAATAATAATAATAATAATAATAATAATAATAATAATAATAATAATAATAACTAGATAAATCTTTTCTAATTTGAATTCGAGCCTACATTACTTCTCTTATTGACCATGTCTGTGATACAGATGCACCACTTCCATTGTGTATAGGATTACATAAACACAACTCAGTAGCTCTTTGATATTACAAATAACGAAATTTGATTTAAAACAGTTAAAATTTAGAGATGTTAGGCCTACATCACGCTAACCATATGATTCTCTATATTGTCTTCCGCTCGTCGTAATAAGGTTGGCAGTAACTTATTAAACAAGGTTCTTTAAGCAACTAAGGCCATTTGCGTCGCAATTTAAATCGGGGTGTGAAAGGAGGTCTTATTCAGGCTTCAGTTCACTTCCGCCATATTAAACATTTTTATAGCTTGAAAAAAGCAATCGACCCCGGCCGTGTTTGAATCTGCAAATCTCGGACAGTAATCACTAAGCCCATTGTGAGCGATATAATCATATCTATCTACATTGATTCTCCAGAGCTTTCGTGACAAGGAATTACCAAACATGCTTTCCTTATTACATAATTTAGGGTTAGAATTTTTATATGACCAGATGACTTTAGGTCTCAACTCGAATTCACTATTACAATCATCATCATCATCATCATCAACTTCACGGCATAGGTCTTCTGGTCTGTCCCAGTTCCTCATTCCACGCCCCTTTTTGTCTTCCCCGAGATCTCGTGTCTACACGTGCATATTTCCAGGCTCTATCTAAATTTCGAATCTATTTTTTCCGTATTTTTTTTACAATAACAAACAAATATATATGTTTATCCTATCTCAGAAGTCTTTGGGAGAACTTAGATCTATAATTTTTATTAAGTTAATTTTAATTTCGGGTGTAGGCCACTCAACGTGTACATCAATAAACACTTGGGTCTTTACCTGAGGAATCGAATAAATGTATGCATTAATATGAATTAATTTACAATATTCATTATTTCATTTAAACTTCTCTGTATGAATCATCACCATGTATTACAAAACATTAAGTCCACAATACCAATAAGTCTATAATATTGTATCAAGTATAATTTTAAGTGTAGGATAACCAGAGCGAAAACGCCCACTAGGCAGGCCAAGAAAGAGGTGTGGGAATAACATACACCATGATTAGGGACGTGGATTATACAGAGAATCGTTTTAAAATATTAGCTCATGTTAGGAATTTATCCAGAGCTTATGTGAGTGTGGCCGGGTCAGATGGTGCAGTCAGTTAGTTACAATTATGTGAAATCATTCACTATGTTAACATTATAGTATATTACGATACGAGTTTGGGAAGTGGTTTTTACAGAAGCGAGAAAAATGTTTAAAAATCGAGCGATAGCGAGTTTTTAATTTCCGAGATTCTGTAAAACACTTCATAAACGTGCGTTGTACACTATTTTTTGCGCGATATTGTTTTCAAAATAATAAATAACAGTAAAGTAATAATATATATGCTGGAAATATTTGCGTTCATTATAAACAATTGACTAATGTTAACAATGTGGGCAATGTTTATTAGTTGAAACTACAGGAGGCCGTGAGACCAATTAGTTTTAAAATGACGGAAAGTACGTATTTATTGTTTTATATTGTCTCAAATAAAGTTCAGTTCATTTAAAATGCAGTGATTTGTTTCGTATAATGCATATTAACACTAACGTTTGGATACTTTTTGTATATAGGCCTATATTGTTCGTAGTATACGTAGAGGGCAGTGGTTTTACTTCCCGTACACGTTTTGTAATATGTAATATTACAGTATAGTTATTCTATTACAGTATAGTTATTCAGATTGGCAACCCCGAGATGTAGGAAGTTGAACTTTCAATCATAGGTCGCCATTGCTGTAAGTACGACAAAAAGCACTATCGCGCAGAAATCATTATGTAAAGTTACACTTTGTGGATATTGTCCTCTCTTTTCATACATTTTTGGGGGAGATCAATTATGCTATACGATCATGGTTTATTGACTGGCAGATGCCCTTCAGGAAAGTGCAGTGGATGAAGCAAGGAACTGAGATGGCCATATTAGAATAGCATGATTGGTTAAAACAGTAAAATTGTATTAGTATTCAATTAAACTGTAATTACAGATAACAACGTAGTCTTAAAATGCAACACTTTTAACGAAACACAAGCTTTTTCATTTGCATGAGGCCCTTCATGAGACAAATTGATTTATTACACGCTTTATATTAGCGGGACCGGAGAGAGGAGAGAAGAGCGAGCAGCGAGCGAGCGAGCGAGCGAGCGAGCGAGAGAGCGAGCGAGCGAGCGAGCGAGCGAGCGAGCGAGCGAGCGAGCGAGCGAGCGAGCGAGCGAGCGAGCGAGCGAGCGAGCGAGGCGAGCGAGCGAGCGAGCGAGCGAGCGAGCGAGCGAGCGAGCGAGCGAGAGGAGCGAGCGAGCGAGCGAGAGAGAGAGCGAGAGCGAGCGAGCGAGCGAGCGAGCGAGCGAGCGAGCGAGGGAGCGAGCGGAGCGAGCGAGCGAGCGAGCGAGCGAGCGAGCGAGCGAGCGAGCGAGCGAGCGAGCGAGCGAGCGAGCGAGCGAGCGAGCGAGCGAGCGAGCGAGCGAGCGAGCGAGCGATGCGAGAGAGCGAGCGAGCGAGCGAGCGAGCGAGCGAGCGAGCGAGCGAGCGAGCGAGTAGCGAGCGACGAGCGAGCGAGCGAGCGAGCGAGCGAGCGAGCGTAGAGAGGAGCGAGCGAGCGAGCGAGCGATGCGAGCGAGCGAGCGATGCTATCGATCTATCTATCTCTATCGATCTATCTAGCGATCTATGCTATCTAGCTAGTCTATCTGATCGATCTATCTATCTATTCTATCTATCTATCTATCTATCTATCTATCTATCTATCTATCTATCTATCTTTATCTATCTATCTATCATCTATCTATCTATCTATCTATCTATCTATCTATGTAACTGAATCTTTCATCGCGTTTTTCACCCACTTAAAATAATTGGATCGACTTGGAAATTTTGTATACGTGTAAAGGACCGTGACAATACAATAATTTCGTATTTATTTTCTAAAATCCTGGCCAGAATCATCATAAAATAAAAAAGTGGTTTTGTATTTAGTGTAACGGAATCTTTGAACACGATTTTCACCCACTTAGAAACATATGATAGACTTGAAACTTTGTATACTTGTAAAGGACCCGTGACAATACAATAATTCCATATTCATTTTCTAAAATCCTGGCCAGAATCATCAGAAAAATCAAAAAAAGTGTTTTTGTATTTATGTAACGGAATTTTTGAACACGATTTTCACCCACTTAGAGACATTGGACCGACTTGAAACTTTGTATACTTGTAAAGATCCCGTGACAATACAATAATTTCATTTTTATTTTCTAAAATCCTGGCCAGAATCATCATTAAAATCAAAAAAAGTGTTTTTGTATTTATGTAACGGAATCTTTGAACACGATTTTCACCCACTTAGAAGCATTGGATCGACTTGCAACTTTGTATACTTGTAAAGGACCCATGACACTACAATAATTTCATATTTTATTTCTAAATTCCTGGCCAGAATCATCAGAAAATCAAAAACATTAAAACTGGTATAATAGGTTACGGACTTGTCGACTTTTTAGTCAATCGTTGTCAGAGCTCAGTTGGTAGAGCGGTGAACTAGTGGTATATAATTTTAGTAATCCATAGGTCGCTGGTTCGAATCCGGCTGGGGAGGATTTTTTTTTTAGACGCTTTATTAGAAAACTAAAAAAATGAAAAATAATTTTAATTTCCAATACGCTTGGGATAAAATAAAGTGGTCAACAAAAAAATCATCTCCAACACATTTAGAATAAAATTAGAGTTATCAACAAAAATAAAATAATTTTACCATCAAAAGCGTGGGGTGCTCTATATCAATTAATATATTTGATAATAAACAGATATTGGTAATAGTAAGCTTTCTAAGAAGAAAATGTAAAAATCATAAAAAGCACCCCACGCTTTTGATGGTAAAATTATTTTCTTTTTGTTGATAACTCTAATTTTATTCTATATGTGTTAGAGATGATTTTTTTGTTGACCACTTTATTTTATCCCAAGCGTATTGGAAATTAAAATTATTTTTCATTTTTTTTAGTTTTCTAATAAAGCGTGTTCTTTTAGTTTTTTAAAACTATTATTTATTTACATTCATTCGTTCAATTCAAGGTCTCCTGTCTTCTCTAAAAATTATATATATAGCAACAGTGTTACCTATTGCAATCTATAAATACATTTTATCATCTTCCTGAAGATGTATTCTGAATAATTTTATGAATATGCGTGAAATAAATTGTGAGAAAAGTTCATTGCTTCTTCAAATAAAAAATATTAATCTGACCGTTAACTTAATAGAATACTTACGCTCTAACACAATAGAAATGGCCAAACATGCACAAATATGAGTGGAGAACATATTTCAATCGAATCACCTCATACATTTTCAAACTTCTTTGATACCGACGTTTTCAGACAATATCATGTCCTTCTTCAGTCATGGCGTCCAATATTAATTTAAATGCACAAATATGACTTAAATAAGTATTTTATTCTAATTACTTTTTCTTTAAAATATTAAATCAGCCTTACGAAAATAAGATATGATATGCCCTAATGATCTGATAATGTGGCTGACTGTCAAACAGTGGCACTGCTGTTTCTAGGTCAGAAATATGTCAGACCTAGATACTTGTTGTCTCATACCCATTTCACTTTCCTCTTCTGTGTGAAGATTTCTGCTGCTTCCAGTATTCTTCCGCCGTTTTTGATGATCATCATTTCAGCTTTTTGTATATTTATTTCAAATTTGTGTTCTTTTCACCATTTCTCCGTGATGTTTATTGTTTCATGTAATTATGTAAGGTCTTTTGACCATATTACTGTATCGTCCGCATACACATATGAGTTTATTCCCTCCCTTTGTGTTATTTTTATTACTTCTTCTCCTGCTGCCGGGATAGTGTGTCAGTCACGTGAACCAGAAAACTACACTGATAAGGTAGTATGTGTCAACGTAACTTTCCCGAAGAAACAACTGTGTTCATGAGTATTAACAAAGGAGATTCCACAAAATTTGTAATTTAAATCGAACTTTTTCACTTACGTTTAATAATTAATAATTTGACTTCAATAAACAATTTAACAATTTTCCTTGTTGTGACAACATGACTATGACGTTACGAAGCTACGACAACTGAACATGAATTTGTAGATAGATTACTGAGAATCAGGTAAATCTTACATTCATTTTCAGATGCTACATTTATCATTGTTTAAATGATTGTTAATATAATATCACATTATGTAATTATTTATATTTTAAAGTTTTCATAAAATATTTTATTTCGTTTCTAACATTAAGTTTACCCACTCTTTAAAGTAAGCAAAACACGGCTGCTAGTCTCACAAATATTCTTTCTTTAATTTTTGATTCACTAATTTTTGGAGACTAAAAACCGGAGAATTCTGTATAGCTTTGAAAAAAAATCTTCATTAAAAGTAGTTTGATATGTAACGGAGGTCATGTCCAGGAATGAATATCTCTACTTCCTCAGTAAAAAAAAACACACACAGTTGTTTGTGTGACCAAGAACAAGTTCACACTGCAGCGCGTTGAAGCTTTTCCAACGTAAAGTTAAAGTTTTGATACCAACTGAGTGAGGCAAGCACAAAAAAAAAGTTTATTTTAAAACATTAAAATTGAAATAAAAAGTTGATGATGGAAACATTCCGAATACATATTTTAAAACACGATATAAAAATGTATTAGGTAAAATTATAAGTATTGGTGCTCATGTTGACCAGTGTCACTTTGTCACAGATACAGATTCCGCCCAAGGAAGGAAACGTATTGTTTGTTCTAATTTTAAATGACTTGAGGGAGATAAGAGGATGATTGGAGCTCAGGATAGAGAGCGGTCGTGAACCTTCGGGTTCGATACAATTTAACAAACCAAAAAAAAAAAAAGTTGATTTGTGCAGATTGTGAATAAACAAAGGTGTACATATTACTCGTAAAATTCTGCAATTGTAGTCCTTACTTAATTACAATAACTGATTTTAAACTAGGACTACTTTTTTCTGCCAAGTTGGCAATTGCAAAGGGCAGAGCTGTGTACAAAGACAGCTAAAATATATTGTACGATGAGACAACGTTTTTCGTGTCTCTTTCAAAAACGAAGAGAGAGGTAATGAAATGTTATATAAAACCGGGAATCTCCGTGGCTGATCGTCTAGTGCTGGACATTTAAACAAAGAGATGTAAATACTAATTTATTAAGTATTAGTAAAAAAAAGATAAAGACGTTTATAAAAGAATTAATACTAAATTTAATACAGGATTCTGTTATCCAGTAACGTAACAATCAATTTTAATTTGTGTGTTAAAAGTCTTTTTCAAGTACAGTATGTAGTAAAATATGAAAGCAACGAGTAGTCTATGGATTATGGTAGATTTATTAAAAAAATCTCAAGTAAATTTTAATTTATTATGTGTTCCACATTAAACAGTACGTCCTACTTGTGTGATTTTATATTTATTTAGCTGCTGCTACACATTAAAATACAGAAATCACACAAAAACTATTATTTGTCCAAGTTAATGAAAATGGCATCTAATTAAAATTGAAACTAATAAAAATCCTACATAAAGGACCAAGAACAGCTACCCACTATACATGAACAATACAAGGAAAGCCGATAATATATAAGACATGAGCTACTATTTATATAAAACTAGCGGACCCGATACACGTTGTCCTGTCCGAAAATTCAGTTCTCGTGTCATGGCCGTACGATAAAAATATAAGTTACGATAAAATTAACTAATCAATAAGTTCGCAGGAAAACTCATTGACATCTTTTGTGGCTCAAGAAGCGTGTATTATGACGTCATATTTTTTTCGCGCGGAATATGTAGGTAATACAGATGACTGACATAAAACATTCCTGTTACCCGATCGCGCCGCCAACTACCGGGTACAATTACGAATCTAAGCCATCCAGGGACCCACTCAATCACACACACATAATTTCATGAAAATCGGTGCAATTGTTTAGGCAGTTTTTAATTTCGGATTTCAAGCAAACTTCCACTTCTAATTGTTTCATTTCTCTCACTTTTGGATAATATCTACCTCGATTTACTTTAATAGGATATACTGAATTTTGTTCTGAAATGTCGAAAATTGCGATCGCTAGAGCGATTTTTAAAATTTTGTTTCAGGTGAACTCATATAACTAATGATTTTATAACATAATAGATAACGTCTAAACATTCGCCGTACATACAAATTTTCACAAAGATCGATCGAACGGTTTAGAAGACTATAAAGGACAGACACACATACATTCCCCATATATATAATAAAATAAATTATTGAATGTTGTTAGTGAGGTGTTTTATAAAAACAGTTGAAAGATATTATGTCTCTGACAAAGAGTGAAATCTTGAATGTAGAAATTCACAAAAATAATTAATTTGACATTATACATAAATATTTTATTGTATCCTGAAAATTTCACTTTAATGGACATCAAATACCTTTTCACATCAACACAATCACTTGTGACGTAACAGTATGCTCTTATTGATGACGTCATCATTTTTATTTTCTTTGTTCGATGGTAACCAGGATACCAAAATGGCGTCGATCTCAAAGCTGATGGAATTCGCGTCTTGAATGAAACTCATGCTAGTGAGCAAAAAACACGAAGAACCAGACAAATATTATAACATCATGGACTTTTTTTTTTATTAAGAGCCCCACCACTATCCCCCTGGGTTTCCTCGGGCTTAATGCCCATATCCCCAGGTCTGCTCTTGTCCCTAATTACTCTCTATTGTTTTTATTATGTTCATTTTCAGAATACAAGTTTCGGGTGTTTGTTCTTAATACTACTTATATACAGTTATTTTTACATATTAATCCTTAACCTAAGTCTTAAGTCTTAAATCTACAACCGAATCTAGTTATATTTACGTGGTGTTGTGTTAAAACTAATACTTAATTTACTAACTTACAACTAACTTATTGCTAGATTACATCTAATCCCTTCTTCTTTGTCTCTTGGCGTTGAGTAAGGACCCATCCGATGAACTTTCTCACTGCTTGATATGGCTGTTTTTCTGTCCAAAACCGTAGAGGAGGCGGCCAGTTCATATCACCGTTTAGTGCAGCCTCATGTAAGTCCCTTCGTCTGGCCTCATATTTGATGCATTCGTACAGGACATGTTGTACATTGTTCAGCTCTGTTCCGAAGCAATCGCAATGAGGAGTTCTTGTGAGGCCTCTTTCGTGGAGTTTGGCTTTGAAAGAGCCGTGGCCGCTCAGGAGTTGCGTGATATGGTGACTTGGTTTGATCCAAGTTTTCTTTAGCCTTTCCTTGATGTTAGGCAGAAATTCATATGTTATGCGTCCATGTTCTGCCGCTTCCCATCGTTCTTGCCATTCCTCGGAAATACTTTCCTGGATAATCCGTCTGATGGTGTCTCGTTCATCTGGTGTCTGGTGATCACAGTGTCGCCGACTAGTATCGTCTGGTCTCTTCTGAATTTAAAGTTTTGTATTTTTTGAGTGATATACAGATCGATAGGTAGGACTCCTGCAATCACAGGCAGGCAAACCCCAGGCACCGTATTGTACGCTTTTGTAACTCTTATGAGGACTTGGCGTTGGGTAGAAAGTAGCTTCTTCTTTTGAAGTGTGGTTAACTTGCGGGCCCAGCCATGTGCTGCGTAACCGCAAATTTGTTGGAACAATACCTTGTAGAGCGTTAGGTAATTTATTGCTCCATATCCCCAATTTTGACCTCCAAGCCGTGCCATCCCCGTATCCCATCCCACCGTGAATAGGTTTTTCGCCGTGTTGGTTACATTGTTGATATGCTGGTCGACTCGGCATCTGCTTTGGAGATTCTACTTCCCAGGTACTTGTGTTCTTGTGTGAAGCGGAGATTGCGATTTCCAATTCTCACGGTTGGCGGGCGTTGTTCATTCAGATGTCCTTTAAGAATCATTCCCATGGTTTTATCGGGGGATATGGTTAACTTGTGTAAGCTAGCCCATTGTTGGAGCTGCTGTAAGACTATTTGGGAGCGTTCTTCCAGTTGTCTTCTGGACTGTCCAGAAATGATCATCACTAAGTCGTCTGCGTATGCTATTGGTAATGCATTTTGGGTTGCTTCTATATTGTTGAGCAGATCGTCCATTACCAGATTCCAGAAACTGGGGCCCAGAACTGATCCTTGGGGACAACCTATGGTAACATGTTTTCGGATTTGGTTGTTGTTCTCGAACAAGTTTACAGCTCGACCTCTGAAGTAGTCTTTTACTGCTTTGTACAGATTTGAAGGGAAATTTCTTCTCTGGAGGGCGGTAAGTATACCATGGACTCCGTACACACATTAATCGGAACGTACGGTACGTTTTTTATTATTACTTTATTTTTTTAATCTACAGTGAAAGGTCCTTATCCGCGGGGCATATGTTCCGTGAATATGCCGCGAATACAGACATCACGAATATGGAATGGTAATTTGTACGGGTATATAGGGGATACGTTCCAAGTTTCTGAAATAAAATATAAAATTATCAAAACAAAATCAATTAATGAGAGACTTTGAACAATTTATATTAATTATTACTGCCAGGCTTAGGCAAGGGCTTAAAGAACTTAGTATTCTTTTTCCTGTTTTGACGCTTTTATAAGGTCTTTCAATTCAGATTGATATTTAGCTGTTAATCCAGCGATATAATTCCTTATTTTGTCTTCGGATTTCTTGATGAATCGTACAGTTGATTAATTAACATTGAAACAGCGTAATATAGATGTAAACCACTCACTAATGCGTAAACGAACAAGCATTTCTGTTTTTATTTTAAGCAGCAACACTATTTTTTTCCGTTTTGGAACTAATTTTCTTTCATTTTAGTCGACATTATAAATTGGCAACAAAACAGAAGATATACGTGTTATTCAATCAAAATTATTGCAACGAATGACAAGTTGAAACAATAAAACACCGATCGTGGCGAGGGCGGTATTTATGAACAGACATAGCGGCACATTAAATACTGCGGCGGTGGCTTTTAACAACGAACTATAGGCTTAGTGACAATAAGGCTTGTTTTACTTTGATATTAATTTGTCCATTTGGTTTAAATCGCTTCTTGTGAAAGCTGCCTTGGCCCGTGCCTGCAGTAAAAAATGTTGCCGATGAGTTAATAAACGATACTAATTCCAATATACCGACTAGATTTGCGAATAAAGAAATTGTTAACCGCGAATAGAGTAACTGTATCGCAAATATTTTTACCCGCGAATAATGAGAATACGAATAAGGGAACCGCGAATAAGGAGCTTTTACTGTACTTTGTCCGTGTCTGTTCCGGCTCCATGCTTTCATCAGGTTGTTGTACCTTCGAGGATTACAACCCCTCGCAGAACCACCAAAGTTTGCTTTTCGGTTATATTAGTGCTGAGCAACCGAACAAGTACACAGTGTGGCGCCGATATCTGCATGGCCAGGGGCTGGGGGAGCCGACATTGGCTGAGTGTAAACGACACGAGGTTAAGTCTCGCCTAGGACTTGAGTTTTTAGTTTTCCTGAAATACAACACTCACGTTAGATTATCTATAGCAAACTTATGACAACAGGCTGCGCTAAAAATAACCTACACCAGTCAAAAAGTATGTCGCGCAATAAATGCGTTCAATAAGTCAAATATATAGTCCGATTTTGAAAATATGTTCTTTTAATTAAATCGCAAGTATCCAGTTTAGTTGCGAGAAAACAAACGTTGGCACGGCGAGTCACAGCCATGATACTTGATCTCACCACGTTCGCGCGGCGAGTCACAGCCATGATACATGATTTCAGCATGTTGGCGCGGCGAGTCACAGTCATGATACATGATCTCACCATGTTGGCGCGGCGAGTCACAACCATGATACATGATCTCACTATGTTGGTGCGGTGAGTCACAGCCATGATACATGATCTCACCACATTGGCGCGGCGAGTCACAGCCATGATACATGATCTCACCATGTTGGCGCGGCAAGTCACAGCCATGATACATGATCTCATCATGTTGGTGCGGCGAGTCACAGTCATGATACATGATCTCACCATGTTGGTGCGGCGAGTCACAGCCATGATACATGATCTCACTATGTTGGCGCGGCGAGTCACAGCCATGATACGTGATCTCACCACGTTGGCGCGGCGAGTCACAGCCTTGATAAATGATCTCACCACGTTGGTGCGGCGAGTCACAGCCATGATACATGATTTCACCAAGTTGGCGGAGGCGAGTCACAGCCATGATACATGATCTCACCATGTTGGAGCGGCGAGTCACAGCCATGATACATGATCTCACCATGTTGGCGCGGCGAGTCACAGCCATGATACATGAATTCACCACGTTGGTGCGGCAAGTCACAGTCATGATACATGATCTCACCATGTAGGCGCGGCGAGTCACAGCCATGATACATGTTCTCACCATGTTGGTGCGGCGAGTCACTGCCATGATCCGTGATATCACCACGTTGGCGCGGCGAGTCACAGACATGATACATGATCTCACCACGTTGACGCGGTGAGTCACAGTCATGATACATGATCTCACCATGTTGGCGCGGCGACTCACAGCCATGATACGTGATCTCACCATGTTGACGCGGCAGGTCACAGCCATGATACATGATCTCACCATGTTGGTGCGGCGAGTCACAGCCATGATACATGATCTCACCATGTTGGTGCGGCGAGTCACAGCCTTGATATGTGATCTCACTATGTTGGCGCAGCGAGTCACAGCCATGATACGTGATCTGACCATGTTGGCGCGGCAAGTCACAGCCATGATACATGATCTCACCACGTTGGTGCGGCGAGTCACAGCCATGATACATTATTTCACCATGTTGGCGCGGCGTGTCACAGCCATGATACATGATCTCACCATGATGGAGCGGCAAGTCACAGCCATTATACATGATCTCATCGCGTTGGCGCGGCGAGTCACAGCCATTATAAATGATCTCACCACGTTGGCGCGGCGAGTCACAGCCATTACACATGATCTCACCACGTTGGCGTGGCGAGTCACAGCCATGATACATGATCTCACCACGTTGGCGCGGCGAGTCACATCCATTATACATGACCTCACCACGTTGGCGCGGCGAGTCACAGCCATTATACATGATCTCACCACGTTGGCGTGGCGAGTCACAGCCATGATACATGATCTCACCACGTTGGCGCGGCGAGTCACAGCCATTATACATGATCTCACCACGTTGGCGAGGCGAGTCACAGCCATTATACATGTTCTCACCACGTTGGCGCGGCGAGTCACAGCCATTATACATGATCTCACCACGTTGGCGCGGCGAGTCACAGCCATTATACATGATCTCACCACGTTGGCGCGGCGAGTCACAGCCATTATACATGATCTCACCACGTTGGCGCGGCGAGTCACAGCCATTACACATGATCTCACCACGTTGGCGCGGCGAGTCACAACTATTATACATGATTTCACCACGTTGGCGCGGCGAGTCACAGCCATTATACATGATCTCACCACGTTGGCGCGGCGAGTCACAGTCATTATACATGATCTCACCACGTTGGCGCGGTGAGTCACAGCCATTACACATGATCTCACCACGTTGGCGCGGCGAGTCACAACTATTATACATGATTTCACCACGTTGGCGCGGCGAGTCACAGCCATTATACATGATCTCACCACGTTGGCGTGGCGAGTCACAGCCATGATACATGATCTCACCACGCTGGCGCGGCGAGTCACAGCCATTATACATAATCTCACCACGTTGGCGCGGCGAGTCACAGTCATTATACATGATCTCACCACGTTGGCGCGGTGAGTCACAGCCATTACACATGATCTCACCACGTTGGCGTGGCGAGTCACAGCCATGATACATGATCTCACCACGTTGGCGCGGCGAGTCACATCCATTATACATGATCTCACCACGTTGGCGCGGCGAGTCACAGCCATTATACATGATCTCACCACGTTGGCGTGGCGAGTCACAGCCATGATACATGATCTCACCACGTTGGCGCGGCGAGTCACAGCCATTATACATGATCTCACCACGTTGGCAAGGCGAGTCACAGCCATTATACATGTTCTCACCACGTTGGCGCGGCGAGTTACAGCCATTATACATGATCTCACCACGTTGGCGCGGCGAGTCACAGCCATTATACATGATCTCACCACGTTGGCGCGGCGAGTCACAGCCATTATACATGATCTCACCACGTTGGCGCGGCGAGTCACAGCCATTACACATGATCTCACCACGTTGGCGCGGCGAGTCACAACTATTATACATGATTTCACCACGTTGGCGCGGCGAGTCACAGCCATTATACATGATCTCACCACGTTGGTGCGGCGAGTCACAGCCATGATACATGATCTCACCATGTTGCCGCGGCGAGTCACAGCCATGATACATGATTTCACCACGTTGGTGCGGCAAGTCACAGTCATGATACATGATCTCACCAAGTTGGCGCGGCGAGTTGCAGCCATGATACATGATCTCACCATGTTGGCGCGGTAAGTCACAGCCATGATACATGATCTCACCATGTTGGTGCTGCGAGTCACAGCCATGATACATGATCTCACCACGTTTGTGCGGCAAGTCACATTCATGATATATCATCTCACCATGTTGGCGTGGCGAGTCACAGCCATGATACATGATCTTACCACGTTGGCGCGGCGAGTCACAGCCATGATACATGATCTCACGATGTTGGCGTGGCGAGTCACAGTCATGATACATGATCTCACAATGTTGGCGCGGCGAGTCACAGCTTTGATATATGATCTCACTATGTTGGCGTGGCGAGTCACAACCATTATACATGATCTCATCACGTTGGCGTGGCGAGTCACAGCCATTATACATGATCTCATCACGTTGGTGCGGCGAGTCACAGCCATTATACATGATCTCACCATGTTGGCGTGGCGAGTCACAACCATTAAACATGATCTCATCACGTTGGCGTGGCGAGTCACAGCCATGATACATGATCTCACCGCGTTGGCGCGGCGAGTCACAGCGATTATACATGATCTCACCACGTTGGCGCGGCGAGTCACAGCCATGATACATGATCTCACCACGTTGGCGCGGCGAGTCACAGCCATGATACACGATCTCACCATGCTGTCGAATGTGCGATGTCACTGCCATTATACATGAATCTCACCACGTTGCGGCGGGCGAGTAACAGCCATTAAACATGATCTCACCACGTTGGCGCGGCGAGTCACAGCCATTACACACATGATCTCACCACGTTTGGCGTGGCGAGTCACAGCCATGATACCTGATCTCACCACGTTGGCGCGCGGCGTATCACATCCATTATACCTATGATCTCACCATGATCGTCGCGGCGAGTTCACTGCCATGGTACATGATTTCCCCACGTTGGTGCGGAAAGTCAACAGTCATGATACATGATTCTCACCGTGTTGGCGCGGCGAGTCACAGCCATGATACAAGATATCACCATGTTGGCGCGGTAAGTCACAGCCATTGACTTGTACATGATCTCACCCAGTTGGTGGTGTGCGAGTCACAGCCAATGTACATGATCTCACCACGGTTGTGCGGCAAATCACATTCATGATATATGATCATACCATGTTGGCGTGGCGAAGTAACAGCCATGATACATGATATCCCCCAGTTGGAGCGGCGATTCACAGGCATGATACATGATCTCACCATGTTGACCGTGGCGAGGCACAGTCATGATACATGGATCTCTTCATGTTTGGCGCGGGCGAGTCAACAGTCATGATACTTGATCTCACCACGTTGGCGCGGAGACAGTCACCTGGTCAGGATACATGATATCACCATGTTGTGCGAGGGATAGTCACAGCCATGATACATGTTCTCACCATGTTGGTGCGGCGAGTCACTGCCATGATCCGTGATATCACCACGTTGGCGCGGCGAGTCACAGCCATGATACATGATCTCACTACGTTGGCGCGGTGAGTCACAGTCATGATACATGATCTCACCATGTTGGCGCGGCGACTCACAGCCATGATACGTGATCTCACCATGTTGACGTGGCAGGTCACAGCCATGATACATGATCTCAGCATGTTGGTGCGGCGAGTCACAGCCATGATACATGATCTCACCATGTTGGCGCGGTAAGTCACAGCCATGATATATGATCTCCCATTTTTGATGCTTCGAGTCACAGCCATGATTCATGATTCTCACCACGTTGGTGCCGGCGAGGGTCCAACACAGCCATGATATATGATTTCACCATGTTGGCGTGGCGAGTCACAGCCATGATACTTGATCTCACCACGTTGACGCGGTAAGTCACAGCCATGATACATGATCTCACCATGTTGGTGCTGCGAGTCACAGTCATGATACATGATCTCACCATGTTGGCGCGGTAAGTCACAGCCATGATACATGATCTCACCATGTTGGTGCTGCGAGTCACAGTCATGATACATGATCTCACCAAGTTGGCGCGGCGAGTCACAGTCATGATACATGATCTCACCATGTTGGCGCGGCGAGTCACAGCCATGATATATGATCTCACCACGTTGGCGCGGCGAGTCACAGTCATGATACATGATCTCACCATGTTGGCGCGGCGAGTCACAGTCATGATACATTATCTCACCATGTTGGCGTGGCGAGTCACAGCCATGATACATGATCTCACCACGTTGGCGCGGCGAGTCAAAGCCATGTTACATGATCTCACCATGTTGGCGTGGCGAGTCACAGTCATGATACATGATCTCACCATGTTGTCGCGGCGAGTCACAGTCATGATACATGATCTCACCACGTTGGCGCGGCGAGTCACAGTCATGATACATGATCTCACCACGTTGGCGCGGCGAGTCACAGCCATGATACATGATCTCACCATGTTGGCGCGGCGAGTCACAGCCATTATACATGATCTCACCACGTTGGCGCGGCTAGTCACAAGCCATTATACAATGATCTCACCACGTTGGCGCGGCGAGTCACAGCCATGATACATGATCTCACCACGTTGGCGCGGCGAGTCACAGCCATGATACATGATCTCACCATGTTGGCGCGGCGAGTCACAGCCATGATACATGATCTCACCACGTTGGCGCGGCGAGTCACAGCCATGATACATGATCTCACCATGTTGGCGCGGCGAGTCACAGCCATGATACATGATCTCACCATGTTGGCGCGGCGAGTCACAGCCATGATACATGATCTCACCATGTTGGCACGGCGAGTCACAGCCATGATAACATGATCTCACCACGTTGGCACGGCGAGTCACAGCCATGATAACATGATCTCACCCTGTTGGCGCGGCGAGTCACAGCCATGATACATGATCTCACCATGTTGGTGCGTCGAGTCACAGCCATGATACATGATCTCACCAATGTTGGCGTGGCCGAGTCACAGCCATGATACATGATCTCACCATGTTGGCGCGGCGAGTCACAGCCATGATACATGATCTCACCACGTTTGGCGCGGCGAGTCACAGCCATGATAACATGATCTCACCATGTTTAGCACGGCGAGTCACAGCCATGATACTTGATCTCACCATGTTGGCGCGGCGAGTCACAGCCATGATACATGATCTCACCACGTTGGTCGCGGCGAGTCACAGCCATTATACATGATCTCATCACGTTGGCGTGGCGAGTCACAGCCATTATACATGATCTCACTCACGTTGGCGCGGCGAGTCGCAGCCATGTATACATGATCTCACCACGTTGGCGCGGCGAGTCCACAGCCATGATACATGATCTCACCATGTTGGCGCGGCGAGTCACAGTCATGATACATGATCTCACCACTGATGGCGCGGCGAGTCACAGCCATGATACATGATCTCACCATGTTGGGCGTGGCGAGTCAGAGCCATGTATACATGATCATCCACCACGTTGGCGCGGCGAGTCACAACCATTAGATCATGATCTCAACCATGTTGGCGCGGCGAGTCACAGCCATTATACATGATTTCACCACGTTGGTGCGGCGAAGTCACAGCCATGATACATGATCTCACCATGTTGGCGCGGCGAGTCACAGCCATGATACATGATCTCACCACGTTGGCGCGGCAAGTCACAGCCATGATACATGATCTCACCATGTTGGCGCTGCGAGTCACAGCCATGATACATGATCTCACCACGTTGGTGCGGCAAGTCACATTCATGATATATGATCTCACCATGTTGGCGTGGCGAGTCACAGCCATGATACATGATCTCACCACGTTGGCGCGGCGAGTCACAGCCATGATATATGATCTCACCATTTTGGCGTGGCGAGTCACAGTCATGATACATGATCTCATCATGTTGGCGCGGCGAGTCACAGCCATGATACATGATTTCACCACGTTGGTGCGGCAAGTCACAGTCATGGTACATGATCTCACCATGTTGGCGCGGCGAGTCACAGCCATGATACATGATCTCACCATGTTGGCGCGGCGAGTCACTCTCATGATACATGATCTCACCATGTTGGCGCGGCGAGTCACAGCCATGATACATGATCTCACCATGTTGGCGTGGCGAGTCACAGCCATGATACATGATCTCACCATGTTGGCGCGGCGAGTCACAGCCATGATACATGATTTCACCACGTTGGTGCGGCATGTCACAGTCATGGTACATGATCTCACCATGTTGGCGCGGCGAGTCACAGCCATGATACATGATCTCACCATGTTGGCGCGGTAAGTCACAGCCATGAAATATGATCTCACCATGTTGATGCTGCGAGTCACAGCCATGATACATGATCTCACCACGTTGGTGAGGCAAGTCACATTCATGATATATGATTTCACCATGTTGGCGTGGCGAGTCACAGCCATGATACATGATCTCACCACGTTGACGCGGTAAGTCACAGCCATGATACATGATCTCACCATGTTGGTGCGGCGAGTCACAGTCATGATACATGATCTCACCATGTTGGCGCTGCGAGTCACAGTCATGATACATGATCTCACCATGTTGGTGCGGTCGAGTCACAGTCATGATACATGATCTCACCATGTTGGCGCTGCGAGTCACAGTCATGATACATGATCTCACCAAGTTGGCGTGGCGAGTCACAGTCATGATACATGATTTCACCATGTTGGCGCGGCGAGTCACAGCCATGATACATGATCTCACCATGTTGGCGCGGCGAGTCACAGTCATGATACATGATCTCACCATGTTGGCGATGCGAGTCACAGCCATGATACATGATCTCACCATGTTGGTGTGGCGAGTCACAGCCATGATACATGATCTCACCACGTTGGCGCGGCGAGTCAAAGCCATGTTACATGATCTCACCATGTTGGCGTGGCGAGTAACAGTCATGATACATGATCTCACCATGTTGTCGCGGCGAGTCACAGTCATGATACATGATCTCACCACGTTGGCGCGGCGAGTCACAGTCATGATACATGATCTCACCATGTTGGCGCGGCGCGTCTACAGCCATGATACATGATCTCACCATGTTGGCGTGGCGAGTCACAGCCATGATACATGATCTCACCACGTTGGCGCGGCGAGTCACAGTCATGATACATGATCTCACCATGTTGGCGCGGCGAGTCACAGTCATGATACATGATCTCACCATGTTGGCGCGGCGAGTCACAGCCATGATACATGATCTCACCATGTTGGCGCGGCGAGTCACAGCCATGATACATGATCTCACCATGTTGGCGTGGCGAGTCACAGCCATGATACGTGATCTCACCATGTTGGCACGGCAAGTCACAGCCATGATAACATGATCTCACCATGTTGGCACGGCGAGTCACAGCCATGATAACATGATCTCACCATGTTGGCACGGCGAGTCACAGCCATGATAACATGATCTCACCACTTTGGCACGGCGAGTCACAGCCATGATAACATGATCTCACCATGTTGGCGCGGCGAGTCACAGTCATGATACATGATCTCACCATGTTGGCGCGGCGAGTCACAGCCATGATACATGATCTCACAATGTTGGCGTGGCGAGTCACAGCCATGATACATGATCTCACCACGATGGCGCGGGGAGTCACAGCCATGATACGTGATCTCACCATGTTGGCGCGGCAAGTCACAGCCATGATAACATGATCTCACCATGTTCGCACGGCGAGTCACAGCCATGATACTTGATCTCACCACGTTGGCGCGGCAAGTCACAGCCATGATACGTGATCTCACCACGTTGGCGCGGCGAGTCACAGCCATGATACATGATCTCACCACGTTGGCGGGGCGAGTCACAGCTATGATACATGATCTCACTACGTTGGCGCGGCGAGTCACAGCCATGATATATGATCTCACCACGTTGGCGCGGCGAGTCACAGCCATGATACATGATCTCACCATGTTGGCGCGGCGAGTCACAGTCATGATACATGATCTCACCATGATGGCGCGGCGAATCACAGCCATGATACATGATCTCACCGTGTTGGCGTGGCGAGTCAGAGCCATGATACATGATCTCACCACGTTGGCGCGGCGAGTCACAGCCATGATACATGATCTCACCATGTTGGCGCGGCAAGTCACAGCCATGATATATGATCTCACCACGTTGGCGCGGCGAGTCACAGCCATGATACATGATCTCAGCACGTTGGCGCGGCGAGTCACAGCCATGATACATGATCTCACCACGTTGGCGCGGCGAGTCACAGTCATGATACATGATCTTACCATGTTGGCGCGGCGAGTCACAGCCATGATACATGATCTCACCACGTTGGCGTGGCGAGTCACAGCCATGATACATGATCTCACCACGTTGGCGCGGTGAGTCACAGTCATGATACATGATCTCACCATGATGGCGCGGCAAGTCACAGCCATGATACATGATCTCACCACGTTGGCGCGGCGAGTCACAGCCATGATACATGATCTCACCACGTTGGCGCGGCGAGTCACAGTCATGATACATGATCTCACCACGTTGTTCCTCCAAATTTATGTCTTGGTCAGATGACAGGAACTGTCAACTACACATTAAATAGGTACACTGCGCCTAACCTCGTTGTACTACTATTTACCAACATTCATGTTCCATAATACGTTACACCAAAAGCAACTCAAGAAAAAAAAAGCACCTACACATGTACAGAGATAGTTGAGAGAGAGAGAGAGAGAGAGAGAGAGAGAGAGAGAGAGAGAGGAGAGAGAGAGAGAGAGAGAGAGAGAGAAAGAGAGAGAGAGAGAGGATATATTATTTACTTAATAACAACCCTAAGAAACTTGTGAGCTCCTTAGAGATTGTTTTATCTTGATGTTGGTGGAGATGATTGTGTATCCGAAGAACTCGAATCAGTGGCAGGGTTCCATTACTGGAAAAACCTTGCGCGAGAAGAAAACAAAAAAATAATCCAGAAGATATGTTAATAAGCGTTTTTTGTTATGTTAGTAAAATACCAATGCCCAGGATATTTACGTTCTAAAATATCCACAGTGCCCGGCCGAGTGTGGAACTCTTGATTTGTCCAACCTTAGGCAACTACTAGTGCATCAAAATCGACTACAGTGAACTGGAAGAAAGAATAAAAGTAAATATAAGAAGAATTGGAGGTAAACATTTATTTTATTTAAATACATTACACGCCGGATATCTGTCTATATACCTGGACATATAAATTAATGTCGGCTTTTCGGAGATGCAATCCTACTCATGATTATGTAAACAGGGTCCCACAAGAAAAGTAGTTAATTTTTGTATTTAAATCGATTCGAGAAATTTTCGCATGTTGTAATTAGGCAAAATGTACTTACTTAAACATGTATATTTTATAAAACGCTTGTTTAAATGAGCCTTGTAGCGTAGCGATAACAAGAATGATGACGTATTACTATAACGTTACGAATGAAATTTAAATGCGAAATTTAAAAATGTTATTTTAAAATGAGTAATTAACAAAATATATTTTTTTTTCAGATTCATTTATAAAATTCTTCATGTTTTAGCTTATATGGCTGCGTTTGTCTGATGGATAAATGAACTACTCATCTATCAGGTAAACAATAAATACAATTTTGAAATACCAGATTTACCGTAATTTAAATTGATATTAATGTAACAACTGATAAAATCAGTGGGAGGAACATTGATGGACAAGATATGTCCGTTACGTTGTATGAATTGGGAGAAAAGAAACTCTTTAAAATGAATGGAAAGAATCGATTATCGTACCAATCTATAACTATAGGGGCATTTCCTTACTCTCAACTGAGTACAAAATCCTAATAAATTAATTAATAAGCAGGCTTACTCCCTACATTGATAACATACTAGGAGGTTATCAATGTGGATTTAGAAGAAATAGGTCTACAAGAGATCGGATTTTTAGTATAAGAAGATTTGAGTACAAAATGGGAATATAATGGCACTGTACATCAACTGCACTCTATGTAGATTACTAAAGGCCTAGGATTCAGTTAAGAGAGAGAAGTTACATAGTATCCTTCTGGAGTTCGGAGTTTCTAAAAAGTTAGATAGATTTATACAAATGTGTCTAAATGACAAATAGAATAGGGTGCGTTTGGGCAAACAGTTTTCGGATACTTTTGAAATTCATCATAGGTTAAAACAAGGAAATGTAATATCTCCTCTAGTATTCAATATAGTATTAGAGCATGCCAACAAATCGTTGGAGAATGAAGAAGGCTTACAAATCAAAGGCATTAATAGGTTGATAATTTATGCTGGTGATGTAGTATTATTGAGCGATAGCCAGGAGATACTATGGACCAACACGCACACTCTATTGGATAACACAAATAAATTGGAACTGGAAGTAAACATCAATGAAACTAAATATATGTTAACACATACAAATGGGTTATATAATGGCCATGGATAATTAATTACAAATAAGGGAAATTTGAAGTAGTGGCTGATTTCAGATATCTGGGAACAATAATCACAAATAGTAATGAGATGCACAAAGACGTTAAACATAGGCTCAATTCTGAAAATTCATGCTATTACGCAATATGCGTCCCAAAGCCTTTCAAAAGACGTTAAAATGAAAACATATAAAACTGTATTCTCCCAGTAATATTATATGGATGCGAAACATGGGTCTTACTTTAAGGGAGGAAAGAGGATTAAAGGAAACACTTTAGGCCGAAAATAGATGAACATACAGGTTAATGGAGAAACCTCTACAATAGTGAGCTACAAGATAGTAACAGTTACGTCGCTTGTAGACTTCGATGGGCAGGACATGTAGCACGTATGGGATATCAAAGAGGTACATGGAAGCTTCTTGTAGGAAAACCAGAAGAAAAACGCGCAGTTGGTGGACTAAAAATGAAGTGGGAGAATAATATTATCCATAATTTGGAAGTTAATTATCCAGGGGATTATTGGAAAACGTCAGTTCAGGTTAGTGATTAATGGAGAGGCAAGGAACCTACGGGTTCGATACATCCAGTCAGTTAGTTAGTTAGTAACATATGTAGCCGAGGAAAAGCTAACAAATTTTGTGAGAGACCTGTTGTTCAGATGGGACCAGGTCTTTAATTCCCTTCCGAAGGTAGGTAGAAGTGTGTAAAAAGTAAGTAGGATGAACTTTTACACTAATATTTTATTCCCAAAGTCATATGATCTGAAATAATATATTAATGTTGGGGTCCCGAGATAGAGTCTTGCTCACTCCACGTGGGACTTGTGGTGGACAAAACGGAGCTTCGGCAAGTTTTTCTCGGGGTTTCTCCCGTTTTTCCCTGCCACAAATTTCATTCCACCATTTCTCCATACTCAACCATTTCGTTGATCGGCCACTGTGACAGTTCGTAAGGAGTGGTCGGCCGGCACTGTTGACTTCACAGACCTCTATAAATACAGGTGGTTCATCTCATCTCATTCCTCAACCTGACCCTGAGTTGAACACGAGTTAAAGATTTTTAGTAAAGTTTTGAAGATAGAACTATGCACACGAAAATATGACTATGAGAAAATAGGTGTAAATTGTTATATAAATCGGTTTGGTCTTTCTTCTTTCTGTACGTTAAGTTACCATTTTTATGAAAAATATATATTTCATAAAGATTTGTATAAATGCTGTTTGTTCCACAACAATAACACGCAAGATAGCGTCATACTTTAACGTTACGTAGCAACGTCACTCAATGTGAAGTTGAAAAATATTATCACTGATTAATATCATAAATATTAACATTTAATCAATTTTAATTAAAAATTGCTCAATGTATCGAGTTGTACAGCTGAGAGATGTGGATAAACGGGTAAAGGTCTCTCCGTCAGATAAATACTGAATAGGCCTACATCTAATAGGCCTATATAAAAATGAATGTTTGTTTATTTATTCGTACTTTATGCGCAGCCATACGTTGATCCGATTGTGATGGGATTTTTTTGCAAAATTTTCAGGAGATTCCTGGTATGAACGTAGGCTATAAGAGAGTTATAGTGAAAACGTGAAAATGTCCCTTTTCACACGCTTTATATTAGCTTGACCTGTATGTATGTATGTATGTATGTATGTATGTATGTATGTATGTATGTATGTATGTATGTATGTATGTATGTATGTATGTATGGGTGTGTTGTATGTATGTATGTATGTATGTATGTATGTATGTATGTATGTATGTATGTATGTATGTATGTATGTATGTATGTATGTATGTATGTATGTATGTATGTATGTATGTATGTATGTAGTATGTATGTATGTAGTATGTATGTATGTATGTATGATGGATGTATGTATGTATTAGTATGTATGTATGTATGTATGTATGTATGTATGTATGTATGTATTTATGTATGTATGTATGTATGTAGTATGTATGTATGTATGTATGTATGTATGTATGTATGTATGTATGTATGTATGTATGTATGTATTGTATGTATGTATGTATGTATTGTGTATGTATGTATGTATGTATGTATGTATGTATGTTGTATGTATGTATGTATGTATGTATGTATGTATGTATGTATGTATGTATGGTATGTATGTATGTATGTATGTATGTATGTATGTATGTATGTATGTATGTATGCACGTATGTACGTATGCACGTGTGCACGTATGTACGTATGTATGTATGTATGCATGTATGTAAATATGTATGTAGGCCTATATATATATATATTATATATATGTATGTTATGTATGTATGTATGTATTATGTATGTATGTATGTATGTATGTATGTATGTATGTATGTATGTATGTTTTATGTATGTATGTATGTATGTATGTATGTATGTATGTATGTATGTATGTATGTTGTATGTATGTATGTATGTATGTATGTATGTATGTATGTATGTATGTATGTAGTATGTATGTATGTATGTATGTATGTATGATATGTATGTATGTATGTATGTATGTATGTATGTATGTATGTATGTATGTATGTATGTATGTATGTATGTATGTATGTATGTATGTATAGATGTATGTATGTAGGTATGTATGTATGTATGTATGTATGTATGTATGTATGTATGTATGTATGTATGTATGTATGTATGTATGTATGTATGTATGTATGTATGTATGTATGTATGTATGTATGTATGTATGTATGTATGTATGTATGCATGTATGTATGTATGTATGTCTGTATAGTATGTATGTATGTATGTATGTATGTATGTAGATGTATGTATGTATGTATGTATGTTATGTATTGTATGTATGTATGTATGTATGTATGTATGTATGTATGTATGTATGTATGTATGTGTATGTATGTATGTATGTATGTATGTATGTAGTATGTATGTATGTATGTATGTATGTATGTATTGTATGTATGTATGTATGTATGTATGTATGTATGCATGTATGTATGTATGCATGATGCATGTCATGTATGT